>JAOEGL010000014.1:3310616-3720456 GCA_034509955.1 Urosaurus nigricauda
GGCAAATGAACATTCATACAGCATCTGCACTGCAGAATTAATGGAATTTGATACAGCTTTAGCTATCATGGCTCAATGCTATAGAAACATGGGATTTGTAGTTTGTGATGTTACCAGAGCTCTCTGACAGAGCAGGCTAAATATCTCACTGATGTCAGCATTATTTCTGTAGTGCAGATGCAGCATCAGTGTTAAAAAAATGCAAATTGAGACATAAGAGTGCAAAAAAAAATATGAACTTTATTTATACATTGATAGGATCTGAGGTGAGAATGACAAACCAAGAAAAGGATCTCAGTGTTGTGGTAGGTAACTTGATGAAAATGTTGTTAAATGTTTGGCTGCTGTAAAAAAGAAAAGAAAGGAAAACCAGAAATAAAACTGCCAATAATAGTGCCTGTTTGCAAAACCATGGTGTGAATACAATTAGAATCTTATGTGAAGTTCTGGTTTCTACACCTATAAAAGAATGTTATAATGCTGGAAAACATGCAGAAAGGGCCATCAATATGGTCAAGAGACTAGAGCAATTTGCCTATAAGTTCAGGTTACAATGTTTAGACCTGTTTAAATTAGGAGGAAAGGAAAGTAAGGGAGAACATACGGTAATAAATGTGTGAACATATGCATCTCTTTTCATACTATAATCCAGAGTCATTACTTGAAACTTGAAATTCAGGGTAGACAAAGGAAAGCACAGAGCTAAACTGTGCAATTCAAAGCCCCAAGATGTACTAAGGGCTTCCAACTGAGACAATTTCAAAGGAGTATTAAGTAAATCAATGGACCCAAAGATCTGATGTGGGGGACGGGCCATTGTTTCCCCCTCAGAGAGCCAAGGACTGGCACCAAAATTGTCCCTATTAGTACAGTTATTTATTTATTTCCTGGAAACTTGCTAGGGATTAGCACCTATGGCTTGTGGACCAACACCAGTCCATCGACCACCACTTTGTCTAGTACTGGGATAAATTCAATGGATGGCTATATATCGTCAATACAGGTAGGATGCCTCTCTATATGAGTTGATGTTCAGAGTAATACAGTGGACACAGTTCCAGCCATGTTCTGCTGATGCACTTGCCATAGACAACTCGTTGGCTATTTTGTGAAGAGAATGTTGGATTAGACAGGCCCTGAGTCTGATCCAGTAGTGTTGTTCCTATGTTCTTAAACCAACCCAAAGGCTGATTAATCTAAGCAAACTTCAGAAGTTCTTAAAGATGTCTCAAAACTGAACAGTTTGGAAAAATTCCAAAATATAGAAAAGTATAACTTATGCTCAGTGGGTTTCTTCTTATAAGAATGGTTCAATTTATGCAACAATTGCCCTTCCATGGTGTCCAAAAAAGGAGAAGTTGATTTAATGTTGGGTTTCTCCTTAAGCAATACAGTGGTCCCCCGGTTTACGAATCCCCCGGGGAACGAAATCCCTGAGGTGCGAAACCGGCGGGACCGCTAAAATTCTCCCGGGATCCGAAGGATCCCCCGGGGAACGAAACGGAAAAACCGTGCGGCCCCTTTAAATCGGCCGCGCGGTCCGTCCGCTAAAGCGGTCCCCCGGGATGCGGTCATTTCCGGGTTACGAAAGGTAATCCGGAACGGATTACCTTTGTAACCCGGGGGACGACTGTACTTCATTCCATTTTTGAGAGTTTGAATTTGTGTCATTGGCCAGCCAAGAGGTGGAATCGGAGGAGGACATGGCTCCTCAGGAGCAAGAGGAGTTGGAGGCTAGACCAGGTCCCAGTTCCGGCCTGCCAGACCCCAGCCTTGTCATTTCAACCCCAGGAGTGGAGGCTCAGCCAGGCCCTAGCACTGTGGAGCTCCCTTCAGAGGCTCAGCAGCTGAGTGTGGCTCCTAAGGAAGAACCAAGCTTGAAGGTCCCTTCCTTTAAGGAAAGGAGAGCTGAGAGTGCTTGTGTGCGTCGGTCTCGCACGCTTGCAGAAAAGCAAGCTGCTGATAAGGCACAGCTGGCAACAGAGAGGGTGTCTCCTATTTAACCACCTGTGGGATGCCATCCCTTTGCCAGAACTTATTGCAAGTCTCTTGGTGTGACTGTGTGCTGGCTTCGTGTCTCTTGAACTCTTGTTTTGCCTTGACCCTATGACCTTGGAACAAATTGGACTATTGCTGCCTTCTCCTTGCCCTGACCTCTGACCAACCCTGACCTCGGCTTTGGCTTCTGGATTATTCTTGTGGTCTGTAGACTTTCAGCTGCAGAGCTAACTCCCTGCTGAGCCTTTTTATCAGCTTGTGTTTGTGTGTGCTGGCCGCAGTCCAGGACAGTTTGAAAGTTTATCCACTTTGCAAATCTTCCTAAGGTAATGCTTTGGTACCCATGAGTAGGCTACGAAGTGAGGCTATGGGTATTCTTATTTTCTATTGGTAAATACACTTTTGTAAGAATATAATGTAATATCCTTGTGTTACATATCAGATTCTCTGTACTTTGTGTTATTTATTTCTGTGCTGGCCAAGTGCCATAATAAATATTCATTCTATAACTCATGCAGAAACACAGCTCTGCAAGAGGTGACCGCCTCATCTAGATAAAGAGCAGCAAAAGAGAAAGTTTCTTTCTGAGAGAAGTCCTATATAACCTAAGTAAAACAATAGGCCAATCTGTAATTGGGCAAAGCTACAGCTGGGCTGAATGCATTAGGGAGAAGGGATTGGACTTTAAAAACTGTGCCTTCTCTCTCATCCCCTGACCATCAGGTAAAGCTACAGCTGGGATGAATGCACTAGGGAGAAGGGCTTGGATTTTGAAAACTGTGCTTTCTCTCTCATCCCCTGACCATCGGGCAAAGCTACAGCTGGCTTCTAGCCTCAAGGATGCTGAGCCTGCCCTCCCCTCCACACTGAGCCTTTCCTCCATCTGGGCCAGAAACAGCGATGGCAGAGGAGTCGGGAGGCTACTTTCTCCCTTATTTCATGTGGGACTCAGAGGGGAGATATGGCATTTGGTGAGAGATCTCTATTAAGTTATATTCCCAGTAGATTTTGATCACTGACAGAGATCTGATTAAATAGGCTAGGCCATCAGGGGCTTTGACATTGGTGTTTACTGGGGGATATTCTTTGAGGAGGAAGCCCACAGTCCTGTTTTAGTGATTACTTAACATTTCTCAGTATGGACACTGAGGGAACGACTGCAGTCACCTGCAACACTTGTGGGATGTTTGTCTTCTTGCCTACAGATGTGGGGAACTTCACATGCCCCAAGTGCAAGTAGGTAGCCCTCTGGGAGGAGAAAGTACAGCAGCTGGAATCCAGGGTAGCTACTCTTCAGCATATCAGGGAGCAAGAGGTTTTCCTGGACAGAACAGAAGGAATGATCTTGGAAGGGGACCACACAGAGGAAGTTGCTGGGGAGGAGAAGGTCACTTCATGTACACAGGAGGCAGACAGCTGGAGGAATGTCACACAGAGAAGCAGGGAAATCAGGGATAGCTGTGGGAGCTTGCAGCTACAGAATCGTTTTGAAGCCCTTTCACTTATCAAGGAGGATGAGGAAGACCAGCATGGACAGACTTCAGGGACAGAGCGGTGGAGCCTGGGAATTCCATTGCAGAGAACAGTCACTGCTCAACCTCGGAGGAGGCCCGTGGTCATGGTGGAGGACTCCTTGCTGAGAGGTACAGAAGCAGTGATTTGTGGGCCTGACAAGATGTGTCTGGAGGTGTGTTGTTTCCCTGGGGCAAAGATCCGTGATGTGATGGAGAGGCTGACAAGACTAGTCAAGCCTACTGACCAATACCCCTTCCTTTTGGTCCACGTGGGAACGAATGACACAGAAAGACACAGCCTTCAGAATATCAGAAGGGTTTACGAGGTAGAAAGTGAAGGAAATGGACGCACAGATTGTCATCTCGTCTCTTCTGCCAGTAGAAGGGCATGGTCCAGGAAGACAGAGGAAAATAGCAGATGTCAACAACTGGCTCCGCAGATGGTGTCGCCAAGAACAATTTGGATTCTTGGATCATTGGCTGTGGTTCCATGAGGAGGGACTTTTGGCAAGGGATGGGCTGCATTTCAAGCCAGTTGGCAAAAATGTTTTTGCCAACAGTCTGAAGAATCTGATCAGGAGGGCTTTAAACTGAGTTATGTGGGGAAGGGAGACAGCAGTCTGGAAGGCAAAAGGGATGGAAAAATAGTCAAACTGAAATAGAGGAAACAAGGCAAACAGTGCAAGGACCCAACAATAGGAGGCAAAAAAAATGTGCACAGGCATCAAGTAAAGAGGACACATGGTCTACAATGTGTCTACACTAACACACAGAGCATGGGGAATAAGCAAGATGAATGTGAACTCCTAGCACAACCAGGGAAATATGATATCATAGGCATCACTGAAACCTGGTGGGATGAGTCTCATGATTGGAATTTAGAAATACAGGGGTATAACCTTTTGAAGAGAAACAGGCCAAACAGGAAAGGAGGAGGAATAGCATTATATGTCAGGGATATTTACACCAGTGAAGAGATCCAGGAAATCAATACTGGAAGCCAGGTGGAGAGCGTCTGGGAGTTACTACAGACCCCCGACTCAGGCAGAGAAATTGGATGATGCCTTTCTAGAACAGATGACCACACACTCAGATAGGAGAAATATAGTAGTAATGGGTGACCTCAACTATCCTGATATTTGCTGGAATTCAAATTCTGCCAAATCCTCAAGGTCTAGCAAATTTCTCACTTGCCTTGAAGACAATTTCATTGTCCAAAAGGTGGAAGAGGCAACAAGGGAGTCAGCTATTTTGGATCTGATCTTAACCAACAGGGAAGACCTAGTTGATGGGGTGCAAGTGGTTGGATCCTTAGGTGGGAGTGACCATGTTCTCCTGGAGTTTGTTATACAGTGGAAAGGTGAAGCTAGGCATAGTCAGACACGCATTCTAGACTTTAGGAAAGCTGACTTCAATAAACTTAGAGAAATACTGGGGGTGATCCCATGGTCAGGAATACTAAAAGAGAAGGGAGTTCAAGACGGATGGGAGTTTCTCAAAAGGGAGCTACTGAAGGCACAATTTCAAACAGTTCCAATAAGGAAGAAAAATGAGAGATGTCTCAAGAAACCAGGATGGATGACTAAGGAACTTACAACTGAGCTACGTTTTAAACGGAACATGTATAAGAAATGGAAAAATGGGGAAATCACTAAAGAGGAATTCAAACAAATAGCCAGCACGTGTATGGATAAAGTTAGAAAAGCTAAAGTGCTGAATGAACTCAGGCTTGCTAGAGAGGTTAAGAACAATAAAAAGGGTTTTTTTGGATATGTCCAAAGCAAAAGGAAGAAGGAGGAAATGGTAGGACCATTGTGTGGTGAAGATGGCAAAATGCTAACAGGGGACAGAGAAAGGGCAGAATTACTCAACACCTTCTTTGCTTAAGTCTTCTCAGAAAAGTCAAAGGGTGCTCAACCTAAGGATAATGGGGCAAGAGACAGAATAGGGGAATTTCAGCACAGAATTAGTAAATAGATAGTACAAGAATACCTGGTTAATACTTAAATGAATACAAGTCTCCAGGGCCAGATGAACTACATCTAAGGGTATTAAAGAACTGGCAAATGCAATATCGGAACCATTGACAATAATCTTTGAGAATTCCTGGAGAACAGGAGAAGTCCCAGCAGACTGGAGGAGGGCAAACATTGTCCCCATCTTCAAAAAAGGGAAAAAAGAGGATCCCAACAATTATCATCCAGTTAGTCTGACATCAATTGCAGGAAAGATTCTGGAGCAGATCATTAAACAGAGAGTCTGTGAATATCTAGAAGATAATTCAATAATCACAAAAAGCCAACATGGGTTTCAGAGAAACAAGTCATGCCAGACAAACCTGATCTCTTTTTTTGATAAAATTACCAGCTTGGTAGATGAAGGGAATGTTGTGGATATAGTATATCTTGATTCCAGTAAGGCCTTTGACAAGTGTCTAGATCAAAGGAAGTCATAGTGCCACTCTATTCTGCTTTGCTCAGGCCCCACCTGGAATATTATATCCAGTTCTGGGCACCACAATTCAAAAAGGATGGGGAGAAACTGCAGTGGGTCCAAAGGATGGCGACTAAGATGGTGAAGGGTCTGGAAACCAAACCTGATCTCTTTTTGGGGGATTTGGATTGGATGGCCCTTGTGGTCTCTTCAAACTCTATTATTCTATGATTAAAATGGTGAAGGGTCTGGAAACCATGTCTTATGAGGAACGACTTAGGGAGCTGGAGATGTTTAGCCTGGAGAAGAGAAGGTTAAGAGGTGATGTGATAGCCCTGTTTAAATACTTGAAGTGATTTCACATTGAGGAGGGAGCAAGCTTGTTTTCTGCTGCTCCAGAGAACAGAACTCGGAACAATGGATGCAAGCTCCAGGAAAAGAGATTCCATCGCAACATTAGGAGGAACTTCCTGACAGTAAGGGCTGTTCGACAGTGGAACACACTCCCTCGGAGGGTGGTGGAGTCTCCTTCCTTGGTGGTCTTTAAACAGAGGCTGGATGGCCATCTGTCGGGTATGCTTTGATTGGACTGGATGGCCCTTGTGGTCTCTTCCAACTCTATGATTCTATGATTCTATGATTGGAAGTTCCTGCATGGCAGGGGGTTGGACTGGATGGCCCTTGTGGTATCTTCCAGCTCTGTGATTCTATGATTCTTAAGATGATAAAGAAGGACAGCCTCAGTTGCCCTACTTAATTTCCATGTTTACATTGTTTTAATGGTGTAACTATTTTAACTGTTATTGTGTTTTATTATTGTGCAATGGTGAGGAATTGCAAGGAGACAGTATAATGTGACTATTTTTTGTATTTTGTATTTTCATTCTATGTTATAATATTGTTCATTGTTTTATTTCATTTTTGTTGTAATCCACCTTGATTCCTCCGGGAAAAGGAGGAATATAAATTATATATTATTATTATTATTGGACCCAAAGGGTACCAATAAAAATGCACCACATATTTAGGGTCCTTCTTACATAAAGCTTGCTCACCATACAAACTTTGGGTGCAGTTCTCTTGGTTCTCTCTTACTGGTGGTGCTGGGAATTTATCCCAGTTAAAGACTGCTTCTGTCTTGATCATGCTGTCAGTATGATGCTAGGACAAAAAACAAATATTAAATTTTAGACAGAGTAAGAGCTCATGCTTAACAAAACAAATGCCAGATGCTTTTGCCTACATCATGCACAATAATGTCTCTCAAATCAGCCCAAAGTCCTAAAGCTGGGCAGGCAACTGTGTGAGGGCTGGGGGCCAATATTTCTTCCTCCACCCCACCTCCTTGGGTCACATTTGCAAATAGTACTTCCAAACACCTCTATATTCATCAGAATCCTTCCCAGAATGATGACCAGAAGTGACACTGTGTCACTTCCTATTGTCACTTTGAGAAGGATTCTGTGAAAATAGAGATGCTGTGAAATTCTGGGCAGACTTTCTATATGGGGCTGAGGTGCATTTGCATGTTTTGGAGCTTTACAGATGAAAACTACACAATTTTTTAAAATGGGGAGCTTGGGGGGGATTGGCAGGAGGCTTCAGCAGCCAAAAAATAGGGGATCCAGGAGCTGCATGCAAACCACAGGCATGCATACTTTCTCTAAAAAGAAAGTAGTTCCAGAGCATAGGAAGAGTACAAATTAAAAACTCCAGAAAAAATATTGTGGATTTTACAAAGACTCTTGAGTCACCAGGTTGTAACGTTTATTTATTTATTTTGAAGTGCATAAGACTAGGGTTAATTTTTGCTCCAGGGTAATTGTGCCTGGGGATAGGTTTTGTCTCTTCACTTCTCTAGTAGGCTGCACCTCTGCCTATTCAGTTGAAAATTGCCCAGAAATGTAACTTGAAAGTGACTGGAAATTTGGGTAGGCTTGTCATTTGTCCCGGAAAACCAGGAAAATCAGATTAAACAGACTAAAAAAAATGTCCTGGCCACCTGAAGCAGCAGATCACGGATCCTCCTTTGTTACAGAGCATGAGCGAAGCCGTTGATTAAGGAGAGAGGAAGAAGGGAAAGTATAACATCAGGCTTCCCTTCCACAGCAGTGCTCTTTCTCTTCCCCCTCCCTGATAAAATGGAAGAGTCCTGCTATGAAATGAAAACCTGATACCTTCCTTTCTTTTTGTAGAGCAGCAGCTGCAGGCTGTTCGTTTTGGCAGTGGGGAAGGACTGGGTTGTTTTGTTTTGGTTATGTTTTGGTCATTCTGAACCTACATCCAGCTCAGACTACTAGAGACAACACATCCAGAACATACATCAGAAAAGGGAAAAGCCATCAGTGTATGTATTGCAAACTAAGAACAACAACAAAAAGACACCTTTATCACACTAGAGGGCAAACAGGAATTAAACAGGAATTAAACAGGAAATGCCCTATGTTAAACATAAGGCAACAGGAAATGCCCTATGTTAATTCCTGTTTAAATCCTGTTTGCCCTCTAGTGTGATAAACCTGAGAGTTTTCTATTCCTCTCAGGGCCCCAGGCAGAAACTCAACTGGCAAAGCTGTCCTTCCTCATCCCTGCAAATGCTTCTATACAGTACTAAGAAAAATCCCACCACTTGATTTTTGTTTGGGTTTGTCCATCTGCCAATTGTTGAAGTCCTGCATGAGGGGAGGGCTTGGGAAGGTTAGGTGACATCAAACTTTCATTAATTAGATAATTAATGTCTTGATTCAGAATAATTTCTTCTTCTTCTTCTTCTTCTTCTTCTTCTTATTATTATTATTATGAACATTTATTTATAGAGTGCTGTAAAGTTTGCACAGCACTTTACATGGTAAGGGTCAAATAAAATAATAATAATAATAATAATAATAATACCTGCCAAGCAACATACAGTCTAAAACAACAATGTTACATGATTAAAATATCTCTAAAATAATGCCAATTAGTATACAATAAAAACAAAGTAAGCATGTGCAGATTTCAATTAGAAACATAATTCTAAAGGATGAATAAAATATCCACCATGTATCATTGCTAGTTGGGTGGAGGTGTGACAGCAGCGTTCTGGCACCAGGTGTCATCCGACCTTACGATCGTCAGAATTGGCGTCTTGACCACTAAGCCACCACATCCCTAGTACTAATATTAGCAGTGCAGTAATAGATTATAGTAATAAATAATAGGGGTGTCACACAAAGGAGCTTTAAGTGTTTAATGGTAAGAGTTTCATTCAATCAATTAGAATGATAGAATTGTAGAACAAGAAGGTCATCTTATGGAAATGAACAGTGAAAGCATCCCTGACAGATGGTCTTGCAACCTCTATTTAAAAACTTCCAATGAAAACTCTTAAACAGTTTTTACTATCATGAAATGCTCAATGTTTTCTAATGCACCAGTTTCAGCCCTAGCCACTAAGAGAGCAGAAAACAATCTGGACAATTTCAACAGAAAAGAGGAAACCCTCAGGGTAAACAAGGCTTGGCTACCAGTCCTGAAGAACAGCAAGGTTAAGACTCAACCAATGCAAATGAGAAACAGCCTAGGGTCAGGGGATTCCCAGCAGACATTGAGCACCATGTAGCAGACATTAATCCTCTTTTGCATATCCTCCCACCCTGAGGACTGCCATTAGCAACAGAACAATACATTTGCAAATCACTCCTCCCTTCCCAGGGTCACACAGGATATATATTTGGCGAAACGTTAGAAAGGAAGTCTTCTAGAACATGGCCACATAGCCCGAAAGCCCTACAAAAAACTATGGATGCCGGCCATGAAAGCCTTCAACTCCACAATCTTGCTCCATTTTCTGCAAGACATACCAACTTTCAGATCAGGTTAAACATTCATGAATCTCTCAATCATTGTTTATAAATTGAGGACCCAAACAGATAGGCCAATATAAAGCTGCTTCGGATCATTTTGGAGGTATGCTGTTTAAATGACACATGCATCTTAAGAGTCCATTAGCCGCGCCCTGGTTTTGGCACAGTTTCCAGCCTCTTAGGACGCGTGCATCATTTCAACAGCATACCTTCAAAGTGATCCAAAGCAGCTTTATTTTGGCCTGTCTGTTCAAGCCCTTAGTTTCCACACTCTTTACCTTTTGTTTGCCTACTCTGGACACATTCCAGCTTGCCACTGCCCTTCTTAAATTGTGATACTTAAAACTGGCCACAGTACTCTAGGTGAGATCTGGCCAAAGCAGAATTGAGTGGTACTATTTCTTATTTAGACACAGTACTTTTGTTGATGTAGTCTAGAATTACATTAGCTGTATTTGTTGCCACATCATACTGTTAATTTATATTAAGTGTTCTTTTGACACCACTAATCATTTTCATATGTTCTACTGCTAAACTAGCTGTCACCATTCCCTATTTCTGCATTTGATTTTTCCTGCCTAAGTGTAGAACTTTATATTTATCCCTGTTGAAATTCATTTTGTTAGTATTGGTCCAGTTTTTCATGCTTTTAATGTCAAATTGAATCCTGATTAATTGAATAGAATAAATGCTATTTAACATTTATATGAAGCCGCTGGGTGAGGTCATTCGGAGGCATGGAGCTCAGTGTCTTCAGTACGCTGATGACACTCAGATATACCTCTCCATGTCCAGATCGTCAGCACAGACTTCAGATGGCGTCTCTCCTCTTAATGACTGTCTTGCGGCGGTAATGGATTGGATGAGGGAAAACAAATTGAAACTGAATCCAGACAAAACGGAGGTACTAACAGTCACAGGCCCAAAACCAGGCTTGGGAATACAGTCTCCAGTCCTGGATGGAGTCACACTCTCCTCTAAGGACTGTGTTCGCAGTCTGGGGGTACTCCTAGATTCGTCGCTCCACATGACCTGTCAGGTGAATGCGACGGTCAGGAGTGCCTGTTATCAGCTTCGGCTGATACGCCAGCTGCGCCCTTTCCTGGACATGAGGGACCTGGAAACTGTGGTACATGCTCTGGTAACCTCACGCCTGGATTTCTGTAATGCGCTCTACATGGGGCTACCCTTGTGCTTAACCCGGAAACTTCAACTGGTCCAAAATATGGCAGCCAGGCTTGTAACTGGAACATCAAGGAGAGAGCACATAACACCGGTGCTCAAGGCTCTCCACTGGCTGCCAATTAGTTTCCGGGCGCAGTACAAGGTGTTGGTTTTAACCTTTAAAGCCCTACATGGCTTGGGTCCACCTTATCTCAGGGACCGCCTCTCCCCGTATGAACCCCCCCGCACACTCCGATCCTCTGGGAGGAACCTGCTACAGCCGGTGAAAACTAGGCTGTCGCAGACCTCCCAGAGGACTTTTTCCGCGACCGCTCCCAGACTTTGGAATGGTCTGCCGGATGAGATGCGCCTTATAACATCTCTTGATTGCTTTAAAAAAGCTCTGAAGACGCATCTCTTCCGGCAGGCCTTCCCTGACACCTCTTAGATCCCAGCTCCGAATGGGACCTATAAATTGACCCCTTGCCTGGTGTTATCTTTTCCTCAATGTAAGAACTATGGAGGATGAATCATGTTTTTAATGTTGTTGATTTTAAATTATTGCTAATTTAATTTATTTTTAAGGGGTGGGTGGCTGGGAATGGGTCAATGAAGTGTTTTAATTTGTATGTTTTAATCTTGTTGTACCCCGCTCCGATTGTACTCACAGAGGAGCGGGCTAGAAATAAAGATTATTATTATTATTATTATTATTATTATAATCTGTACATATGGAGGTGCAAATGCCAAGAAAATAAAGGAAAGGTACATTTTCTTTCTGTGATTTTACATCATCATCTTAGGACCAAATTAGAGTATACTTGGCTGATAATATGAAAATTGCATGTACACATTCTTATGGCTTTTCATGATGTGGTGCAGGAAGGTAACTGCAATTATCCAATGAATCCCTTGCATGCAAATAATGCATACTGTAAACATATATACCGGTAAATTTTATGCATTATATGACTTATAGTGCTATCATATTGGCAGCACCATAAGAAAGAAACTGTTGTCCTCTTTTCTTTAAAGAGACTAATGGTTTTGTTTCCATTAAAATAAATTGATGTCAAATGGCACTAAACTAATCCTTTTATCATTTTTAGGGTAGCCAGATTTTCACTTGTCTGAGTTTTGAAGTGGTTAATATGAGAAGAAAAATTATTCTTGCTTCAGCAACAGAACTGTTTGTTTTGCTTTAGCATATTAGTATGTTATTTTAGTATTTTATAGTGTGTTTTATTGTTTGCTTTTTATTGTATTGTATGTTTCCATCCTTTGGTGGAAAGGGCATCATAAATAAAAGTTACTGTTGTTGTTGTTGTTAACTGAATTGATAATGTCTGTTGTTTTGTCCTTTGCTTCTATTTCCTAGTGTGATTTTGCAGATATATTTGTTAGTTGATCCCCCCCCCCCCCGGTCTCCTCTGATATCAACTTCAACAATAAATCTGCAAGTTAATATTTCATGCTACATAAAGTAATTACAGATTTGGTTGTTTTTCCTTCCTTCTGGGAATTTTTTCAGTTTAACTTAGAGGTCAGTGGGGATATATATATATATATATATATATATTCCATTTCCTTTGTTTTTCTTTCCTTCTGGGAATTTTTCTATTTCTTTATAAATTGGATGATAGCTTGCCACAGCAACAGGCTCCAGTTGCTATCAAGCCTTCTCCTTCACTGGTCTCCTCTCCTGCCTTTGTTCTTTTTGTTCTTTAGTCTACTAAAATCTTTGAGTGGGGGTGTCTTTTGTTCTGGTAAAGAACAAAGGACTCACCTTAACTTTTTTTTCTGTAGTAAGAAAACACAGTTCCACTTTCTTTTATGATTTTTCATCCTTTCTCATGAGAAAGCTAGACCTCCTCTGGAATGCTTTTGAGATACTATATATAGAATGTTATATAACAAGTAAGGAGACCATTATCTCCTACTTGTATTGTAACTCTAGCCAAGTGATCTAAAACTCAGAAGCTGACTGGTTTGTAGTTTCCTGGATCTTCTTGTTTGCCTTTCTCTAGTCCTCATCTATTCTCCAAGATTTCACAAAAATTATGACAGTGGGTTCAGACAGTAGATTGGCATGTTCCTTCAGTATTTTGGGATGCAGTTCATCTGGCCCTGCAGATTTGGAGTCATTTAGGTTAGCTAGATGGTCCTTACTAACCCCCTATCAATACTGAGTTGCAATCCAGATCCTTTGCCAAAGTCTTTGCTGCTGCATAGAACCACACAGTTCTCTTTTTGGGAGAAAACTTAAGCAAAATAGGTATTGAGTAGTTCTGCCCTTTTTTGAGTGCTCTCTTAGCATGTTACCAAAAAATAGTCTCTCTTGCCTTGGATGTATCTGAAAAAACTCTTTGTTATTCCTTGTCTAACCAGATTCAGCTCATT
Organism: Urosaurus nigricauda; assembly: GCA_034509955.1. NCBI lineage: Eukaryota > Metazoa > Chordata > Lepidosauria > Squamata > Phrynosomatidae > Urosaurus > Urosaurus nigricauda. Next base: position 3,323,971 of record JAOEGL010000014.1, read on the forward strand.
CTGAGCTTTAGCTTTCTTTACATGATTCCTGCAAGCTTGTGCTACCCAACCTGTATTCCTGTTGATTCACCTTTCCTTCCATTCTTTATATGCACTCCCCCCCCCTTTCACATCTTCCTTCAGTTTGCTTGTGCAGCCACATTGGTTTTTTCAGATGTTTCCCATTGTTCTTCTTCCATGGGATTGTTGGTGATTGTGCTTTTTGCAACTCCTGACAAAGTAGATTGCAGTCAATGAAAACGTATGGCCAATAAAACCTCTGAAAGTGCCACAACACTTTGTTGTTTTCTCAATTAAACAAAGAGGAGCATCCACCCTATTAAAAACCCTTTCAATACAAACCCAATTTACATAATCCCATCGCTGCTTGTTCACCTGTTCTAATATTTGGGCCACCATATATTTTGAAGTTCAGTTTCCTGAATTCCTCACTATGCTGTCTGGCAAATCTGAAAGTTGAAATCATAGAATCACAGAGTTGAAATAGTCCTCAAGGGCCATCCAGTTCAGTCCCATTCTGCCATGCAGGAATACACAAAGCACCTCGACAGATGGCCATCCAGCCTTTGTTGTCGAACAGCTTATTGTCAGGAAGTTCTTCTTAATGTTTAGGTGGACTCTCTTTTTCTCTAGTTTGAATCCATTGTTCCAGGTCCTATTCTCTGGAGCAACAGAAAACAAGCTTGCAGAAGTACAGCAAGCAGAATAGAGTGGCATTATTACTTCCCTTGATCTAGACACTATATTTCTATTGATGCAGCATTGTCCTTTTTAGATGCCGTATCACACTGTTGACTCATGTTCAACTTGTGGTCTACTAGGACTCCTAGATCCCTTGCACGTGTAGTCTCCTTAAACCAAGTGCCCCCCATCCTATAGCTATGCATTTTATTTCTTCCTACTTAAGTGTAGTATCTTACATTTCTCCCTGCTGAAGTTCATTTTGTTAGTTTTGGCCCAGCTTTCTAATCTATTAAGGTCATTTTGAATTTTGATCCTATCTTCTGGGGTATTAGCTACTCCTCTTGTCTAGTATTCATAGTTGCCCTTCCAAGTCCTAGTCATCTTCTCATTTCTTGACTACCATCCCCATTTTGGTTAATGAATGACACAAGATATTGGAAATCTTTGACTATTTCATTGTCACATTGGCTTTTTTAGCTGCAGCATCACACTTTTGATTCATTATTATTATTATTATCAACCTTTATTTATATAGCACTGTAAATTTACATTCATGTTCATCTTGTGGTTAACTGGGACTCCTCTCATATGTACTGTTTTCAAGCCACGTTTCCCCCTCCTATAGCTATGCATGGCATTTTTTCACCCTATAAGTGTAGTACTTATATTTCTCCCTTTTGAAATTCATTTTGTTAGTTTGGACCCAGATTTCTAATCTATTAAGGTCATTTGAATTCTGATCTTCTTGTCTGGGTTATTAGCTACTCCTCCTAATTTGGTGTCATCTGCGAATTTGATAAGCATGCCCTCTGCTCCTTCATCCAAGCCATTGATAAAGATGTTGAATAGCACTAGGCCCAGGACAGAACCCTATGGCACCCCACTGGTCACTTCTCTCCAAGATGAAGAGGAGCCATTGCTGGGTACACTTTGGGTTTAGCGAGTCAACCAATTACAAATCCACCCAAAAGTCGCATTGTGCATCCCACATTTTACAAGCTTGTTTGCCAGAGTGTCATGGAGACATTATCAAAGGCCTTAATGAAATTAAGATATCCTACATCCACAGCACTCCCTTCATCTAACTGGTAATTTTATCAAAAAAGTACAAAAGATTAGTTGGGCATGACTATTCTTTGAAGAAAACCATGATGACTTTTTGCCATTATGGCATTCCTTTCTAAATGCTTACAGACTCTGTTTAATGATGTGCTCTAGAATCTTTTCTGGTATCAAGCCTAAGTGGGCGGTAATTGTTTTCCTCCCTTTTAGAATTGTAGAATGCATGGTATTCCCCATCACCATGTATGGATGTGAGAGCTGGACAATGAAAAAAAGCCAATAGGAAGAAAATCAGCTAATTTGAGATGTGGTGCTGGAGAAGAGTGCTGATGATACTGTGGACAGCCACAAAAACAAACAAACGGCTCCTTGAACAGATCAAGCCTGAACTCTCCCTGGAAGTCAAGATGAACAAATTGAGGTTGTCATAGTTTGGCCACATTATGAGAAGGCACAAGTCGCTAGAAAAGAAAACAATGCTAGGAAAGGCAGAAGGCAGGAGAAGGAGAGAAAGGCCACATGCCAGATGGCAGGATTCCATAAGGGAGGTCACAGCCATGAATCTACAAGACTTGTTGCCATGAGATTGACTGGAAGACAGTTAATAACAACAAATGCCTGTTAAGCCCCATGTGGTGGCAGGTCACTGGTATAAGATGCAATTGTAAATGACTGTATTTTATATGTTGGAATCCTGCCTCGATCCAATGGGAGAGGAGGGAAATACAAATAAAAATTATTATTATTATTATTATTATTATTATTAAAACTGTTTTGTCAATTGCCACCTACCTCTAAGCAGAAAGGGTTTGTGGTATTCATCTGCTTACCTTTAAAATGCTTTTAGAGATGGTAGGAGTGGGGTGAAGGAGAGGCCCCAGACTTTTTAAAAATTAAAATTTCAAAATTTTAATTTTATTTTTTTTAAAAATGAATTTTTTGGGAAAAATATTCTTTAAATTTTTTCTTTCAAAACATCACATTTTAATCAAATCTTCACTCTGTACACATAAATACATTTTGGTTGTGCATATGAATATGTCATTTGAAGGTCTAATTTTAATGTTGCTAGTTGTTTCTGCCAGTGGTTGATGGGAATCAGTACAAAAGTGGAAAAGGGGGAGGGGGATGCAGCCTAAAATTGCATTGGCCTTTTCAGTTGCTGCATCACACTGTTGACTCAGGTTCAACTGGTGGCCAACTTGGACACTGAATTGCAATGCCCAGCACCCAGTATAAAACAATCCAATTTACTAACAGTCTGACAATATTAAAATATATACACAGAAAAATTAAAAAGCAATTCAACAACTTTAAGAGTTAAAACAGTTACAAATTAAAACACGCTAAAATACAAGCCCTTCAAAATTGGATAACCCAGCGTTAAAACACCAAACAGAACCAGTCCTCCTCCAGTGAAAAGGCCTGGCTGCAGAGGAAGGAGAGGGCAGGGATGGAGCCCTGCTGGCCTTTTGGGGGAGGGGGTCCCAGAGCTGGGAGTAGCCACTGAAAAGGCCCTCTCTCTGGCTCCAGCCCAATAGGCCTAAAGAGAGGCTCTGCCAATAAGACCACGGTCGAGTGAGAGCCGGAGGTCACGAGTGTTGCCCAAAAAGGACCACCTCTACCACTCCACTTCCTCCCTCGCCGCCGCCGGCTTTCCAATTCCATCCTCTCAGGGGCTTGATTGGCAGCGGGAGGTGTCCACTCTTGGCCCGCAGCCCCGCCCCCTCGGCTCTTAGGCTCCTCCCCCGCTCGCATAGCAACGCCGCTCACTAGGCCTAACTGCGGCCCCGCCCCCCTGCCTGGTTTTCCTCAGCAGCAGCAGCAGCAGCAGCAGCTTCTCCCTGGTCCTTAGCTGTTTGGATTATAACGGGAAAGAGGGAGAGCGCGCGAAGCGCATGCGCAGTTGGGAGCGGTTGCCCTGGGCATCCCAGCTGAGGGAGGCGGTCGGTCGAGGAGGAGAAGGAGAAGAAGCCGAGAAACGCCCGGGAGCCGGGACTGGGGTCCCCTTCTTCCTCTGCGCTGCTGGGATGAGGGACCGTCTGGCGGAGTTAGCAGCGGTGAGGGGGCCGGGAAGGACCTTGGGAAGGAGCCTCTTGGCCCTCCCTCGGTGACACTTTGGAACTGAAGTACGAGGCGGAAAGAAGGAAAGCTCTGGGCCCACAGGGGAGAGCGGGGGCCTTCCAGGGGCTTTCCTTGGCCAGCTTGCCTCCCAGGGGCTTGAATTGCCACGGCCTTCCCCTGAGACTGAGAGAGTGTGACTTACTTCCTGCCCCAAGGTCCCCTAGCGGCAAAAGCAGAGGGGGGGTGCGAACCCTGGGCCACAAGAGGCTTCCTCTCAGGCCCAGGACTCGAGTGGCCCCACGGTCTCAGCGCCTCTGCACCTCGTCCCTCTTGTCCCCTTGTTTTCGCAAAGACGACATGCTGCCCTGTAAAAAAGAGGCAAGCCAAAGTTGTGTCAAGCAGAAGGCTTTCACAGCCGACATCCATCGTTTTTTGTGCGTTTTTGGGGCTCTGTGGCCATGTTCTGGAAGAGTTTATTCCTGATGTTTCACCAGCATCTGTGCCTGGCATCTTCAGAGAAGGCTGGCATGGAAGAGAGTTGGGTATATGTGTGACCCTGCGTTGGGAGGAGTGATTTCCATGTTAATCTGTGTATTGTTCTGTTGTTGAATGGCCATGCTAAGACCCTCTTGACCAAGGGTCACTCAAGTATGTGTGTGTGTATATATACACGGCAGGGGGTTGGACTGGATGGCCCTTATGGTCTCTTCCAACTCTATGATTCTATGATATACCCAACTCTCTTCCATGCCAGCATTCTCTGAAGATGCCAGCCACAGATGCTGCTGAAACTTCAGAAATAAACTCTTCTAGAACATGGCCACAGAGCCCGAAAAACCCACAAAGGTTGTCATGTTGCTTCCTGCGTAAGCAACCAAACCCACATTGCAGCAGCAGTTTCTTTTGGATCGCTCAGCAGGATGGCATTTGCAAGATGAAACTGGCCACTTGTTTTTCTCAACTGCGGCTGGCTTCATCCAGTGCAAAATTTGTGTTTCAAAAGACACCTGTGGTGTCACACTGCAAAAATAACCCACTGTGAAACTGGGTTATTTTTGTGGCATTCACACTTACCCCTAGCTACACTCAGTGCATGGTAAGTGGGAAAACCCGCTTAATCTCACTTAACCTGGTATATTTGATACCAGGTTTCCCCCCACATTGCAGCAATCCATGTCTTTGGTGGTGTGAGTACATTACCAAATTGATTTGGATCACACTGCATTGTTCCCAGAAATGGAGTCAACTCCATTTTAAATCACTCCAGTGGCAAGTTTTATGGCAACAGGGTTAAAAATGCCACTGAGCAATCCAGAAATGGAAAACGTAGTGGGAACAGCAATCCAGTATTGCATCACCATGGAGATCTGCATCTCCTCGGGACAAAATTACATTCTGCTCACAGTAAATAGCTAAATAGTATTAACTATCTAAAGTATAAAATCAAAAAGGTACAATGAAATATATGCATGTATATGTTTTTGTAACATGCTGATATAAAAGTAATATATATGCTTATGCACAGGTTCTGTAATATTCTTTACGATGTGATCATTCCTAATGTAATGATAGTCTTTCTACTATAGTTTTTATATAATATCATTCTTTTCATGAAAACCTACACATGTGTGTGGTTAGTCACATGGAGATCCCACTCTATTCGACTGGAGTCTATTTGATTGTAAAATCAGTGGTTTTCAATGAACTGACAGAACAGATCTTTAATCTGAAAGTATTTTCAGTTAGGGAATAGATTCTATAAGTAAAGAAAAGAAAAATATTAAAAAGCAAAAGTATTTAAACTAACATATAGTTAAAATCTGCTTTTGTAGGCACTTTTGAAGAGGTTTTTTTCCCTACTGCGGTGGGTGGAGGGTCATCCAGATAGCACTTGCTGTCATATGTGCTGGCATATCGCAAAACAAAGGGAAATGATGCCTCCTTCCATAATAGTTTTTTCCCCATATATGAGCTTAGAAAGATCTAATCATTTAACTACCCAAAGCTGATACAATGAATTAACTTGCAGCCAAATCCTTTGCATATATGATCAAAAGTATACTACTTGACTGTCAAGGGCAGGTTTTGGAGTCAAAATTATGGATTTTGATATGACCCGTGAATAAGTCGAGGGTAAAAATAATGCTAAAGATCTTTTAAAAATTTGAGAGGCATAACTGTTTGTGATCACCCTAAAGGCTGGATAAATGGTATAGTAGAGGGGTTTGGTGCTTCTTTTAGGTGCTCCGAGAAGAGATTAAACTCACGTTTCACCAGGGCATGGTTTCCTTTTTGATAAGAGTTAAAGTACAATACTTACCTTGACCTGTGCATAAGTTGACCCAGGTTTATACAGTATGTCTTTCTGAAATATTAACAAGTAAATGTACATACAGTTGTGTCTAAGTTTTTTTAAATCAAGCATCTGGATGTAGATGTGGGTGTATTAACTGGCCAATTTCTCTGCAAAAACCAACAGTGGGGAAGCTCTTTCAGTCAGAGGGTCAAATTTAATTTCAAAGGCATTCCAAATGCAAGAGTAGGGACCAAAATAACAGTATATTATAGTTAAAAGCTGTTATTGTCAGTAATCCAGGAGCCATGGAGTGAAGAACAGCCTTTTAGAATGTGGAAAAAGCAATACCTAGAAAATCTCCTAATAATAATGTCATGGGGAAAGGGGAAGGCCAAACAGGCTGCTCAGGACCCCTGGGAATGCTGTGTTTGCCTCCAGAATATGAGATTCTACACTCCAGCATACCACTGTGTAAGGGATATGTAGCCAAACAAAAGAACATGAGTGGGGGCAGGATGAAACCTCTCCCCATCTGCCCATCTCAGGGTGATTTTTTTTAATTGGAGATAGCCACATTTACAAATGTGACATAAATTAAGAATTGGATCCAGACTGAGCTATGTAGAATAGACTCATTGACATTATTGGGACTTAAATTACTCTTGATTCACATTGATTTCAATGAGTCTACAGTCTGGATCCAATCTGATATTCTTTATTTGGAGTGTTTCAGGATGGAAGATGATCTAAAGTGATTTTCATTGGCTTTTTAGCTTCTTAGGTCCTCTGGTCATGTGACTCTAAACAGTGTCCTGACCTGGAGCTTTGGAGTTAGGTCAGCTTAAAGAATAGAAACATTTTGAGTATAGGTGGGATGATATAGCCATTTCATGTGATTGTTGACAATCCTAGATGTGTTGGGTGAATATATAAAATTATGGAAATATGTATGTCAGTGGACTTCAGCTAAAATATTTGCCCACAATTACTACTATGTCATTATATTCCTACAAGTTGATGAAGTTCATAGTATTTCTTCCTGATCGTTGGTGGCCCGTACCTTAGGTTTATGTACTTTGCATCTATACCATGTTGTTTTATTTCCAAAGTATAATAAATGTTTTCAAAGAATCATAGAGTTGAAATGGTCCACATCTAATCCATACCCAGCCATGCAGGAACACACAACTAAAATACTTCTGAAAGATGCCCATCCAAAGATGCTCTACAAAGAAGGGGAGTCCACCACTCTCCAAGGCAATCTTTTCCACTGTCAAACAGCTCTTACAGTAAAAAGTTCTTCCTAATTTGTAGTTGGAATTTATTTTCTTGTAGTTGAATCCTTTGGTTCATGTTCTAATCTCTGGAACAGCAGAAAACAAGTTTGCTCCAACTTCTACATGACCTCTCTTCAAATATTTAAAGATAGCTATCATATCACCTATCAGTCTTCTCTTCTTCAACCTAAACACATCCAGCTCCCTAAGCTGTTCCACTGTCTTGATTTTCAAACTCTTCACCATCTTACCCTTCTTAGGACTTGTTCCAACTGATCAGTATCCTTCTTGAATTGTGGTGCCCAGAACTAGATGCAGTAACTCAGGTGAGGTCTGGCCAAAGCAGGATGGAATGACATTACTATTTCCAATAGTAGTAGTAGTACAGTAGTAGTAGTAGTAGTAATAATAATAATAATAATTTATTTATTTATAGCCCGCTTCTCTGTGAAAACAATTGGAGCGGGGTACCACAAGATTAAAAAGACACAAGTTAAAACAATATAACATCCCAGTACCAACCTCCCACCCCTTCAAATTAAATTAAACTAATAAGTTAAAGTCAAACAGCAATTAAAACATAGTACATCCTCATGAAACAACTATTCTAGAGTAAGGTAGACAAAAGCAGCAAGGGTCAGAAAGTTGGGAACTAACGGAAGGTTAGTCAGGAATTTAGGAAGTTTCAGGGAAGCCTGAAATTGATTGGGACATTGTACTCCTGTTGATGCAGCCCAAAATTGCATTGAGTGTTTTGGCTGCTATGTCACACTGTTGACTCATTTGTAATTTGTGGTCTATTAGGATCTATGGTTCTTTTTCACATGAACTGTTTTCAAAGCAGGCATCACCCATCCTTGTTGTTGTTATCAATAGCTATCAAGTTGACTTCAACCAATGGTGATCTTGTGAATCAGAGATGTCCCAGTCACCATGTTATCATCAGCCCTGCTCAGGTTTTGCAGACTCGGGGCTGTGCTTTCCTTGATTGAGTCCATCCATCTGGAATGTGGTCTTTCTCTTTTTCTACTGCCTTCTAACTTACCAAGACTTTTTGTCTTTTCTAGTAAGTAATGTCTTCTCGTGATGTGTCCAAAGTATGACAGTTTCAGTTGAGCCATTTTAGCTTCTAGGGAGAGTTCAAGTTTGATTTGCTTTCATAACTAATTTTTTTTCTTTATTTAGAGTGTTTATACCCCTCTCTTCTGCCACAAAGGCTATCAGAGAGGCTTACAAATGGTTAATTAGATGGTTCCCTGCCCTCAGGCTTACAATCTAAAAAGGCATGACGCAAAAGGAGAAGGAAATGGCCGTGGGGAAGGGGAATAAGTCTAGTTCCTCTGTCCCTCTGAGGCCTGGACAATGGCTGTTGGATTGGAGGGAAGGCTCTGCTTCTTAATCTAGACCAGGCCTGGTGGAACTGGGCCTGCATCACTGCAGAACTCTCTTCAGCACCACATTTCAAATGAGTTGATTTTCTTCCTATCAGCTTTTTTCATCGTCCAGCTTTCACAACCATACATAGAAATGGGAAATACAATGGCATGTACAATTGTATTCAGTGATATATTGTTACACTTGTCTACTTCCTTCACAGTGGCCCTTCGAAGTCATAGTCATCTTCTGCTTTCTTGACTGCAGTGTCCACTCTGATTAATGACTAAACAAAGGTATGCAATATCTTGAACTGTTTAGATGTCTTCATCAGTTACTTTAAAGTAATGTAACTCATCTGTGGTCATTGTTTTTGTTTTCTTAGTGTTCATCTCTAAAATTGCCTTTGTACTTTCTTCCTACTTTCTCTGAGTCTAAACCATATCTGTGTATGATGCATCCAGCACACAGGTTAAGCAGATTGGGTAATAAAATGCAGCCTTTCCTGACCCTTGCCAACTGGAAACCATTCTGTCTTGATGGTGGCCTCTTGTCCTGAGTACAGGTTATGCATCTGGACAATCAAATGTTGTGGCACACCAATTTCTTTAAGAGTGATCCATAGTTTTTCATGATCTACACAATCAAAGTAACAGAACACCTCCACTCTTGGTTTAAATTTCTGTTTGATTTCTTACATCTTCCTTTTTTGATGTCATTTTCAATTTCTCTGCATTCATTATTATAATAGTTCTCCTTGTTCCTATGCACAATTAGCTTTCAGGATTTTGACCCTATTTCTGTCACCTTTTAGTTCTCATGTGTCCTTAACTGTTTGAAGAGTTTCATCTGTCATCTAGTGGGTGCTTTTCTTTCTTTTTAGCTGTCTTTTTGCATTCCTCCCTGGCTTCAGTCCAAAGTTGTTTTGACTCCCAGCCAACTAGGCTTATTAGTTCAAATCTACTCTTTTTTTTAACATGATCTTTATATTTTTACTCTATTTTTGATATTAACAGTTCATGGTCTGCTCCTGGTCTTGTTTTTGCAGAGAGACTGGAGCTTCTCCATCGTCTGCTTCCAGATAAGTACTCTATATACAGTCAGCCCTGCATATCCCTGGGTTCTGCATCCATGAGTTCATTCAACCATCCACAGCTTGAAGGAGAAATTGTTTTAAATTCCAAAAAAGCAAATCTTTTGTCATTTATATAAGGAACCTATTTTACTACACTATTATATAATAAAACTTGAGTAGCCACCGATTTTGGTATCTATGGGGGGGATCCTGGAACCAAACCCCAATGGATACCAAGGGCCCACTGTATTTTTCTGTGTGGCTGTGTTTTTTCACTAGTATTATGTGTTGATCCGTTGTTGTATTTTAATCTGTTGTATTGTCATTATTGTTGTTGTTATGATTATTATTACTTTTATTTATAAAGCTCTGTAAATTTACACAGTGCTGTACATACAATCTTATAATTAGACGGATCCCTGCCCTCAGGCTTACAGTCTAAAAGAGACAACACAAAAGGAAAAGGGAAAGGTGGTGGGAAGGGGATGAGGTCCAGTGGTTCTTCTCTCCCTCTGGGGCCTGGACCAAGGCAGATGGACTGGAGGGAGGGCACGGCTTCTTAATACATAGTTAAAAGGAGGCATCCTGGGGCAGATGGCACAATCCTGGCAACACTTCCCTAAACAATATAGTCTTTAACTTAATTTTGAATCTGGTTAGAGAAGTGATGAGACGCACATGTGGGGGAAGAAGGTTCCAGGAGTGAGGGGCAGCAAGTGAGAAGGGACGAATCCGGGACGGGGCAATGGAAATCCTCGGCTAGGACAGGAGACCTTGACTACCAGAATGGAGGGTACAAGAAGGAGTGTGAGGAGAAATAAGTTCAGACAAGTAAGAGGGGCCAGTCCATGGAGGGCTTTGAAAGTCAACAACAAAAGCTTGTACTGGATGTGGAAGGGGAAGGGGAGCCAATGAAGGGAGGAGAAAAGAGGAGAAACATGGTCAAAGCGGCGAGCGGATGTGATAATACGTGCAGCTGAGTTCTGGACAGAGATTAAAGGATGGAGGTGAGAGAGAGGAAGCCCTGTCAGAAGAAGGTTACAATAATCTAGTCGTGAGACCACCAGGGCATGGACCAGAGTCTTGGCAGTGGAGGCTGAGAGGAAAAGACGGATTTTAGCAATGTGGTAAAGAGAGAATCTACAGGCCTTGGTGGTGGCCTGAATCTGGGGAATAAACGACAGAGAGGAATCAAAGATGATACCAAGACTGCAGGCTTGCTGAACCGGTTGAATAGAAGTGCCGTAAACAGAAACAGAAAAGGAGTATTGAAGGGTGGGCTTAGGTGGGAAGATGAGAAGCTCTGTCTTAGACATGTTGAGCTTCAAGCGCCAATGCTGCATCCACTGAGAGATGGCAGCCAGACAAGAGGAGACTTGCTGTTCAAGCCCCAGCAAAAGGTCAGGGGTGGAAAGGTACAGCTGAGTGTCATCGGCATACAGATGATAGGAGAAACCAAAAGGCCTTAAAGACACATCTCTTCCATCAGGCCTTCCCCTGAAGAGGGAATAATATATCACCAACCCCCGACCCTAATAATGCAAATGTAAATGGCACCGGGGGATTAACTCTAGCTGTCCCTCTGTTCAAACCTCCTGATCCCACCCACTGGGGATTGCACTCGTACTGCCCATCAACTGCACTTTATTTTTATTATTTTAAATTTTTTTAACTGATGTCAATTTTAACTAGTTTTGATTTAATCTAATCTTAATGGGGGGAGGTTGGGAAGGGATTTGACTGCTGTTTTATTCTTGTATTTTTTAAATTTGCTGTACCCCGCTCTGAGTATTCTATTAGAGGAGCGGGTTATAAATAAACCTTATTATTATATTATTATTATTAAAAGAACTGATGAGTTTACCAAGGGACAATGTGTATAGAGAGAACAAAGGGGGACCCAGGACAGAGCCCTGAGGAACTCCAACAGATAACGGAACAGAGGAGGAAGTCTGACCACCTGTGACCACTGCAAAAGATCTGTCTGACAAGTAAAATTTAAACCAATTGAGAACAGAGTCGGAGAACCTGAGGTTGGAAAGTAAGTCAAGCAAGAGACAGTGGTCCATGGTGTTGAAGGCCACAGACAAATCTAGAAGAATGAGAATAGAGTAGAGGCCATTCACCTTGGCCTGCAAGAGATCATTTGAGATCTTGGTGAGGGCCGTCTCTGGAGAGTGCCGTGGGCAGAAACCAGAGTGAAAAGGGTCCAGGATGGAGTTGTCTTTGAGAAACTCAAGACAGCGAGAATAAACTACCCGTTCCAGAACCTTAGAGAGGAAAGGAAGAAAAGAGATTGGACGATAGCTAGACAAAGAAGAGGGGTCAAGAGAGGGTTTCTCTTATTAGTTTTCTGTATTGGCTGTCAGGTGATGTCCTTGTATGCAGTTGTCTCTTTGGTTGTCTGAAGAATGTGTTTACAGTGAACAAACTGTTGGGCCTCAACAAAATTCTGTCAGTCACTCTCTTGCATCATTTGTTGATCTTAGGTCAAATTCTCCAACAGTGTTTGGTTCTGCTTTGTTTCGTACAAGACAGTAAGAGTACAAGATACAAGATAGTGGAGCAAGTAGAGTACCAGATGGTTGAGTAGAAGATAGTGGGGCAAATAGGAAAAGCGTAAATTGCCCACATTCACTGGTATGTCTAGCATGAATTTGATTGGTGGCCTTAAGTTGTGAACTGGTTATAAGGGTTGGAAGCACTGCAGCAAGTGACATGGATTCCAGGACAGTAGCCTGGTGATCATTTGTGGGTCAGATCTGTGTCTGTCTCCCAGTGTCTGAAAAATCACTTTTTAAAAGTAAATTGTTCCTTTTACTAGTACTTGTGTTTTAAAAATAACCTATTGCATTTAGTGCTTTCAGCAATAATTTGTGTTTCATGTTTTCAGATTTCTTTAAATGCAACATCTAAGGATTGATAAAAGAATAGCTTAATCAAAAGGTGACAAATTCCTGTTAAAATGGCTCTAAAATGCCTTTAAAGGGTACACTACCCAGGTAACTAGAAAATTATCCCAGCAAATTAACTTTGTCCCCATTCATTATGTTACTTTTGAAATGTACTTTACAACACTCTTGTTACAAAAAAAGATGGAAGAGACCGTTATTGGCAAGTATACTACTTACTATGTCCAAGCTCAGCAGCTTGCCTTGTATTTTACTGGTCAGATTAGGTTTGGCATAAGAAAATTCAGCTGACTCTGGCTGCATCTACATTGCAGGCACAATCAAGTTTGACACCACTTTAATTGCCACGGCTCAGTGCTATGGAATTATGGGAACTCCCTTTGTCTGTCAGAGAGCTCTGGTACCAGAACAAACTACAAATCCCAGAATTCCATAGTATTGAGTGATGACAGTTAAAGTGGTGTCAAACTGCATTACTTGTGCAGTGCAGATGCAGCCTCAAAGCAGACTCCTTCTTGGACTAGATGTCAATAGATTGGGGTCTCTCTGACAAGAATTGAGTTGTTTCCGAACTAACAGGGTAAGGAAGAGTTACAGTGTGGCAAGAACTGGTATGGAAAGGAAAAGCATCGGGTCTAGAAACCATGCCCTATGAGGAACGACTTAGGGAGGTGGGGATGTTTAGCCTGGAGAAGAGAAGGTTATGAGGTGATATGATAGCCCTGTTTAAATACAGTGGTCCCCCGGGTTGCGAAGCCCCCGGGGAACGAAAACCCCGGGACCCGAAACGGCCGGGGCCAAAAAAAAGCCCCCGGCCTACGAAGAAATCCCCGGGTTGCGAAAGAAAAAAGCAACCCGGGCCCTTTAAAACAGCGCGCTTCCAGCGCGCTGTGCATTAACTAAAGCGGTCCCCCGGGTTGCGAAACACTTCCGGGTCACGAAAGTAATCCCGGAATGGATTACTTTCGCAACCTGGGGGACCACTGTGTCTGAAGGGATGTCACATTGAAGAGGGAGCAAGCTTGTTTTCTGCTGCTCCAGAGAACAGGACTCAGAACAATGGATGCAAGCTCCAGGAAAAGAGATTCCATTTCAACATTAGGAGAAACTTCCTGACAGTAAGGGCTGTTCAGCAGTGGAACACACTCCCTCGGAGAGTGGTGGAGTCTCCTTCCTTGGAGGTCTTTAAACAGAGGCTGGATGGCCATCTGTTGGGTATGCTTTGATTGGGAGTTCCTGCATGGCAGGGGGTTGGACTGGATGGCCCTTGTGGTCTCTTCCAAATCTAAGATTCTATGATTCTAAGCTTGAAAATTTTCCAGTGAAGATTGAAGGTTTGCTGTGTCAGGGTCAGCCCAAATATGGCAACTTCATTTCTTTTATCCCTTTTATCCTAATTCCCAACCCACATGCAACCTATACATGCATGTCTTCACATTCATTCTGTTTGACCTGTGGTTCTCCCACTTCCACTCCTCCCTTTGAACACTTTCCATCGCTGATTCTTAGACTGCAGTTTGAGGTATGGCCCTGTTTCTTCTTAATTCGCTCTATAAAATATTTTAGACTGATGGCACTGTGCAGTGCAATTAATTCAGTAACAGCAGGGGTTGAGATGTTAACAGGTTTTATATAAGGAGCTTATCTCATGAACAAATAAACTGGCTTACCTCTTCTAGCTTGAATTCAGGATCCGGGATACCCTTGGATGTTATCATACATAAATCACTGCCAATTTAGCCAGGATGCCACCACCCAGATGCATCCCGGGTAGAAGCCTCGCTCAGCCGGCCAATTTTTGAAGCTGGAAGCTCCCTGACTTCAAAATAGTGCTGGTTGAGCGAGGTTGTAACCCGGGATGCATCTGAGCAGTGGCATGCTGGCTAGATCGGCGGTGATTTAGGTATGATAGCATCCGGGGCATCCCGAATCCTGAATTAAAGCTGGACAAGGTAAGATGGCTTTTTGTTAATGTGATAAGCTCTTAAGTATAAGAGAGTAAGCGGCCATTTCAAACAGACTCAAAATGTTGCAGATTTCTCTTCCTGGTTTGTTTTACTGGGAAGAGGAGGAAGCAGAGGCGTAACTAATATTTGCAGGTAAGGGACATGTATCCAGAGCTGGTGAGTTCTGAGTAGAAGAAAATTTTGCTTGCATCTTGCCAGTTAAAGTACTATTCTCCCATTGAGGCCGTAGCAGATGAAATTGCAAGCCTGTGTCTAGATTATAACACTTCAAGCTGAAGAAGAGAAATTACGTGCTGCAATGCTGCTCCATGAAGAAGTGGAAGTGGTGGTGTAGATGATCCAAATAAAAATTGATGGAACGTTCCTCCATGAAGTGAGGGGAAATAAAGTTGCTATACACAGAAAAACAGCTTGGTAGGAAGGAAGCTGGGTGACTATATGTTTTTATGTGCAGGGTATTATCTATTTGATTTGTAAGAATAAAATCCTGTCAGGTCCCCACGTTGTCTGAAGTCTTATAGTCTAGAAATGGGTTGTTTCATTTGCTCTTTGTGAGAGAATTAGGCCTTTGAGGCCCAACTGATCAGGAAGGAAGTTTATTAAAAATTATTACTCCATTTTTTGTCATTAGAGAATTCTGTATGAACAATGGAATCAATATATGCCTCCATTTTCCATTTTGCAACTGGGTATTTTGGCACTGTGTGTCTGTATGAGATATACATATGCATTTCCTTCCCCTTATGCTTATCTCTTCCTGAGGTAACGAGCTGAAAAGGAAAGGAAAAAAATAAGGGGGTTGATGCCTTTTGCTTGACATCAAGAGTTATGACATGAGAAGAAAACTAATAGCTCATTTTACTCCAAAGAAGTGAAATAAGATCTTTAAAAAAGCCTCATAACTCATTTTCTCATGTGGCTGAGATGCAGGTTGGACTGTAAGCAAAATGATCTGTGATGGCACAGAACTGTGGAAAAAGTGCTTGCAGAAATGTGTAATTGCAATGGCTTTTGTTAAGTGTTAAGCTTTAGAACTGGTCCGGGGAACTTGTGGTTGGACCTTAGTTCCCATCACCCCCTGGCCAGCTTGGTCAATGAGGGCTGATTGGAGAAAAAATTAATCAACATCTAGAGGTTTCACAGATTCCCACCCCTGTTCAAAGTAGCACTACAGCATTCAAACTACATTTTTCTAATTCATTTTCCCTGGATAACCAGGTGGTGGCTATGGCCCAGAGTGCCTTTACCTAATTGGGGTTGGGGCATCATGTCCTTAGAATCATAGAATCATAGAATCATAGAGTTGGAAGAGACCACAAGGGCCATCCAGTCCAACCCCCTGCCGTGCAGGAACTCCCAATCAAAGCATACCCGACAGATGGCCATCCAGCCTCTGCTTAAAAACCTCCAAGGAAGGAGACTCCACCACCCTCCGAGGGAGTGTGTTCCACTGTCGAACAGCCCTTACTGTCAGGAAGTTCCTCCTAATGTTGAGGTGGAATCTTTTTTCCTGCAGTTTGCATCCATTGTTCCGAGTTCTGTTCTCTGGAGCAGCAGAAAACAAGCTTGCTCCCTCCTCAATGTGACATCCCTTCAAGTATTTAAACAGGGCGATCATATCACCTCTTAATCTTCTCTTCTCCAGGCTAAACATTCCCAGCTCCCTAAGGCGTTCTTCATAGGGCAAGGTCTCCAGACCCTTCACCATTTTAGTCGCCCTCCTTTGGACCCGCTCCAGTTTCTCCACATCCTTTTTGAATTGTGGTGCCCAGAACTGGACACAGTATTCCAGGTGGGGCCTGACCAATGCAGAATAGAGTGGCACTATTACTTCCCTTGATCTAGACACTATACTTCTATTGATGCAACCTAAAATTGCATTGGCCTTTTTAGCTGCTGCATCACACTGTTGACTCATGTTCAACTTGTGGTCTACTTGGACTCCTAGATCCCTTTCACATGTGGTCTCATTCAGCCAGGTGTCCACCATCCTATATTTGTGCATTTCATTTTTCCGCCCTACGTGTAGGACCTTACATTTCTCTGTGTTAAATTTCATTTTGTTAGCTTTGGCCCAGCTTTCTAGTCTATTCAGGTCATTTTGAATTTTGACCCTGTCCTTTGGGGTATTCGCTACTCCTCCCAATTTGGTGTCATCTGCAAATTTGATAACTAGGCTCTCAATACTGTCATCCAAGTCATTAATAAAGATGTTGAATAGCACTGGGCCCAGGACAGAACCCTGTGGCACCCCACTTGTCACTTCTTTCCAGGATGAAAAGGAACCATTGTTGAGCACCCTTTGGGTTCGGTCAGTCAACCAGTTACAAATCCATGTAACGGTTACCTTGTCTAGTCCACATTTTACAAGCTTGTTTGCAAGGATGTCATGGGGAACCTTGTCAAAGGCCTTACTGAAGTCAAGATATACTATATCCACAGCATTCCCTTCATCTACCAAGCTGGTAATTTTATCAAAAAAAGAGATCAGATTTGTCTGGCATGACTTGTTTCTCTGAAACCCATGTTGGCTTTTTGTGATTATGGAATTATCTTCCAGATATTCACAGACTCTCTGCTTAATGATTTGCTCTAGAATCTTTCCTGGTATTGATGTCAGACTAACCGGACGATAATTGTTGGGATCCTCTTTTTTCCCCTTTTTGAAGATTGGGACAACATTTGCCCTCCTCCAGTCTGCAGGGACTTCTCCTGTTCTCCAGGAGTTCTCAAAGATGATTGCCATTGGTTCTGATATTACATTTGCCAGTTCTTTTAATACCCTAGGATGTAGTTCATCTGGTCCTGGAGACTTATATTCATTTAGATTAACCAGGTATTCCTGTACTGTTTCCTTACTTATTCTGTGCTGAAATTCCCCTATTCTGTCCTCTGCCCCATCATCCTTAGGTTGGGCACCCTTTGCCTTTCCTGAGAAGACTGAAGCAAAGAAGGTGTTGAGCAATTCTGCCTTTTCTCTGTCTCCTGTGAGCATTTTGCCATCTTCTCCACGCAGTGGCCCAACTGTTTCCTTCTTCTTCCTTTTGCTGCGGACATACCCAAAAAAGCTCTTTTTATTGTTCTTAACGTCTCTAGCAAGCCTGAGCTCATTTTGCGCTTTAGCTTTTCTGACTTTATCCCTACATGCGCTGGCTATTTGTTTGAATTCCTCTTTGGTGATTTCCCCATTTTTCCATTTTTTATACATGTTCCGTTTAAAACTTAGCTCAGTTGTAAGTTCCTTAGTCATCCATACTGGTTTCTTGAGACATCTCCCATTTTTCTTCCTCATTGGAACTGTCTGAAATTGTCCCTTTAATATCTCCCTTTTGAGGAACTCCCATCCATCTTGAACTCCCTTCTCTTTTAGTATTCTTGACCATGGGATCACCCCCAGTATTTCTCTAAGTTTATTGAAATCAGCTTTCCTAAAGTCTAGAATGCGTGTCTGACTATGCTTAGCTTCACCTTTCCACTGCATAAAAAACTCCAGGAGAACATGGTCACTTCCCCCTAAGGATCCCACCACTTGCAACCCATCAACTAGGTCTTCCCTGTTGGTTAAGATCAGATCCAAAATAGCTGATCCCCTTGTTGCCTCTTCCACCTTTTGGACAATGAAATTGTCTTCAAGGCAAGTGAGGAATTTTCTAGATCTTGAGGATGGCGCTGAGTTTGACTTCCAGCAAATATCCGGGTAGTTGAAGTTCCCCATCACTACTACATCTCTCCTTCCTGATTGCGTGGTCATCTGTTCTAGAAAGGCATCATCCATTTCCTCTGTCTGACTTGGGGGTCTGTAGTAGACTCCCACAGTAACATCCCTGTTGTTTCCCTCTCCTTTAATTTTTATCCAGATGCTCTCCACCTGGCTTCCAGTATTGATGTCCTGGATCTCTTCACTGGTGTAAATATCCTTGACATATAATGCTATTCCTCCTCCTTTCTTGTTTGTCCTGTTTCTCTTAAAAAGGTTATACCCCTCTATTTCTATATTCCAATCGTGAGACTCATCCCACCAGGTTTCAGTGATGCCTATTATATCATATTTCCCTTGTTGTGCTAGGAGTGCAAGTTCATCTTGCTTATTTCCCATGCTCTGTGCATTAGTGTAGAGACATCTTAGACCATGTGTCCCCTTTACTTGATGCCTGTGCATGTTTTTTTGGCTCCTTTTGTTGAGTCCTTGCACTGTTTGTCTTCTTCCCTCTATGTCAGTTTGACTATTTTTTCTAGCCGTTTTGCCTTCCAGACTGCTGTCTCCCTTCCCCAGATCACTTAGTTTAAAGCCCTCCT
This sequence comes from Urosaurus nigricauda, assembly GCA_034509955.1. Taxonomy (NCBI): domain Eukaryota; kingdom Metazoa; phylum Chordata; class Lepidosauria; order Squamata; family Phrynosomatidae; genus Urosaurus; species Urosaurus nigricauda. The sequence continues at coordinate 3,342,978 of JAOEGL010000014.1, forward strand.
GATCAGATTCTTCAGACTGTTGGCAAAAACGTTTCTTCCAACTGGCGTGAGATGTAGCCCATCCCTTGCCAAAAGTCCCTCCTCATGGAACCGCAGCCCATGATCCAAGAATCCAAATTGTTCTCGGCGACACCATCTGCGGAGCCAGTTGTTGATATCTGCTATTTTCCTCTCTCTTCCTGGACCATGCCCTTCTACTGGTAGAAGAGACGAGATGACAATCTGTGCGTCCATTTCCTTCAGCTTCTTCCCCAGAGCCTCGTAATCCCTTCTGATTTTTTGAAGGCTGTGTCTTGCTGTGTCATTCGTTCCCACGTGGACCAAAAGGAAGGGGTATTTGTCAGTAGATTTGACCAGTCTTGTCAGCCTCTCCGTAACATCACGGATCTTTGCTCCAGGGAGACAACACACCTCACGAGACATCTTGTCGGGCCCACAAATCACTGCTTCTGTACCCCTCAGCAAGGAGTCCCCCACCACAACCACGCGCCTCCTCTGAGGCTTAGCAGCAACTCTTCCCTGCGATGGAACTCCCAGGCTCTCCTGCTGTGTCCCTGAAGTCTGTCCGTGCTGCTCTTCCTGATCCTCCTTGATAAGTGAAAGGGCTTCGAAACGATTCTGTAGCTGCAAGCTCCTACAGCTATCCCTGATTTCTCTGCTTCTCTGTGTGACATTCCTCCAGCTGTTTGCCTCCTCTGTAGATGAAGTGACCTTCTCACCCCCAGCGACTTTCTCTGTGTGGTCCCCTTCCAAGAACGTTCCTTCCGTTGTGTCGAGGAAAACCTCTTGCTGCCTGACATGCTGAAGTGTCGCTACCCTGGATTCCAGCTGCTGTACTTTCTCCTCCAAGAGGGCTACCAACTTGCACTTGGGGCATGTGAAGTTCGCCACATCTGTAGGCAAGAAGACAAACATCCCACAAGTGTTGCAAGTGACTGCAGCCGCTCCCTCGGTGCCCATACTGAGAACTATTAAGGAATCACTAAAAGAAGACTGTGGGCTTCCTCCTCGAAGAATATTCCCCGGTAAACACTAATATCAAAGCCCCTGATGTCCTGTCCTATTTCACCAATCTCTATCAGTGATTTCAACCTACTGGGAATGTTACTTTATACAGATGCCCTGGTTTCTAACTTGTATTCACTTCCTCTGAGGTGCAGGGGAACCCCTCAAAAGCACTTTTAAAAAGGGGAAGATCTAAAGGAGAACCTCTAAAACAAAGTTTACAGCTCCTCTGCTCCTAATGTTGTGCTTTTACCCTGTTTGGGAGGGGGAATTCGCGCGCCGTTAGGCACGCGGCTCTCTGAGCAGTTCTGTATAGCTAGTCTCCTAGCTCCTCCCACTTGTGACTCACAGGTGTGACTCACAGAAGCTCCTCCTCCTCCTCTGCAGCAGACACACTCCCCAAAGAGATTTTAAAAATCCACACACTTACCACTTAAAATGGCTGCCAAAAAGTTGCTCTTCCTTCTTCTCTCTCTCACTCCAACTCTCTGCAGCTGGCTCTCTGAGCAGTTCTGTATAGCTAGTCTCCTAGCTCCTCCCACTTGTGACTCACAGGTGTGACTCACAGAAGCTCCTCCTCCTCCTCTGCAGCAGACACACTCCCCAAAGAGATTTTAAAAATCCACACACTTACCACTTAAAATGGCTGCCAAAAAGTTGCTCTTCCTTCTTCTCTCTCTCACTCCAACTCTCTGCAGCTGGCTCTCTGAGCAGTTCTGTATAGCTAGTCTCCTAGCTCCTCCCACTTGTGACTCCTTGATGATGCCAAACCCCCTGACCATGGTAAAGCACTCCTTAGTTACATCCAGGTTTGATAATTCTAACATGTTAGATATAGAGCTTTTCTTTAAGCTGCTGCAGGGACATTGGTGAATGTTTGCATATGATATTGTGTTACACTAGTACAGTAGCTCCTCAGGTTGCCAGTCTCTTTCAATGAACAATACAAAATGTTTGTGATCCCCTCTAAAGCGTAGTGTGCTTAGCCCAGGATACCGTAGAACAGGGATGGGGAATGTGTTTCCCTCCAGATGTTGGCCTGTATGTTCCCTGCCATTGACTATGCTGACTAGGCGTAGTGGGTATTACGGTCCAGCAGCAGCTGGATGGCAATATTTGTATTTCATAAAACTTTATTAATTGCTTCCTTGCGTATTGGGATAGTCTGAAGAGATGTGCAATAAGAAATACAAAAACATTATTTTAAAAGAATTTTCAAAGTTCAAAAACACTTTTTAAAAACCAAAGGTCAGATGGAATAATACCAGAGATAGAACTAGCCTGACTTCCTTTGGGGAAGGAATTCTACAATCATGGTGCTGCCCATACTCCTAAATGACTGCCTTTTTTCCATCTCATCATGCCCACTTCCTAAATCTGAGTGTCACAAGAGACAGGACCTTTCTAGTGATGGCACACAGATAATGGAATGTTTTGGCTTGTAAAGTGCTTTTGATTCTTTTCCCTCACTGTTTTGTTTTTTGGTTTGTTTGGTTTTTTTGCCAGCTGCTGAACATTATCTTATTTTATCACACTGTTTTAATTTTGTAATGACCTTATGCTTTGGTGTCAATGCTCTGGTTTATTGATTTATTGAAGCAAGCTACCCTGAGTAGTGCTTTTGCACTGGAACAGCAGGATTGTAAATGTTTTCATTAATAAAAATAACAGGATGCAAACTATTCTGTTATTCTTACCCACCACATAGACTTGTCTGCTTAAATGTTACCAGATTAGCATATACTCATGATTCAACTCCAACACTTGTTCTTACTGTGGTTGAGTCATTCTTTTGTGATTTTTAGCTTTACACAGTGCTTAAATTGGAAGGGAAGTCCATAGGGTAGCAGAGTACATGTTTTCCAAGCCCTCATTCAAGTTTCTGGTGTCCTTTATTAAAAGACTGTGGTTTGGAAGAACCTCTGGATGAGACCTGGAAAAGGATTGTGGTATGTACATATGTATATATATAGCACCTTTAGTGTATGCGGTACTGTACCAAATAAAGCAGTAAAACAGACATACCTATCAAAGGTGTAAAATCTCATTTTTAAAACAGGAATATAGAGGAAAGGAGGGACTAATGCGAATACAAAAAATACTTTATAAATTATGATCTGCAAAAGCCAACAAATCCTGATTGTATTTTAAATAAATAAATCTGACCCCATTCAAACACAATTTTTTATGTTTCCTATGCCATAAGAGTAAGGAGTGGGCAACTGTGAAAACTAAGAGACCATATTGGTCATACAGGATGCCTAGGAAGGCCACACTACTCCCACCTCTATATCTATAGAAAAATAAAAAAGTTCCTTTTGCCCTCCAGATGCCCTCTAGAAAGTATTAGGGGCATTTTTACCATGTTTCAGGGCCTTCCTGGGCTTTTTTCCTAACAAAACAGATATTGTTTTGAGATCATTTTCCGAGATTCATTTCCTGTTTCAAAAAAAGGCTTCCCTGGGGACTCAGGAGATTGTCACACAAGGGCTATTTACACTTTAATAATGCTATTCTAATGTTATTTAGCAAGGTCGATACAATGGCAAAATTGCAACACTTACTTTCACACAGTGTCTCAATAACGGTGCATTAACAATTCACGATTCATTGTGAAGAACAGCTAGAGGTATTTTTACTGGAGTTCAGGTTTCCTGTTTGCTGAATGTACATTGTCACTGATCTTGAACCTACTACATTGGTTTCCAGTTGGTTTCCAAACTGAATTCAAAATGCTATCCCCCCCCCCCCCCCCCATGAAGCCCCAGAATATCTGAACAGTCTCCTCTTTATGAGCCTGTCCAGGATTTGATATCTTTAGTGGAGACCAAGTTGTGTGTCCCAACCATCATGTGAGGCTAGGTTGGTGAGTAGCAGAGTTGCAGCACTTCACTTGTGGAAATTCCTCCCATGGTAGATCAGGCTGGCTCCATCCTTGTAGAGATAGGAAGTTGAAACTACCGGTATGTTGTTCCAAAAGGCCTTTGGTCTTTAAAAACCTTTTTAAAAATGGCTTTTTAGTTACTTTTTAGTCTCTTTTAATGTAACTAATGTTTTGCGTTAGTTTTCAAAATAGTTTTAAATTGGTTGGTCTATTTTACAGTATTTGTTTAAGAGTGTCAGAAAAGCAATATAGGAATAATTTAAATAAATGATAAATAAAATGTGGAATCTTAAACGTTTTTTGCAGTGCAGTTTTAAGCACTGTCCCTTGCTTTCAGCTCCCACTGATTTCAGTGAGACTTGCTCTTGCTATTAAATGTCTATGGAGTTGCAGCCTTAGCTGCATAATTAGGAAGTCTTTAATTGCAGGGAAAAACATTTCACAGGTTAATTCTCTTAAGGCTGCATAGGAAAGTTCTTAATGTATAAACATTTCCACCCTCTATCTATTGTGCTGAAGTCGTGTTCCGGTTCTAGTGAGTTATGAGCAAATATACTGGTTTGGCCTGAAGGAAAGAAAATGGGTGAACAATTTTGCCACTCACTTTGAAGTGCAAGTCAGTTTGAAGTGCAGGCCACTGATCTTTGAAATGCAAGTCAAACTATAGTTTTGTTAAGTGAAGCAGGTTGATTTCACAGTGACATAAATAAAAAAAACAAACAAATAATTTCTTACCTGCATCTCCCCAAGGCTCAAGGCAGGGTACAGTATAGATTGAAATGCATAAAATCATAAAAGACATCTGATAGCCAATTATAGACCTGTTCCTTTACTCAAACATACAAGGTTATATAAAATGTCATTTCTGCCTCAAGACAGAAACAGATCTGCTTCTTGAAAGGAATATGCTTACATGACAAAATACTTCTGATTTTTATAGCGTACCCAAAATGACGATGGAGAAGCTACTGTTGTTGTTGAAAATGGCCATTATATGGAAGACTTCTTCCAACAGGTAAAATATGTGCAACAGTCAACCAAGAAGCAACCAAGTGTAGTAGTAGTAGTAGCTGTTTCATTCCTGATAATTGCCCTGTCCCTTGGGTTGGTACTTCTCCGTAAGGGACTATCTACACTTGCCTTGAAGATCTGTGGTTTCACTCATGCAGATAGTCCCTTGAGTAATGTAGATTACAGCTGTTCCATGTACAATTGCTATGGCTGATTAATCACCTGGTGGCCATCCTTCTTGTAATGAACCTCTCCTTTTCTCAGACAAGAGACATGCAGTCCACCACCAAGGTCATACCTAAAGGCTTACCAACTTTGTAGAAACCACATAGAGTTTAACTATCATTGCCTTTGAGAATCCGGAGTCATCTCCACATAGTGAGGCAGCAGTATAGGACAATGTGAAAGCTCATGTACATTGTTGCTTATAATTTTCTGCCCCTCACAGCCCTGGAGATTGTATTATTTTAGGGGGTTGAAACAAATTTTTAGCCAACTTCTTCATATGTCCTTGGGATCACAATTCTCAGATGAATCCGTGATAAGTTTGTAGTATCTAAGCATACAAACAAAATTCTTTCTTTTCCTCTCTGATGAGTGCTTCTGAGAAATAGAAAGTCTTGCAACCTACTTAACTAATAGTCTAATTCTGAAGGAGGGGCTGAAGCAGGACGCTAGAAAGATTGTGCTTAACCATGCTGTTCATCTTTACATAGCCCATGTTTCCAAGTTAGTGTTAAATTTTAGCTTAGACAGAGTGCTTTTGCACATTTAAAGCTAGTGTGCGTATTGGGCCCATTCCTGGGAAAGTCAGATCTGGCCACAGTGATACATGCCTTGGTCACAACTTGTTGATGCGCTCTATGTTGGGCTTCCTTTGAAAAGTGCTCAGAAACTTTAGCTGGGAGCTTCAGCCAGGTTGTTAACTGGAGCTGGCAACAGGGTACACACAACCCCCTTGTTGCTTACAGCTCCATTGGCTATGCATCTGTTTCTGGGCACTATTCAAAGTGCTTGGTTTGATCTATAAAGTCCTATATTGTTTGGGTCCAAGTTATTTGAAGAACTGCAGCCTTCTTTATGATCCCACTAGAGCATTGAGATCATCTGGAGAGGCTCTTCTCTCTGTCCCACCACCCTCTTTGGCTTGCTTAGTATGAACAAGTGAGAGGGCCTTCTTGGTGGCTGCACCCAGGCTCTAGAACCCCCTCCTAGAGAGGTCGGGATGGCTTCATCCCTGCTCTCCTTTCCACAGCAGGCAAAAACATTCTTGTTCCGTCAGACTTTATAAACTGACTAAGGTTAGGCTTTCAAATACTGTGCAAGTCAAGGTGTAGATTTTAGTATATTTTTAATTCACAATTGTTATAACTTTTAAAATTGAAGTTAAATTTAAATTTAATTGTTTTTTAAACTTGATATTTTAAATGCTTTTGTATTGTTTTTAAATTGTATTGTTTTAAATCTGTTAACCACCTTGAGTCTCTGTATTGGGAGAAAGGTGGGAAATAAGTAAAGTAATAATAATAATAATAATAATAATAATACATAAACAACTATAAATATAGGAGTTATTTTTCCAGTGGATTGTTGACTTTAGATTAGAAGCAAATATCTCTGTCATTATTCAGTCCAATGCTATTTTCTTCTTTCCCATCTCATTGACTGTTTATCCACTACAAACTCTAAAGGTTGAGGAAGTCCGAAAGTACATAACCAAAATAGCAGATGTTGTGGAAGAAGTGAAGAAGAAGCACAGCATTATTCTTTCTGCCACACATCCTAAAGATAGTAAGCTATTCACCTTTTGTGACTCTTCAAAACATGCATTTCAAGTTGATGGTTCGGTTGCTTAATTTCTCTGCTTCTATACAGTCTATACAGTTCAGACCCATGTAAAAATTCTGCAGAGGTGGGATGATGTTGCTAGGCTGTAACATTTCAGTGTGCAGGTAGTGTGACATGGTCCCATGTCTGAATGGAATACCTAATTAAAACAATTTCAGTTTCATCAACAGTCAGAGGGTATCATGCTGCAAATGTGTTCTGATGAAACCAGTGAGGCTTACTTCCAAGTAAATGTGTTTAAGAATAGGATGGAAATTGATTTTTTAAAAAAATCAGTAATTTTGTTTAACTGGGCTGCACAATGTGCACAAGCCTACACAATGTGCACAAGGCATTTGTTTTCTTTAAACAACGTTGTGATCATGAGCTAATTTTAGCCCTCTGCTCTTGGATTCATGTATAGAGTGAACTAAATACAGTATACAGTATTCTCTAGAGGAATACGGATCTGTGCTTGGTACGGTTGTTTGGCTGGAGGTGGCGCGGGTGGGCAACAATGATCCAGCAATGAAGCATCAAATATATAAAGCATTGTTTTACAAGAAGTGTTTTTAAAAATTGAAACAGATTTTTGTGAAGTGTAAGTTGACTGGTGTGTTTTGTCTGCTAAACCTGACTGGATTGGAAGAATTTAAGATACAAGCTGAAATGATTATTTATCACTTCTAAAGCTCCTGATTTCTTTTCCTGGGTGTTGGACAGAGTTTACAGTTGGAGCCAGCTCCCATCTGCAGTCTTAGCTGATGCAGAGAACAGAAAGGGGGGGAGGAATGGTGCGGTAATAGAAATAGAGAAAACTGAGATACACCACTTATTCAAGTTATATAATCTCAACAGTATCACCAGATCTGGACAGGTGAGCCTCCTGAGCTCTTGTGCACTCCAGCAGTCTTTCACCCCCTGCTTAGAGGGCATCAGAAGCCTGTGTGTGTTTCCCATCAGCAATGCAGTTGCAGGACAACAGGAAGATAGAGCTGAATTTTCTTTCTGGTCCTACCATGGGGTAGAGTGAGACAGCCATTTCAAGTAGAAGATATTGTGTCTCATAAGCAGGGTGACCAGATGTCCTAACTACAAAGAAGGACAAGATACTGAAGAATTTATGGCATTCAAAAAAAGTAGGACATTACAACATAAAAGCTAAAAACACAAATATAAATATATATTCATGTTATAATAATAATAATAATAATAATAATAATAATATTTCTATTCCGCCCCTCTGAACAAGCAATCGGGGCGGAGTACAGCAGAGGTTAAAACAATATCAAGTTAAAATACCCCTTCCTTACCCTTACCACCCTCCCTTAAAAAAGAATTAAATCACAATAGAGTTAAAAAACGTAATAGACTAAAATAGTAATGCACAATAGTAGGGAGCGGACCCAGCTTAGGTTGTATGGAGAAAAATGCAGGAAAAGATTTAAAAAGCCCTTAAAACCTAGGTATGGAGCTGGGGATATTCACATTCTCTGGGAAGCCTTCTAAAGATGGAATGAGACGCATCTCGTCCGGCAGGTCATTCCACAACTTGAGGGCAACAGCCGAAAAAGCCCTCAGGGAGGTCTGTACCAGCTTGGTCTTCATGGGTTGAAGCAGGTTCCTCCCAGAGGAACGGAATGTGCGGGGGGGTTAGTCATGTTTGTTAGTCATGCTCAAAATGGAGGACATTTTGAAATTCTTCCTGGAGAGATGGTTGGAAAAGGAGGCCATCTGGTCACCCTGATCATGAATGAGCAGCAAATTGTTACCTTATTTAATTTGCTGCTGTTGGGTTTTTTTTGGTTTTTGTTGGGTTTTTGTTGGTAGGAATGGAATAGCAATAGCAGCTTCATTTATATACCACTACATACCGCACTAAGTAGTCTCTAAGCAGTTTACAGCTGTAAGCTAATTTCCCCCAACAAGCTGGCTGCTCATTTTGGTGACCTCAGAAGGATGCCAGGCTGAGTTGACCCTGAGCCTCTGGCAGGGATTGAACTCACAACCTTGTGGTTTGTGAGTGAGTGGCTGCAGTACCAGCATTTAACCACTGCACCACCAGGACTCCTGGAAAGAGGTGCTTGAAGAGGGAGTTTCTGCCTAACGGTTCAAATGACTTGCCTGGCTTTGAATAATATATGCCTTGACATGGTTGAGGTGGAAGTAGGGATTTGCTGTTTTACTTCAGATAGCAAAATGCTTTCATACTTGCTCTTTGGAGATGGGAAAGCAAATTTTCTCCCATCTTTCTTTGGCACATACATAGGGACAGACTGGAGACAGAGTCCTTGCTGAAAAAGTCTTCATGAGACCTGAAACTTCATGACCAGTTTGTCGTCATTATAGGTTTAGTGTTTAGGTGCATGCATACATGTTCCAGCTCTGCAAAAATCATTTGTTCCTCTTGACTTCTCCTACATTTCTTTTGAAATTGTCATGGAAAGCACCAGCAGAGACAAAACCAACTTTTTCAGCAGCTTGATAGGTTTCCCTGCACTGTTCAACATTCAAAAATTATTTATTGAAAAAAATATTTGTACCCACATTACAAGGTTTCAGGACAACTTGCACATAAATCAATTCAAATTTTAAAAATTTTAAATTTTAAGGAGTACTTTAAACAGTTTAAAAACATATTGAATAATAACAATCTAAATCAAATTAAGACTGTACCTGTATAGATTTGGACAATATCATTAGCCACCCCCCCCCCCAAAGGGTTTAATAATTGCTCTTTTTTTTTCAAAATCAGAAGTGAATTTTCAGCCATTTCCTGTTCTGTTTAGTTTAATTCTTTTGGCAGTTTTGGCAGTCTGTGTGAAGGTTGATCCCTGGATCTTCTGTACTTACCCAACCCTGATTTTGATCGTCTCATATGTCATAATCAACTATATATTATTCTTCAAAATCCTTTTGTTTAAGAAATAAAGGAAGAACTTGAAGAACTGAACAAAGAAATCAGGAAAACGGCAAATATTGTTCGTGCTAAATTGAAAGGTAAAGATAACATAATGAAGGAGAAAATACTGCCAGGTCATATTTGTTGGGTGAGACTGTGTAACTAGGGAGTCCTTTGCTCTATTTTGTAGCTTTAGAACAGAGGTGTGTGACCTGTAGCCCTCCTGATGTTGTTGGAGCTCCCTTCTTCCTTAGCCAACACAGGCAATGATAAGGGATTATGGGAGTTGTAGTTCAGTGACATCTGGAACACAAGTTGCCCATCCCTCTATTACAGCAAGCCTGCACAATTTATCATTGATCAAGCTAAATGCATCCCACAAGACATTTGTGGTGGCTCACAGCATCACTGGCTGCTACTCAGAGAGAAATTTGTAGTGAAGTTGCAGCTCCAGTTGTTTGTTGACTGGCACTGCAACAGCAGGGAGCTGGCCAACCCCTGGCAGGTCACAGGTTACTAGCTGTTGGGACTAAATTCAGTTTGGTGGGTCACAGTTTGTGCAGGCTTGCTTCAGAGTAATGAGGTGGAGGCCCATCAGGCAATGTGACAGAGGTTTGCATCTAGCAGAGGAGACTCATACAAGTTCAGGCATTCATTTCTTCTGCCCTCATCTCACTGAAATAAATTATTCATAGGAAAAATATTTAAAAAGCAGAAATAGCCATACATTATAGGCTGGTGTCTTCCAAACTCATGGCAATAGTATGGGAAAAAATGTCAATTACATCCACGAACATCTAGATAAGATGGGGATCACTGGTTAGTGATTTCTTGCTAAAACTATCCCTCTGAACTGGATTATTTTAAAGTACAACTGGAACATGTGTGTTCCAAAACAGCATTCCTGTTCAGAATGCCAGCTATTGCCTCTTTCAGGTTACTTTAGTCCTTTCCTAACCCAGTGAATGTTCCATTCTGCCCACGCAAGTCAGCATTCTATGCCCACTGCATGCTTAATCTCCAGTGAGCTGCTTCATCTTCTCTCCCTTTTGGTTTTTCCTGGTATGTAAATAATACACACATACACATATCTTTCTTCAGATTTTGGGTTTCTCCTAAACTGATTGGAACCTTCCTCTTTTATGTGCATGGTGCCATTCTGGCTATATAAGAATAAGCACTCCAAGAATTTCACTGTTGGTTAATAGGACTTAACCCTGGCTATATGTTTCATTCTGTAAAAAACATTCTTTAAAATGAAATGCAAATATTTTATAGTAAACTCTGTGCCACATCTATGTAATGAAATGCTTTTTGTTTGTTTTATAGCCATAGAACAAAGTTTAGCTCGGGATGGAAATGCTAATCGTATATCAGCAGATGTCAGAATACGAAAATCACAGGTATGGTACAGCCAGAAAACATGCTTGTAACTGAACATTGGCCAGCTTAATTCCTGAGACAAACACATGTTCTGAAATATGGAGGGAGGCATTTCAGACTTTCAAGAGCATAGGCATGAGAAGAAGCCTGGCAGATTGGCACTAACACTGCTTTTTTGGATCTCATTTGAAAGGCTGAGGTGTACATTGTGCCTGAGAGCATGCATATTTCCCTTTAGTTGAGAAACATTGGGAGAGGAGATTCAAAGTTACTTGTGCTTCCTCTCCTGCCATACTTCTGGAATGCGTAAAATGTCTTAAAGACTGTTAGCCTGATACTTTGTAATCTCAATTTGCCTGACTGAGGTAGCAGAGCTTCATGGATCACTGTACACTGTGGGCTTCAAATAGAAAAACTTACATAGGAAGAGCTCTGTTGGATCAGATTAAGGATCTATCTGATTTACCATTCTTTTTGCCTATGGTAGTAGCCAGATGTTTCTGGCAAGCCCACAAGCAAGTTAGGTTATTTGCCTTCCTTCATTTTTCCCAGTACCTGGACTTTAAAGATACACTGCTTCTGAATATGTAGGCTAAGCTGTTACCACTCAAATCAATTTATAGCTAACTCCTCCATAAACATACACACAGCCCTTGAGCAGTAATGCTCATTGCAAAGCCTAGAGTCTTGCGGTGTCTATTCCTCACAAGTGTGTGTAGAGCAGATGCAGAGAAAAAAAGTTATGTCTTTCTTCTCAATAAGGAGTCATTCACAAGCGTGCTATATTAACACTCAGAAGCACTTAACTACCGTATATACTCGACTAAAAGTCGAGAAATTTATGCCCCAAAATTGCCCCTAAAATCTTGGGGTAGACTTATAGAAGGGTCAACTGAGTAGCAGTGCCAAGTAGGGTCCCAAAGCAAGCCAGCCTGAGTCGCCCCAATCTCCCTTGGGCACCCGTGCCTTCCCCCTCCGCTCCGTTTCCAACTTCCAAGCCTTGGCTTCCTAGCAGAAAAACTCCCCGTTTAAAAGCACTTCCCCCTCTCTCAGCTCCGTTTGGCAAGCCTTTCCCTCACAGAGGACAAATTCCCCATGTAGAAACACTTACTTCTCTCTTGGTCCGTTTTGCAAGCTTTGCCTTCTCCAGGGGGAAAAAAAAAACTCTCCATGCAAATCCACTTGCTTTTTGCAAGACCTGCCTTCCCCAGGAAAAGCCCCTCCACTTAAGTCTACTTGTTGTTGCTGCTGTTTTTTTGCAAGCCTTTTACTTCCCATCCCAGGAAAAGCCCCTCCACTTAAATCCACTTGTTGTTGTTGTTGTTACTGTTTTTTTGCAAGCCTTACTTCCCATCCCAGGAAAAGCCCCTCCATTTAAATCCACTTCTTGTTGTTGCTGCTGCTGCTGTTTTTTGCAAGCCTTTTACTTCCCATCCCCAGGAAAAGCCCCTCCACTTAAATCCACTTCTTCTTGTTGTTGCTGTTTTTTTGCAAGCCTTACTTCCCATCCCCAGGAAAAGCCTCTTCACTTAAATCCACTTCTTGTTGTTGTTGTTGCTGCTGCTGGTTTTTTTGCAAGCCTTACTTCCCATCCCAGGAAAATCCTCTTCACTTAAATCCACTTGTTGTTGTGGTTGCTGCTGTTTTTTGCAGGCCTTACTTCCCATCCCCAGGAAAAGCCCCTCCACTTAAATCCACTTCTTCTTGTTGCTGTTTTTTTGCAAGCCTTACTTCCCATCCCCAGGAAAAGCCTCTTCACTTAAATCCACTTCTTGTTGTTGTTGTTGCTGCTGCTGGTTTTTTTGCAAGCCTTACTTCCCATCCCAGGAAAATCCTCTTCACTTAAATCCACTTGTTGTTGTTGTTGTGGTTGCTGCTGCTGCTAATTTTTGCAAGCCTTATTTCCCATCCCCAGGAAAAGCCCCTCCACTTAAATCCCCTTCTTGTTGTTGTTTGCAACACCTGGTTTCCAATCCCCAGGAAAAGCCCCTCCATTTAAATCCCCTTGTTGTTGTTTTTTGCAAGACCTGACTTCCCATCCCCAGGAAAAGCCCCTCCATTTAAATCCCCTTGTTGTTGTTGTTTTTTGCAAGACCTGACTTCCCATCCCCAGGAAAAGCCCCTCCATTTAAATCTCCTTGTTGTTGTTGTTTTTGCAAGACCTGACTTCCCATCCCCAGGAAAAGCCCCTCCATTTAAATCTCCTTGTTGTTGTTGTTTTTGCAAGACCTGACTTCCCATCCCCAGGAAAAGCCCCTCCATTTAAATCTCCTTGTTGTTGTTGTTTTTGCAAGACCTGACTTCCCATCCCCAGGAAAAGCCCCTCCATTTAAATCTCCTTGTTGTTGTTGTTTTTGCAAGACCTGACTTCCCATCCCCAGGAAAAGCCCCTCCATTTAAATCCCCTTGTTGTTGTTGTTTTTGCAAGACCTGACTTCCCATCCCCAGGAAAAGCCCCTCCATTTAAATCTCCTTGTTGTTGTTTTTGCAAGACCTGACTTCCCATCCCCAGGAAAAGCCTCTCCACTTAAATCCACTTGTTGTTGTTGTTTTTGCAAGACCTGACTTCCCATCCCCAGGAAAAGCCTCTCCATTTAAATCCACTTGTTTATTGCAAGACCTAGTCCATTTGCTTCCTTTCTCAATCCAATGTTTTAAATCGGTTGGGAGAGGTCCAGAGAAGGAAGGACGTAAGTGGTATTTCCCCCCTTTCCATCCTTCCTTATAGAAGTTTTACCCTCGACTTATCCACGGGTCATATCAAAATCCAGGATTTTGACCCTGAAACCTTCCCTCGACTTATACATGAGGTCGACTTATACATGAGTATATACGGTATGTAAAGTATGTAAAGCATGTGAAAAAACATATTAGGGGAGATACAGAATTTCCCATTCTCAATAAACCTGGTGGTGGTGGTCATGATTATGATTATGATAATGATTCCAGAGAGCATTGGCACACTCCCTGACATCACTGGCTGCTTCTCCCCCTTCATCATGCAGGGATACGGGAGGAGAAGAAGAGCACGCAGAAATTGGAATGATGGCCTCAACAAGCCAGATGAGGCCTATAAGCTCGAGATTCTCCCCCACCCTCTTGAAAAAGACCATTCTAAAGATAATTTTGCAAAATGCATTTATGTTTACTTCCAGCATTCTGTGTTGACCCGGAAGTTTGTAGAAGTTATGACAACATATAATACAACCCAGACTGTTTTTCGGGAACGAACCAAGGATCAGATACGGCGTCAGTTAGAAATAAGTAAGTGAGACTATGTGGTGGTGGTCTGCTATACAGGATGACCATTTAGAGGAGGAAAGCAGCATTTGTTAACCGTACTACTTGCTTGGTTTATGCACAGTTGCACAACAGTTTCTCCTTCTGTTTCTTAGGGATTGAACTCCTCCCTTCCTTGGTTTCTTGATTGCCCAGGCACCTAAAAGTATGATGTTCATACTTGGGAAAATGAGTTTACTTAATCTTTGTTCAGTAAATCTCTGCAGAATCAGGCTGAAAATTAATAATAACAATTTCAGTACACCACATTTTTTTTTTTTGGCCAAGGTGGACTCCCAAAGTGGTTTAAGATTAAATTGAACAAAAAGGTATGAAGGGGAATATATTGGAGTGTGGATGTTAAACAGGTGTGTATGACTTCCTGTAAACTGGGAATACAGTCCAGATTCCAGGCTTTTCTCTCCAACAGGGGTAAGAAAGGTGTGCAAATGTATAGCAGTTTCCTTAATAATATTTTTTTCCCAATTCAAGCTGTCAGTTGGGAATTCAGAATACTTCTCCTTTCATAGGACATCACAACAAACACTCAAACCTACCTTTTGAAATACAGTAAGACTTAAAACTTTAATCTTGTTCCCATTCATTTAAGAATAAGCCTAATTGAACTCAATGTGGCTTACTTCTGAGTAGGTGTCTGTAAAGGTACTGCAAAACCTATTGAACTTAAAGCATAAAACAAAAACAATAGCTGGTGTCAAAATGTCTGTTGGTATGTTTCCTGAATAGGAAGGTTTTAATGATCCCGAAGTTAAAGTTGGGCAATGTAGTCTGTAGGCTGCAGTCACCCTCCACCCATTTTCCACATCAGATGCCAGGAACAAATAGCAACTTTCCTAATCAAACATCTACCATATATACTCGTGTATAAGTCAACTTCATGTATAAGTCGAGGGCAGTTTTTGGGGCCAAAATCATGGATTTTGATATGACCTATGGATAAGTTGAGGGTCAAACACTGAGACATGTTACAAAAGATCTAAAGGGGGAAACAAATCACCACTACCCTCCCTACATCTCCCTCTCTGGACCTCTCCCAAGTCCCAAGGGTCATAGTCTCAGCATGTAAAAGGGGAAACAAACCTTGGCACACGCACACACACACACACACACATACATTCTTTCCCTTTACCAAAAGGATTCCCAAGACTCATAACTTGCAAAATAGGGTACAGAAACCTCTCTTTCTTTCTTTGCATATAACCCCCAGGTTTCCCAAGACTCATGGCTTGCAAAAGGGGGACAGAAACCTCTCTCTCTTTCTTTGCACATAACTCCCAGGATTCCCAAGATTCATGGCTTGCAAAAGAGGGGACAGAAACTTCTCTCTTTGCACATAACTCTCTTTCTTTGCACATAACCCCCAGGATTCCCAAGACTCATGGCTTGCAAAAGGGGGACAGACCTTTCTCTCTGTGTGTTCTCTCCCCCTCCCCCAGGATTTCCAGGCTTGTGGCTTGCAAAACGGGGTCCAAGCCTGGGCATACTCTCTTTCCCCCTTTCCTAAGCAGATCCTGGTTAGCTCTGGCTGCGAGGGGACTGAGGACTGGAGGGATATCTCTCTCTCTCTCTCTCACACACACACACACACACACAGGAAGAGAGGAGAGCGCTCCAGGGAGCAGCTGGGTACTCAAACGGGAACCTCCTTAAAGATCCCTGTCTACAGAGGAAGGTGAGCACTTCTTTCAGGAAATTTTCAAGCAGTATTAACTGCCCTGTAGATAAGTCTACCCGTGATTTTAGAGTCCATTTTGGGGCATAACTTTCTTGACTTATAGTTGAGTATATACGGTATTTCTGGGCTCAGCCACCAATCTTTAATGTGGGAATAATTCAGACCTATGTTCTGGAGTTGTAAGGATTACTGAGACTGTGTATATGACACCCTTTGAGCATTTAAGGAAAGCGACATATAAATATGAAACAATAATAATAGTCCGTTTTTCCCAATTTAGCTGTCCACTTAATTGCTAGGGATATGTGTGCTACTCTTTTAGCAAAGTAGTTTAAGATGAGTAATCTCTCCATCCTGTGATTTATTTATGGTGAGAGACATTTCTTTGCACCTTTTGGATTTCAATTGAATCTGTTGTTATGCTCCATGTAATAAATGAATGTCTGTTTCTTACTAGCTGGAAAAACCACAACTGATGAAGAACTGGAAGACATGCTGGAAAGTGGCAATCTTTCTATTTTCACTTCTGATGTATGTATTGTGGACTTACTTTCAATGCTGTTATATGTATGTTTCTTAATGCCTCAAAGAAAACAAGGCACTGTACAATACAAGACGTAGAATTAAAAATAACAACCCTCCCTTCCTGTAGGCTTATAATCTAAATGTTCAAATGTTTGCATGTGCATAAGTTTAACACTTATCAGGTGCAGCTCGGGAGTTCATGGATTCCATGACTGCCATGAACCTGTCCCAGTTGATCTCAGGGCCCACACATTGTGCTGGTAATACACTTGATGTAGCCTTCTGTACGGATTGGGATGATTCGTGGGCAGAAGTCATTGGAACAACTGCCCTGTCATGGACGGATCACTTCCTGGTCAAGATAGGATTGAAGGTCACAACCAATAACCCCCCCCAGGGATGGAGGACCTATTAAAATGGTCCGCCCTCGAAGGCTGATGGAACCAGAAAGGTTGCAAGAAGCTCTAGAGGGATATATGGTTGGGAATGATGGTGACTCTGTAGACGCCCTGGTTAATACCTGGAACAACGATCTCACCAGGGCAATAAACAGCATCGCTCCCGAGCGTCCTCTCTATCTCTCTCCAAATAAACAGCCATGGTATACATCGGATCTTAGGAGAATGAAGCGAGAGACGAGACGACTAGAGTGCCACTGGAGACAACACCGACACTTATTTGACAAGACGCTCCTAGAGAACTTATTAAATTCCTATGGAGCTGCAATCGATGCAGCAAAAAACTCGTTTTATGCTGCTCGTATTGCATCCACGGAGTCTCGTCCAGCAGAATTATTCAGGGTGGTTAAAGATTTGTCCCCCTCCCACCCTGAATCCTCTATTAGAACCAACAACTATCTGCTGTGATGCTTTCAACGACTTTTTCACTGATAAGATCTCTCAGATAAGGGCCGATCTTGAAACCAGCATTAAGGCAGAACAGAAAACAGAGGTGTCCAGCGGCTCCATGGACTCAGTTATACTGGATCATTTTGAGTCTATTAGTACCGAGGACATGGACAAGCTCCTTGGAGGTGTTAGGAAGATGACTTGCCCTCTTGATCCCTGCCTGTCTTGGCTGGCCGTAAAAGCAGGGGACAGAGTGTTGGCATTACTCCATCAAATTGTCAACAAGTCTCTCAGGGAGGGCATATTTCCAACTGCATTGAAACACGCTGTGGTTAAACCACTGTTAAAGAAGCCCTCCCTGGACCCCTTAATCAGACAAAATTATAGGCCAGTCTAACTGATACCATTTTTGGGCAAGGTGATCGAGAAGGACGAAACAGAATATCTGGACCCATTTCAAACTGGCTTCAGGGGGGCTATGAAGTCGAGACAGCCATTGTCGCCTTGGCCGATGATCTCCGTCTGGGCATCGACAGGGGAAGTGTGACCCTGTTGGTGCTCTTGGACATCTCAGCAGCGTTCGATACCATAGACCACGGTATCCTTCTGGAATGTCTGAGAGAGTTAGGAATTGGAGGCACTGCGTTGCAGTGGTTCTGCTCCTACCTCTCAGGCAGATTCCAGATGGTGAAGCTGGGAGACAGCTGCTCTCGTAAAAGAGAGCTGACATCTGGCGTCCCTCAGGGCGCCATCCTGTCTCCCATGCTATTTAACATTTACACAAAGCCGCTGGGAGAGATCATCCAGAGACATGGGGCGCAGTGTTATCAATACACTGATGACACTCAAATCTATTTCTCTATGTCTCTGACTGTTGCAGTGACCAGGGATGGCATCTTCCCTCTAAATGCCTGCTTGAAGTCAGTAATGGGCTGGATGAGGGAAAATAGACTTAGACTGAATCCAGAGAAAACGGAGTTACTTGTGATAGGCCTTTCTCGCCCAGGGATGGAGATTTGTCAACCTGTTCTGAACGGGGTCACACTTCCCCTAAAGAACACAGTTCGCAGTCTGGGTGTACTCCTGGACTCGTCGCTCCAGCTGACTGCTCAGGTGGAAGCGACAGCCAGGAGTGCACATATCAACTTCGGCTGATATGCCAGCTGCGCCCCTACCTGGGCAGAGAGGACCTTGAAACATTGATACATTCACTGGTAACCTCTCGATTAGATTTCTGCAATGCCCTTTACATGGGGCTACCTTTGTACCAAGTTCAGAAGCTTCAACTAATTCAGAATGCGGCAGCCAGACTATTAACAGGGGCATCAAGATCTGAACACATCACCCCTATACTAAAATCCTTGCACTGGCTGCCAATTAGCTTCCGGGCCCAATACAAAGTGTTGGTTATTACCTTTAAAGCCCTATATGGCTTGGGCCTGAGTTACCTGAAGGAACGCCGCCTCCTATACAATCCGCCCTGCACCCTTAGAACATCAGGCAAAAAATTATTAGAAGAAAAGAACATGAGATTAACAACAACAATAAACAGAGCATTTTCCGCAGTGGCTCCTAAATTATGGAATGAATTACCGGAAGAGGTCCGTCGTATTTCTACCTTAGATGCTTTTAAAAAAGCACTAAAGACGGATCTCTTCCGGCGAGCCTATCCACCCGACCTCCTGTGATGACTGCGATGACCCAAATTGACAACTAGAGACCTAACTGTTGATAGATATGGATGTTCCTCATTAGTATGTATACGATAATTGTTTTTACACTGCATTTTATGTTTTTAATTGTATATTATTGTATTAGATGTGATTTTTAGCTGATGGAATCCCGCCTCGATCCATAGGGAGAGGCGGGAAATATAAATAAAACTATTATTATTATTACAATGGTCCCCTGGGTTACGGATCCCCCGGGGTACGAAAACCCCGGGGTACGAAAGAGCCGGGGCCAGAAAAACGGCCCCGGGTTACGAAAAAAACCTCAGGTTGCGAAAAAAAAACCCGTGCGAAATTCAAAAGGTGAAAAGTTTTTCCCTATACTTACAGTGGTCCCCCGGTTTGCAAACTTTTTCGGTTTATGAAAGTGGTGCTGGAACGGATTACTTTCGTAAACCGGGGGACCACTGTATTATTATTATTAATTATAATTATTATTATTATTATTATTTCTTTAATTTAAAAATGCACACATTGATTTAGTGAATGTTCACTCTTATTCCCTCAAGATCATTTTGGACACCAAGATTACTAGAGAAGCTCTTGATGAAATTGAGTCACGTCATAAAGATATTATAAAACTGGAATCCAGTATACAGGAGCTTCATGAAATGTTCATGGACATGGCAATGCTTGTTGAGATTCAGGTATGTGATTCTAGAACAATATTTTATTTTATGTACAGTTGGAACCATGCTTGAGAAATCATTACTTCAAGACTGTTAAGAAACTTCTAACACAGTGATCAAGCGTGGATCTGAAATTCCTGGTTTGAATTTCATCCCACCTTAGTGGCATTTGGCAAGCTTCTCTGTCTTAGTTCCAGTCCTTCGCCTCAATCCTTTCATTGTATTTTATGAGCTATAAAAATATCACCTTGAATTATAGGTTTGTAGTAAGGATTGCAACTAAATAATATGTGGTGTGCTTTCAACACTTGACAGCACTATATAAACTGTAAGTGATATAAACCAAAAATGAGAATTTCAAGCTTTTTGGTTGCCAAGATCGTGTAAACTGTTGCAACAAATTATGCTAATTGTTGGATCAATGTTTTTGTCACTTTGTGATGATGCACCAAGCTGATGGATCAATATGTCCCAGTTGCACAATAAAAACACTGAAGAGTAAAACAAAGACACATATGTTACCTGTAGCATGATTCCTGGAAATGAAAGGCAATCTGTTACGTGAGCTAAAATGTGTAAATTATAACTGCAAACATCCAGGCTTCTCTTCCCAGTAATCCTCACTTCTCAGGGTAAAACTCATAGGAGAATTTTACAGCACCATAAAATCTAACAAACATATTGTGTCTAGACGTCAATAGACAAATGATGAAAAAGTGGCAGACCTCTGGTTTCCATCAAAGAGATAGCTCCAGAGGATTCTAATTTAGGAGTTGTGGAATCTTGTTCATTCATTTGTTGCTGCAATGTAACCTAGCGTGACACAAATTTACATACCTAGGCAGGATGCAGGTGGTGATTTTACCATTTCTTGAAGTCTTGAAACTGAGACTGTGATGCACAGCCATCTGGTGGGAATGTTTTAGCACTTGATTTCATGCATCAAGCAAGGGTTTAGATTAGATGGATTGCAAGACCTCCAACCCATTCAGTGATTCTCTGTGTTATTTATGAATACAGCCATTGCAATTGGCTCATCAGCATGGGAAGAGGAGAGAACACACCTTATCTCCTCTGAGTTACTTCCCTGATTCCTCCTTAGGCCAAATGCTGCCCAAGAAAGAGCCAGGGAATCTACTTGTTAAGGTTGTTTTGTTTACCTCACTTCCTACAGGTCCACCTAAAATCCACAACCCTGCAAATCTGTTAATTTGAGTGTTAACAGAGCATTCATCTCTGTTTGCTAATAGTTGTTGTAAGACAGTCTGTGGGAAGATTTCCAGAAGAGTGTATCTAAAAGGGACTAGCATTCACCATACCAAAGCCTGGAAAATAAAGCAAGTGTAGTGTTTAGTCTTGTGCAAAGTGATGTTTTTTGTGTTTTGTGGGCTCATTTTTCTTTCATTTTATAAGAAATGAAGTGGGTAAGAAGAAAATATTTTGAGCAAAACATTTTCTAAATGCATTGTATTTTCAATTGAGCGTTTAACAACAGCACATTTATAGACATAGTTCAAATATTATGGAAAGTAGTCAACAAAATATTCAAAGCTGATGGAGTGTCCTACCCTTGCTTTGCTTAATTTCATTTGTTTTGCTTTGCTTTAAAGATACATATACAATCATGTGCAGGTGTCTTTTTGTAGAGCCTAAATTAGCTGCTTAAGAGTAACTGAATATTTGCATAATCTTTTCAATAAAAAGTTAGCCCTGAATCTCCATATAACAGGCCATTTTCAGCCCTGGTGGCGCAGTGGTTAAATGCCTGTACTGCAGCCACTCACTCAAAACCAGAAGGTGGCGAGTTCAAGACCAGCAAAGGGCTGAAGCTTGACTCAGGCTTGCATCCTTCCGAGGTCGCTAAAATGAGTACCCAGATTGTTGGGGGCAAATAGCTTACAATTGTAAATGAAGCTGTTTGTTTAACAAATTGTAAGCCGCTCTGATAGTCTTGGCTGAAGAGCGGGGTATAAATAAAACATTATTATTATTATTATTATTATTATTATTATTATTATTATTTGAGGTGGGCTTTGATCTTACGCATTATGCATATTCCTTTTGGGTGCTTTTGAAACTGCAGAAATGAACAAATTGTAACACTCTGCTGTTTATTGCTGTTCATAATGTCTGCTGATGGACAGAACTGCACAGGTAACACTCCTGCAATATTACCATCTTTCCCATACCATTCCCACGTCGGTTCATTCAGTCTGCTGTAGTGTTGTATACTGGCATTCTAGTAGGATGCATTCAAAAGCCAACTTTTCAGCCAAGGATATCTCGTGCTGCCAGCTTGGCCTGTAGCACTCACCTGGCAGAGTCAGCCCATGACAATTTAAGCCAGAAACAAAATCCAAGTAGCGCACACATACACATGCTAATGAGCATGATGCACATAAGAAAGATAGAGGTAGACAAGTGGGTTTGCAATACAGACAGTTTTGAGACAGCAAAGCAAAGAGCCTTGATAGCATAATTTTGCTAGAGATCCCTAACTGATATATGTGTGAGAGAGAAAAAAAATAATTTTAATTTGTAAGTTATAAGATGGCTTTTGCTCCTCTTTATAAGTAGCTGCTGATTCAAAGCCCATTAACAGATAAAATTCTGGATAAGACAGTGTGGATAAGGTTTATGTTTGGCTGGATGGACAATAGCTAAGACAGCATTGTGGATCCACCCCTGTTAGAATGCCAATCATAAGCAAGCAGTTTGAAACATGTCTCCTTTTTGTAGTTATGCTTTCTATTTTCAGTATTAATTTTCCCTGCCTGCAGATAATGCCATCATAACAATTTGTTGTCTTTGCACATTGCTTATTCAAAATTATTTAAATTTTTATCTGTTCATCCATATTCTGAAAAATCTCAGCGGTAGTGTTAATTCTACTTACGTTGTTCATTCTTCATTTTCAACTTTTTAAGGGTGAAATGGTGAACAGCATAGAGAAAAATGTGATGAATGCAGTTGATTATGTAGAACATGCAAAAGAGGAAACCAAAAAAGCTGTGAAATATCAAAGCAAAGCTCGCAGGGTAAGTTTTCCTATTTGTGAACAAAGCTAGTTTTCATTGGATATAACTATAATACTGATAGACATGTTATATTTTGTCCTGAAGTACAAGGAAGAAAGTTATTAAAATCAATTTTGTCTGGAGTAGTCCCATAAACCTGGACCCTTCGGGAAAGACTGAACTCAGTCACACATCTCAATCCAGATCAGTCAATTTATTCACCCAGTCTACCCCTACTGTCTCCAATTGTGTTGGCTTGCAATGGTTCAGATTGCTTCCAAACACATGTTCAGGGTTTCCATCAACACACTGAAGTGTCTGGGTGTCAATCATTGCTGTCTCATAGAAAGATCAGAGCTGAGGTGAACTTTTTTTTAAACTTTTACATGCTATGAAACCTCTTGAACTTACAGCTACTGAAATGGACACAGTTTCTTAAAACAAAATCTGACTGTGTTCAAGTGGGGCTTATTCTGAGATGGCAGCGTTGCTTCTTGGGCTTCCAGCTAAGATCAAGTGTAGTATCCATAATCAGTAACTGATAAGCTGAAGAGTCCCAGCACATATTAGATGTCATTGCACATGCTGCTTAGTGCCAAAAAGTGTGCAGTGCTTCATGTTAACGGGAACCTGAAAGACCAGCTGTCTTCACTGTCCAAGGGAAATCCATGATCCACCTCAAAGGAGATACCTACCAACATCTAGGCACTTTAACAGGTCTCTGAAGCTGCCAGACCCTTGAGGTGACTCTCTATGTTATTGCGAGAGATGCCTATAAGATGGATATGAGGGAGTATCGTAAAGTTTTAATGATCACCTCTTTAAAAAATTGACAGAAAGTTTGTTTTGATTTGTAATTGTTAACTTATCTCTATGTAGTCACTACAAATCAAAACAAATTTTCTGTCAAAATTTTTTAGAGGGGATAATTAAAACTTTTGGATACCCCCTCGTAGTCTTAGCCCTGTAGCAAAAGATTGACGCACTTAGAACTTTCCTCCTTCCAGTGATCGACTTTGCTCTTCAGGGATTGTCAGTATAGAAAACAGTGTTTAACAAAGTTGATTGAGAAATCATTGCTTTTCTTAAGAAGTAGTTTAATCATCCTAAACATGCCACTAATGACATCTTGCACTTTGCACTTTTGCACTTAACATGGGGGAATAGGATTCCTAACCTGGGGGACTCAGGTTATGTGTCTGCTTCTTACGTCATCATTTATGCATTCTGCCTCCTTACATGTCCTGACAGGACCATGAAATCTGTTGCTGTAGGTTCCCTTAAGGAAGTAGGTCAAAAGCATATAGCCAGAGTGGCATCTGGAATTTCCTGACAGTAAGGGCTGTTCGACAGTGGAACACACTCCCTTGGAGTGTGGTGGAGTCTCCTTCCTTAGAGGTCTTTAAGCAGAGGCTGGATGGCCATCTGTCGGGGATGCTTTGATGGACAGTTCCTGCATGGCAGGAGGTTGGACTGGATGGCCCTTGTGGTCTCTTCCAACTCTGTGATTCTATGACAGTTACCTGGCAATCTGTCTCTCTGGTTCACTGGAAAAAGAATTTGGATGCAGTGGTGGTGATTTCTCTTCCCTCTTCACCTGTATTCAGAACACAATCCATCTCAATAAACTAATCAGTTGTCAATGAGTTTGGGTTCCTGAAGAGGGTTCACAGCTCACTGCCACCAAATGGAACCCTCCACTGAAACAAACCTTCTCCCATAAATCAAGACACTTGTTACAAATTTCCTTCAAAGAACTTCTAAGGGAGAACTATACCATTGCGCTCCTGAACAAGCCAGATCAGGACAAGCTCCTTGACGTAACATCGCAAAGGGAGTCAAGCAGTCACTTCATACCACATGGAGATGGTACCCATTTCACTGACTGGTAATTTATTCATCGAGCCTGCCTGAATGTCATACCTCTTGTCAGTGCTGTTAATTCTGGCATCCATGACAAGTGTTGCTATCACTGTGGTTATCCAAATGAGACACTTTCACACATGCTGTCATCATCATCATCATTTATTTATTTATTTATTTATTTATGGTCATAGACCAAAATATAAAGTATAATTAGTTACAGCTAAAATTCATAAAATTTGCAAAGTACAAAACTCATAAATAATAATAATAATTATAATTATAATTATTATTATTATTATTTATACCCCACTCTTCAGCCAAGGCTATCAGAGCGGCTTACAATTTGTTAATTAGACATTTCCCTGCCCTCAGGCTTACAATCTAAAACATGCATATATGCTCTGTAACTGTCCCCCATACTTGACAGCCTGGAAGTATCCTCATGATGCAATGATGAACCGACTGGCCAAAGCTATCCCAATCTCTATGGGTGCCATTTTTCTAAACCAAAATGTGTGTGGGAACGATAGCCAACTGAGGCCAGACACAGTCATGACAAATGAAAACCGTAAGAAGATAGCCATTGTTGACATGAGGATCCCTTTTGAGAACAGGAAAACAGCCATGAGGGAAGCTAAAGAATGTGAAATTACTAGAAATAAGCCCCTCTGGCTGATGTATTGTGACAAAGGAGGTACAAGATCTCCATCCATGCATTACTTTTTAGAACCCTGGGTGCCTGGGACCCAGCAAACAAGTCTGTGCTGAGAGTCTGTGGGGTGGGAAAGCATTGTGTAAAATGCATGTGGAACCTAATTGTTCAGATACCATTAGATGGTCCCAAGACATTTACACTGAGCACATCTTGGGCAACCACCAGTATGAAAAGTCAGTTACTGTTTCTGTAGAGAGAGAACCATGATAAACTTGGAAGTACTATCTTTCCCTTTGTGGTATGCAATTGTTTGGATATATTAATGATCACCTGTTTGTGATTTAAAAGTCATATGCCAGCCTCCTCGTGAAAAAAACATACTCATCCCCATCCAAAAGGAGGTGCTCTATCTCTGATGTATCATCTACAAGATTTATGCAAACTGCTAGAGTCATAGAGTTGGCCATCACTGGCCATATCATTAGCCCTCAATAAAAGGGTTTCATGTCATGCAAGGGCTGCTATGAACATAATTTCATACTACAAATAGTTAATGATATTGTCTGTCGCTCCAGTTAAAAATGAGCTGTAGCGTGGCTTGACATCAGCATGCTTTTGGTTCTAAGCTGCGTTGCCAAATCTTATAAACACTGACTGAATTAAGTATGCCTTGAGCACTCCTTGATCTGCTCTACAAACAAAAACAAACAACAAACAACAAACAGCTTCATTTATATAACGCTTCATACTGCCTAAGGAGTGTCTAAGTGGTTTACAACTGTAAGCTACTTGCCCCCAACAATCTGGGTACTCATTTTAGCGACCTCAGAAGGATGCAAGCCTGAGTCGAGCTTGAGCCCTTTTGCTGGTCTTGAACTCGCAACCTTTACAAACTTTATGACAACTGTAGCACCACAGCTAGGGCTGAAGAATCTTGAGTCTGTTGCAGAGTGAAACAGGGCTGCCCACGTAGCCCAGTTGTTTTCAATGGAACCCTCCATCTGGTACACCATCAACAGCCCTGGAGGCTTCAACTTATATGGAAACAAAGTGAGCATTCTAGTCTAGTGGTTGAGAAACCCAAAGAGCTCCAGCACGTTAGATATGACTGGATGGGCCTACACCTTGGTGCCAAAAAGTGTGCAATGCTTCATATTAATGGGAGCTTAAAAGCTTGAATCTTACTATCTTTACCATCCATGGGAACCCCATGATCCAGCTCAAATAAAGAGATACCTACCAACATCTAGGCACTCCTACAGGTTTCTGAAGCTGCCAGATCAATAAGGCCCTCCATGCTATTGCGACAAATGCCAATAAGACAGACACATCACTTTTAGCCCTGTGGCAAAAGATTGATGCACTTAGCAATGTCCTCCTTCTGGCAATTGCCTTTGCTCTTCAGGGATTACCAATCCAGAAAAAAGCACATTCTTTACATTCTTTGGATTGCATTATTTTTCCTATATTAAACCATATTATTAAATATTCTCTAATAAAGGGATTAATCAGTAATACAGATAAGAACATATTAATCCTTTTATTAGAGAATATTCATGTATAATCAATTTAATGCAATTGCAAATAAAGGCAATGTAATAGTATTACTCTTCATTAAAAAAACTATTCAAAGTAATATAATACATGTTTTATAAAAAGTATACTATTTGCAAATGCATTCTTTGGATCTGAAATGTTTTATTTTGTTGTTCCTGTGTTAAATTGTTTATACATAAATATTCTCTAATAAAAGAATCTGTTCTTATATGTTGTCCACGGCAGTGGATATAATATGCATTTAACAGAATGTTTATCAATATATGATGATGACAATGATGATGATGATGATGACGACGATGATGACAACGACGATGACAAGCTGGTATTTATATACAGTGGTCCCCCAGGTTACGAAGGTAATCCGTTCCAGATTACCTTTCGTAACCTGGAAATCTTCGTTTCCCGGGGGACCGCTTTAAGGGACAGACCGCGCGGCCGATTTAAAGGGGCCGCTCGGTTTTTCCCTTTCTTAACCCGGGGTTTTATTCGGATCCCGGGGGCTTTTTGGCAGTCCCGGTGGTTTCGGCTCCCGGGGATTTCGTTCCCCAGGGGCTTCGTATCCCGGGGGACCACTGTATCACTTTAAAGTATTAAAAACAATACGTTCTTATTGAAATATTTCAAAGAGTTTAACATAGCACCTGCATCTCTTCAACATACTTGTAGGAAATGTGTGGCCCTCTAAATGTTATTGGGATGTACTTCCCATTTGCCTTAACCAGCATAGCCAGTGGTGCGAGCCAATGGACACTGAGGATCAACAACCTATAAAATGCTGTTGGTTTGGGGGCTGTTTCATTACACATGTTTGTTTGCTGGATGGATGCAGTGTAATGACTGCCAGATGTGAAGAAACTCTTCTCTGACCCAGCATCACAGACACACACAATCTTCAGTAAGAGTCCAGTCATCTGTTCATATGCTAGTCATCCAGAGACTGATAAAACAAGTGATGGATATGTGTGTCTGAATGGGCCCTTGGAGATTTGCTGTGGCCATAGAGACAAATACATCCTGACTGTAGTGAACTTGCCCAAATATGTCTCTAAGTTTTGTGAACGTGCAAATAATCCAGTTCAACACATTTTTTCAAGAACACTTTCTATCTCCCAGAGTCACCCATTAGGATTGGTATACACTATTCATCAGTCTGTCAGCTGTAATTCCACAAGATGGCATACATGGGTCAGAAATCTAGGATAGCCTGAAAGTCAG
Organism: Urosaurus nigricauda; assembly: GCA_034509955.1. Taxonomy (NCBI): domain Eukaryota; kingdom Metazoa; phylum Chordata; class Lepidosauria; order Squamata; family Phrynosomatidae; genus Urosaurus; species Urosaurus nigricauda. Next base: position 3,371,010 of record JAOEGL010000014.1, read on the forward strand.
AAAGGCTTATTCTAAACAATGCATTTAGTTTGTTGATTTTGACCTTGCAATAGATTTCCTGTTTGGGTCTAACACATTTGGACAGTCCCATGAATGAGTGATATAATGTCAGTAATTTTTTGTTTTTGTTTTTTTAACCATGGCAAATGAAGTTTCAAAATTATTGCCTTCTTCTGACATCCTCTAGCTTGGACAGACTATAAGCTGTAATACCCTTGTTTGGTAAAGGTAGTGTGTCCCTTCAAGTACCCTCAGTGATGTCTTTCTGCATTAAAAGGAATGGATTTGAATGCCAACTAACTAGGGATGTGCCACAATGGCCTTTTGCTGCCTCCATTTAATTCAGTAGCATTTCAGTTGTTTTCTGTTAAAATGACAAGAGCCTTTGAAAGTCTTAACTGAATAGGGATTTGAACTTGGTCCTATTTTATCATAGCCAACACCCCAAACCCAACTCTCTCCACTGCCACAGAAATAGAAAAGTGGTAGCTCAATGCCAGTCCTCAAATTACAGTGGAAGAGGGATGAAAAGCCAGTCCCCTTCTGTGATAACTCATTTAGCTATTATTTTTAGAGGGCATTGAAGAAGATCAAGCTAGAAAGTGCAAAGGCAGGCTTACAACTGAACATCAAGAGAACAAAAATTATGACCAAAGATGATCTACATAATTGTAACACAGACAATGAAGAGACTGAAATAGTCCAAGATTTTCCATACTTAGGCTAAATCATCAATCAAAGTGAAAACGAGTACAGAAATCAGAAGATTACTATGACTTGGAGGGGGCAGCTATGAAGGAACTAGACAGGATCCTGAAGTGTAAAGATATATAATTAAATACTAATCCAAACAAAAATCAATCAGTGATACCTTTATTGGCCAACCAAAATCCACTACTTGTTGTAAGCTTTGTTAGAATTGTTCATGCCATCCCATTTCTGTATATGCTTTTGAGAGCTGGACAGTGAAGAATGCTGACAGGAAGAAAATCAACTCATTTGAGATGGGGTGTTGGAGAAAAGTTCTGAGAATACCATCGACCACTGAAAAGACCAATAGATGGGTCATAAAGCAGATCAGGTCTAAACTCTCCCTGGAAGCAAATATGACTAAACTAATGTTGTCACATTTTGGCCATACCATGAGAAGAAAGGACTCACTAGAAAAGACTATAATACTTGGTAAAATAGAGGACAATAGGACAAGAGAGACACTGCATTCCAGATTGATAGACTCAATGAGAGAAGCCACAGCCATGAATCTGAGCCCCCTACATTTTCTTCCTTATTTACAGAGATCTAGCTATGTTAGTCTGGAATATCAATATGCAAAGAGATCTTGTAGTACCTTTGAGACTAAATAAGAAACGTAAGTAGTAGTTTAAACTTCCATAGACTTAGGGTGCTGTACAGATGGCCCCTAAGGGGCAGCGGGATGCCACCTGTTTCCTTGCCAGATCATGGCAACTGCACACTGTGGGCCTGATCTGGCTTTTTTATTTTTTATTTAAAAAAAGGTGGCTCCTTTTAGTACTGCAGAAAGTGGCCTAGCCACTGCCTGCGGCACCTTTTTGGCACTTCGTCAGTACTGAGCATGTAAGCACTGTGCTGAAGACACAATGTGACATTGCCTGCTGTTTGGTCAGATGGGCAGCGTGGGAGTGGCATCTGGATGGCTGGCATTGTGACACCATGCCACGCCCCTACTCTTCCCCAGTGCTGGCTCTTTATGCCAGTCTGTCGAGGCCCTTAGTCTACTTCCTCAGATTCTTATTTATACTTATTTGCAGTATATTAGCTCAGTTGTTTAGCCACAAGAAAGACCTTTTGTTTTCTATGTTAAACTTTGAATCCCTGATCTGTAGTAATTCAAAGATTTTTACTTGTCAATATAATAATAATAATTATTATTATTATTATTATTATTATTTCTATTCCACCCCTCTGAACAAGCAATCGGGGCAGAGTACAGCAGAGGTTAAAACAATATCAAGTTAAAATACCCCTTCCTTACCCTTACCACCCTCCCTTAAAAAAGAATTAAATTGCAATAGAGTTAAAGAACATAATAGATTAAAATAACAATGCGCAATAGTAGGGAGCGGACTCAGCTTAGGTTGTATGGAGAAAAATACAGGAAAAGATTTAAAAAGCCCTTAAAACCTAGGTATGGAGCTGGGGATGGACAGGTTGCTTACCTGTAACAGTATTTCTTCGAGTGGTCATCTGCGAATACATACAAATGGGTTCTCTGCGCCTGCGCAGTCGAATTCGGAACTTTCTGGAATCACTGGGCAGAAAAGCGGCTTGCAACTTTTTGCAACTTTTTGGCGGTAGCCCCTCCCCTCCTCTATATAAGCCCTGTTCCCGCTCTTTTCCTCAGTTCCAAAATTTTTCCGCCACAAGCGACGGAGGAGCAGAACAATGTTGAGCAGGACACTGAGGGGAGGAAGGGTGGGATTTGTATGTATTCGCAGATGACCACTCGAAGAAATACTGTTACAGGTAAGCAACCTGTCCTTCTTCTTCGTGGTCTCTGCGAATCATACAAATGGGTTAGACTAGCAAGCTTAGGTAAGCGGCGGAGGGAGTGTCATGACAACAGTTGTGAAGTGAACCAAAAAACTTTATTGATTCACAATAAAAATTGTCAAATTGAACCAACCCTTGTGTGATTCTTGTATGAATTATAGAAGAAAACAACAATAGTGCAATGCTGCTCACAGAGCAGAACACAACCCAAGTACTCAGAGAGCAAACTATATACATGGTGTATAAAAGCAATCAGAACGACACCATAACACCCAATCCTGGATGCAAAGGAAATCAAGTAAAAAGGCAAACAGTGCAACAGTTAGTGCAATGTGTCATATGCAACAACAATGCAATGTAAAATCAACATGGCATAGTACACAACATGGCATAGTACAGAACTTGACATTAGTGTAAACCAGACAGTAGCACTGCTCTGCCAAAGGCTGCATCGGTCCTTGCCCTGGTGTCCAACCGGTAATGTTTTATAAAAGTCATAGGTTGGGACCAGACAGCAGCCTTACAGACATCCTCCAGCGGAACCCCAGTCAAAAAAGCGGAGGATGTCGCTACCCGCCCTAGTTGCATGTGCCCTGACCCTGGCTGGAAGAGTTCTACCCGACAGTTCATAACAGAGGTGGATGGTACCAGCCACCCATTTAGAAAACCTCTGAGCAGTCACAGGTAGTCCCTTCTTGGGCTCTGAGTAGCACTGGAACAGTCTGTCAGAGCGGCTCGAACCCGAAGTTCTGTCCAAATAGAAGGCCAAAGCCCTCCGAACGTCCAACAGGTGCAAACGACGTTCAGTGTCGGTGGTCGGGTTCGGGGCCAGGGTCGGGAGCACAATGTCTTGGCACATGTGGAAAGCAGACACTACCTTAGGCAAAAAGGTAATGTCGGTACGGAGGACCACCTTATCCTTGTGGAACCGAAGGAAAGGTTGGTCCCTCCATAAGGCACAGAGCTCGCCAGCACGGCGGGCAGAGGTAATGGCTACCAGAAAGGCTGTTTTCCAAGTCAGCAGCCTCAGGTCAGTGGTAGCCATAGGTTCGAAGGGCTTGGTACCAAGACGGGACAAAACAACCTCGAGGCTCCACGCCGGTGCCGGTACCGAGGCCGGCGGATGGAGGTTGTTAAAGCCCTTCAAAAACCCCTTCACCAAGGGGTCCTTGAAAAAGGAAGGTTTCCCATCAAACTGGAAATGGGAACAAATAGCAGACAAATAACACTTGATGGAGTTAAGGCACAGCCCCGACTCCACCAGTGTCATCAGGAACTCCAGCACCGTCGGCGTCGACACCCTGGATGGAGACAGGCCTCTCGAATCCAGGAAGCGGAGGAATCTCTGCCACTTGCAGGAGTAGGACCTCTTGGTCGCAGGTTTGTGGGCCGCCAAGATCACACGCCTCACCGCCGCCGGAAGGTCCGCTAAGGCCGGAGACGCCATGCCACGAGCGGAAGGTCCTCGATGTCCGGATGACGAACTCGACCCTCCTGTAGAGTGAGCAGGTCCGGTCTGGGCTCGATCCTGAGGAACCGATTCCGCGACAGGTGAAGAAGGGACGGAAACCACGGCTGCCTGGGCCACCAAGGGGTGATCAGGATGGCGTCCGTCCGGTCTCTCGACATCTTGGAGACGACCCTCGTGATAAGCGGGAACGGAGGGAAGGCATACAGAAATTCCCCCGTCCAGCTGTGTAGAAAGGCATCCCCGAGCGAGCGTCGAGACCGATCCCGGGAGCAAAACTGGCTGCAGTGTGCGTTGGTCTCCGACGCGAAGAGGTCTGTCTGCGGGGTGCCCCATCTGGAGAAGAGGTCCGCGACCACGTCGGGGTGGAGAGTCCACTCGTGGCACTGCGAATCTGACCTGCTGAGCTGGTCCGCCAAGACGTTCTCCTCCCCGGGAAGATGCACTGCCTGCAGGAAGATGTTTCTCGGGATGCACCAGTGCCAAATCCGAAGAGTTATCTCCAGTAAAGTTGGAGATCTGGTTCCGCCCTGTTTGTTCAGGTAGTACATGACAGTGGTGTTGTCCGTCAGGAGCTGCACTACCCTTCCGCGAAGCTCGGATTCGAAAGCCTTCAAGGCCTTCTCGACAGCTAGCATCTCCAGGGCGTTGATGTGGAGATCTTGGTGACGCGCTTGCCACTTGTCCCTTATGGTGAGTCCCATTGTGTGGGCTCCCCAGCCGTCCATGGATGCGTCTGTGGTGAGGACCACCTGCGGGTCCGGAGGGACGAACGGCATGCCGGCGCAGACGTTCTGGGAGTCTAGCCACCAGGACAGGGAACGAGCGACGGGCCTCGGTACCGTGAGCCACTTGCTTGCAGGATCGGCCAACGGGTCGAAGACGGAGAGGAACCACGACTGTAGGGGCCGAAACCGGAGCCTGGACCACGGGGTGACGAAGGTGGTCGAGGCCATATGGCCCAGCGCTACCTGGACTTCTCGAGCCCGCACCCGTCTGTTGGCACAGCAATGCCGGACGGCCTTGGAAAGGGACAGGAAACGGTCCTCGGGCAGAGATGCGATGCAACTTTCTGAGTCGAGGATAGCCCCGATGAACTTGATCCTGGTGACGGGGGTCAAGTGGGACTTCTCGAGGTTCAGTACCAGGCCGAGAGACTGGAGCAGGGAGACGGCGAAGGAGATGTCCTGGCAAAGGGCCTCTTTGGAGTCTGCCGCGAAGAGCCAATCGTCTAGGTAGGGGAAGACTCTTGACCCTCGCTGGTGCAGATAGGCGACTACCGGAGCCATGCACTTGGTGAAGACTCTCGGCGCGGTGGTGAGACCGAAGGGCAGGACATTGTAGTGGTACATCTCCGTCCCGATGGCAAAGGAGAGGAACCGTCTGTGTCCCTGTCGAATGGAGACCTGGAAGTAGGCGTCTTTGAGGTCCAACGTCGCAAACCAAAGTCCCTGCGACAACAATGGTAAAATGGAAGCAAGAGTTACCATCCGGAACTTCTTGTAAACCAAAAAACTGTTAAGGTCCCGAAGGTCCAGTATGGGACGGAGGCCTCCATCCGGTTTCGGTACCGTAAAGTATCTAGAAAAGAACGCCCGGTGGGCCAGGTCCGGATCCAGGGGGGAGATGGCCCCTTTGTCCAACAGAGTGCGTACTTCGTCGAGGAGGGAAGGTGAGGGATCCGTAGAAAGGAGGGCTCCCGTAGGCGGGAGTTCTTCGAACTCGAGGGCATATCCTTTGGATATAATAGTCAGCGCCCAGGAGTCGGTGGTGATTTGGGCCCAGATGTTATAGAAAGGCCTCAACAGATCCAAAAAGAAGGGACGAGAAGGGGAGACAACGGAGTACGCTGGAGACCTTCACTGTCCCTTCTTACCCGAATCAGGTCCAGGCTTCCTCGGAAGCGGTCTTCGGTAACGGGACTGAAGACGTCTCCCCGATGAAGATGAGGATGGAGAGGAGAACCTCTGCCTGGTGTCCTGGCGACGGTACTTCCTCTCCTGCTCAAATGGCCTCTGCGACTGTCCGAAGGATGGTCTGGCCCCGAAGCGCCTCCTGGAGAAGGCCTGCTGGGGAGCGGACATGCCGTGCTTCTTTGTGGCTGACTTCATGCGGTACTTGAAGTTCAGCCGCTCGTCGGTGTCCTTAGCAAAGAGCCCTTCGCCATCGAACGGCATGTCCTCTATAGCGGCCTTCGCCTGCGGGGTTAGATCAGAAGCCCGAAGCCAGGCATGTCTCCGGAGGGCCACACTGGAAGCCATGGACTTGGCCGAACAGTCCGCCGTGTGTCGAGCCGAGGTAATGAGAAGGCCTGCAACCGAGTGTACCTCCTCCCGGAGTTGGTTTGCAGCTGGAGCCTTCTCCTGAGGGAGGTCCGCCAACAGGGGTGACATCCTCTCCGCCAGGTATTGGATGTAGGCCCCCATGCAGGCATTATAGTTCGACACCCGCAGTCCCAGGGCTGAGGCCTCGAAGATCTTCTTCGAAATCCCGTCTATCTTCTTGCCCTCGCGGTCCGAAGGAGACGGGGAGGTCTTTGGGGTGAAGACCTTCTGTGACCCCTCGACAATTGCCGAATTCTGAGGCGGGTGTGAATGGAGCCACTCTGCCGATGATGGAGAGATCTTGTAAATGGAGTCGATCTTCCTCGAGGTCGACGGGGTGGATGCTGGATTCTGCCACGACCTCTTGGCGATCTTCTCCAAAGACGGCAGGAATGGGATGGCTGCCAATGTTGGTGCCGAGCCCTGAACTCGTTTCTCGACCGGGTCGAGGGCCTCCTCCTCGGACCGAGACACCTGGAGCTCCAAAGCATTCGCCATCTTGATGACGTGCTCCCCAAAGGTGTGCACGTTATCAGTAGGGGACACTGGACCTGGTTGGTAAAAGGCCTGTCGAACCGGCCCCTTTTCCTCGGTGTCGGTATCGATCGGAGATGGGACCGAGCCTTCGGTGTCGAACTCCACGTCCGAGTCGGAGCTGGGCTCTCCACAGAGTACTGCACTGGAAGGGGAGTAGGCCGTCTGAGTTGCTGCCTCTCCGCGAACGGCGTCCTCCCGCCTGAGGGTGGCCGATGTCAAAGCCTCGTCAACGACCTTCGACGGTGCAGAACCCTGGACCTCGTCGCCGACTCTGGCAGACACATCCAGCGGGCGCCAGCGCTTGCCTCGTGGTCTGTCAAGAGTAGAAGGGTCAACCGCCACAAAGTACTTGCCGGACTCGCTATCATAATAGTATTCCGGCTCGTCCTCGGTCTCGGCCATAGGGGTCGGCGACCTACGAGACCTCTGGCTCAGCTGTGGGGAGCGCTGAGCGGGTGTCAGGCTGCGCGGCACCGATGTCTCGCGACGGGCGGCCTGGGAGCGAGGCGACGCTTCTGTCGGTACGGAGGCGGTCGGTACGGAGGCGGACCTTTCGACAGAGGGAATTTCCGTGGCGGGAACATCCCTCGGTGTCGACGCACGTGGCAGCTCGGTTCCCACGTCGGAATCGGAGCGGGCCTTCTTCTGGAGGGTCTCACCCTCAGAGGAGCGCTTTTTCCGGAGGGATTCCCCCTCGGTAGAATGCTTCCTCTTGGCAGGGGCTTTAGAAGTGGATTCCTTCAGAGAGGAAGAGCCCTCTGCCACACCCTGAGAAGGAGTTTTCACCTTCTTTCTCCGATTCTCATCCCTGTGGTCCTTGCCCTGCCTGGGCTTGTCCTTCTTGGAGGACTTAGACTTCTCACCCGTCTTCTTAGCCGATTTCTCGGCGGGGTGAGTCTCCGCGTCCCGGGAGGACTTGGAGGGACCAACAGGGGAAACAACAGTCACCTTCTCCTGAGACATCTTGGAGGCCGGAACGGGTGCTTTAGAAACCGAAGCCGGAACCGAAGCCGAAGGCAGGATCTCCTGAGGGGCCAAAGCCCGATCGAGAAGGTAGGATTTCAGCCGAGAGGCACGGTTCTTCCTCGCCTGCGAAGTCAATGATCTGCAGAGGGCACAGCTCTGGGTGTCGTGGGCCTCGCCCAGGCAGATCAAGCACTTGGAGTGGGGGTCCGTGTGAGGGACCTTGGCCCCACAAACAGCGCAGTGCTTAAATGGAGCCGGAGACATCAAGTCCAAATCGGGATCCAAAATCGAAGTCAATCAAGCCGAGAGGTCAAACAATAGCCGAGTCACAGACGAGGGAGAGTAGTCGAGAAGCAAGCCGAAGATCGAGAAAACCAAGAGAGACAAGCCAAGCGATTCCACACTGTTCCTTTAGAGTAGCCTACGCGGCGGAAAAAAAGGAACTGAGGAAAAGAGCGGGAACAGGGCTTATATAGAGGAGGGGAGGGGCTACTGCCAAAAAGTTGCAAGCCGCTTTTCTGCCCAGTGATTCCAGAAAGTTCCGAATTCGACTGCGCAGGCGCAGAGAACCCATTTGTATGATTCGCAGAGACCACGAAGAAGAAATTCACATTCTCTGGGAAGGCCTGCTGGAAGAGATGCCTCTTTAGGGCTCTTTTAAAGCCTTCTAAAGATGGAATGAGACGCATCTCGTCTGGCAGGTCATTCCACAACTTGGGGGCGACAGCCGAAAAAGCCCTCTGGGAGGTCTGTACCAGCTTGGTCTTCATAGGTTGAAGCAGGTTCCTCCCAGAGGACCAAAGTGTGCGGGGGGGGGGGGGGGGTTCATATGGGAGGAGGCGGTCCCTTAGATAAGATGGGTCATCACACTGTGTGACTCCTGAGGTGCAATAGATAAATAGCTCTATTTCTTGAGTCTTTAATTTGTAAATGAGCAGACTGTTTTGGACCTTGACTTTGATTGTTTCTCCTCTCTGTTCTAGTAAATCAATAAGTAGATTCTAGCCTGAATTTTGCTGAGAACTGTACTAACCTCCAGCATGAGACAGTAAAATTAGTACTTCATCTCTTTAAAATAGGAATGAGGAATGTGTGGCCCTCCAGATAATGTTGGACTGCAAATCCTAGCATTCCTAGCAAGCATAGTCTATGGGTAAGGGTTGATGGGAGTTGCTCTCCAGCAGCATTTGGAGGGCTACATGTTCCTTCCCCCTTCCCTTCCCTAAAATACAGTTTTAACAGTGTTTGCAAAAGTTGAGATACCTGCCTTGCTTTCCTTTGGCAGAAAAAGTGGATAATTCTCATTGTAGTCGTGGTGTTCTTTGCTGTGCTTGCTCTAGTCATTGGCTTGTCTGTTGGGATTCAGTGATGCTCAAATAACTTCAGCACGCATCTCATTCTGTTGCTGTACAGTAAGTACTAATCAACTAACTTGCTTTGCATACTACCTGATAGCCATTGCTGATCCATCCAGTTGCACTGATTAACACCATTGCCAAACCAGTGGGTTGCATTCAACAGCCACACAAGCCCTTAAATGTGTTTGCAGACTGAGGTTCTGTACGCTCTGAGTACAGAGACACCTTGTGGCTAAACCTTGCATCTCTTTCATTAAATTCACAGGAATTAGACATTTTTGATTGACCAGGTTTTGTATCAATGTAGAAATATTCTAGTTTTGTGTTTGACACAGAATTCTTCATTAGTATACAGGACAATGGTACAATGAGAGACTTTGGATAAATATCAGAATTCATACTTTTCTCTTGGTTTTTATATAACTCACATTTGAAGGAATAAACTTTTTATGCTAAAGCTGTTATATGTTTAGGGAAACTAAAGATAATTATTTTCACTTTAAGAAACCTTGCCATGCAGTGGCTGAGAACTACATGTGTCACTTCTCAAAACCCCTCTCTTGTATAAGAAATTGATTTACACTAGATCAGGCTATTTGACCCCATAGCTGACATCTAACAATAGTGAGCACTTGTGGGAAGGCATTCCCTAGCCAGGCTGCCATTGCTGAAAAGGCCTTTTCCATAGTGACCATTTTGTTTGCCACACTCAGAGGAAGATGTCTAAATGTGATCCTAAATCAGACAGACATACCAGCGACAAGATTATCCTTCATTTCTTTGAGTTTACAGTCTCTTGACTCTAGCTTTTACATGAGTTGATTTCCACTGAAATTGCTTATGTACACACATGTTCATTTCTTGCATCTATTCTCTGTTTGAACATATGCTAATCTACAGCTTTTCTCTCTGCAGAAATTGATCTTCATAATAATTTGTGTATCTGTCTTGATTATAATCCTTGGAATTGTCCTAGCAGCGACTTTCTTGTAGTGACCAGCACATTCCAAGAGTTTGGGATCTTCTAAATTGTACCTGCAGGGAAACCAAGTCTTTTCCAAGATTGGCCAATTACTATCTATTTAAATAGCACTTGGTGTTTTGATACCTGTAAATCTGAATTAAACTGTAAGTGGTGTTTTGTTTTTTTTTTTTTTTTGTTTCTTCCAAGGAAGTTTTTTTTAAGCTGGACTTACTATAAAGGCTGCCTTTTTTAAAAGTCTGCAATATTTTGGAGATTCTAACTTTTGATACATCAGTGTTACCCAGTGTAGAATTAGCAGGACTTAGAAACATTGAGCTTTTGCGATTTGGTTTTGTGTTGTCTATTGTTAATTTCATTACCATAACAATCTTGTTTTACAATTTAAAGCAGTTGTATTTTCTTAATAACCATTTGACTTCTACAGTCTTAGACTTACTTTGGATGTAAGTTCCTTTTGAACCACTGAATTTACTGTTAAGTATATTTGATTAAAACTGCAACATGAAGTCATATTCTCTTGTTTCCAGTTTCACTATCTTACAGAGTTTTTTAAAGGATAACTTTGAAAATTGTACATAATCCAAATAAAGTAAATGTATCTTTTCAATTGCCTCAAGGCAACCAAGGAGAAGTGAAAGTGCCTTTCTTAGCAGTGACCTCACAGATTTTTTTTAAAGCTGACACACTATTTTGAATAACATTCTTCTGCTTATTGAATAATACTGGCCTGGTTCATACAGAACACTAAGCTTGAGATTCAGCCCTGCACATAGGATCTGGAACAAACCTGAACAAAGCTTTGCTCTTTTGGGTTTTCCTTACTTTTAGTGCAGCTGGTAAATGCCTATATTTACTTCCACTTTGCATGAACAAATAGCTTATTGTGTATAAACCAGACATTGCAGTTTAAAACAAATTATTGGTTAACAAGCCAGCAAAGCAATCAAATTGGTTTGTTATGAAATAGGTTAGATTTGTTTTTATACTACAGTCTATGGTTTGAATGTAAGTCAGGCTTCATGTAAACCACAGAGACTAAACTCAGCAGGATTCTTCTAGCAGTGTCAGGAAAAAAAACAGGAGCAGTGCTTAAATCCTTGTGCACAACATAATAGTAAATCAGGCATGAGAACTTCGAGGGTTGGTAGACTGCATGGGGCCCTGGAGTGCCACACATCTCCACTGTCATCATTCTCCTATTTTTTTAAAATAAAAAATGATCAGTAGTGTCCCTGAAGCCTTTGTGGGGCAGAGGTGTGTGCAATTGCCCATTTTACCCCTGTCTTGGTCTTTCCCTCATCTGATTTACACTCATAAGGCCCTCTTTCTTCTAAGCAGTAAACGAGTATCCAGTCGCCTCCTGTTTTAAATTGTTTGGGTGTGAAAGTGGGGCACAACTGTTAATTGTGCTCACTAGAAACATGGAGATGCTGTTACCCATTTTTCTGGAAATGGGGGAAATTTTGTGGGTGGGGGTAAAGAGACAAATCCTGGCTTAGTGTTGCATGTGAACCAGACCATAGTTCCTTATTAAACAGATACACTCCACTATGATACACTTTTGTTCAAGTTTTGTTATGAGATGCTTAAAGGACACCAGATTTGTTGAATTGAATGGGAGATGCTTAATTGCACCAGATCCAAATCTTGTGTACTTTGGTGCACAGCATGTGCTTGGAAACTCCTGTATGAACAGGCTTCAGTGGGGAAAGAGATGTTCACACATCCAGCGAAGGAACAGAGATACTTGTGGAAGTGGGACTGATCCATGCATATATTAGAACCACTTTTGTTCTATAAAGGATCTGTGTTCTCTTCTGCAGCTCCCCTTTAATATTAGTTGTACTTGTGCCCAAGATGATATAGTGGGCTGCGTGCAAAATGACTAACAACAGAGGTGTTGGTTACAGTTAAAATGTGATAACAGGGACATATTTTTGCATTCATATCTGTGATGCACACAAGGAACTTGAATACATAATGTTAATTACAGTAGTGGCTGTGATGCAACGAGCCATTATTTTTTCTTTATAGAGAATAAAAATCAAGATATTCTATTTGGTCCTTGGTGAGTGGAGACTGATTAGGAGGAGTAACCATTTTTGTAATCCATTAAAAATATTTCAAATAAAACCGACTTTGTAGAGAAGATTTTTATGTATGAATTTCCAAAACACGAATGAAGAGTTTGTAAAGGAAAATGTTTGACCCAAAGAAGTTTTGCTTTTTCTGAATCTAGAGCCAAAATTCTCAGTTGTTAACATTTAAGCATTTCAGAAGTGACCAAAACAGTTGAATTTTATGTTGCTTGCTTTCTTTTCTCTTTTTTGGTGTGGCATGATTACAGTGTAAAATATTTGTAACTGTACTTTGATTTCCTGTTGTTTAAATATTAATGTAGATATTTATGGTGGAAATGAAATAAACTATATAATTGGTGCCTTTTTTTTTTTTAACATGATGTGGACTTGAAACGCTTATTTGGTTTGAATGTACATACACAGAACTGCAGGTGTATTTTGTCCGGCGTCTAATCATTTTCATGTAGCCTGTAATTTATTGACTTTATATAGTTGAAAAACACATTTTCACATTTTCAGTGTGCATCTTAGGGCCTCAAAAGATCCCAAAGGGTGAGGCTCGGGGACAGTTGCTCTTCTAAAATCGAGCTTAATTGCGGCGTTCCCCAGGGCGCCACCCTGCCCCCAATGCTATTCAATATCTATATGAAGCCGCTGGTTGAGATTATTCAGAGGCATGGAGCTCAGTGTCATCAGTACGCTGATGACACTCAGATATGTTTCTCCATGACCAGATCGTCTGCTCAGACTTCAGATGGCGTTTCTCCTCTCAGTGATTGTCTTGCAGCAGTAAAGGATTGGATGAGGGAAAACAGATTGAAGCTTAATCCAGACAAAACAGAGGTACTTACAGTTACAGGCCTGAAGCCAGGTTTGGGAACACAACTTCCAGTCCAAGATGGAGTCATTTGTTGCTTCACATGACTAGTCAGGTGAATGCGATGGTTAGGAGTGCCTGTTATCAGCTTCGGCTGATACGCCAGCTGCACCCTTTCCTGGATGTGAGGAATCTGGAAACCGTGGTACACGTGCTGGTAACCTCACGTTTGGACTACTGCAATGCGCTCTACATGGGGCTACCCTTGTGCTTAACCTGGAAACTACAACTGGTCCAAAATATGGCAGCCATTCTTGTTACGGGAACATCTAGGTGAGAGCATATAACGCCAGTGCCCAAGTCTCTCCACTGGCTGCCAATTAGTTTCCTGGCACATTACAAGCTGTTGATTTTAACCTTTAAAGCTCTACATGGCTTTGGTCCATCCTATCTTAGGGACTGCCTCTTCCCTTTTGGGAAGACTAGGCTGTCACAGACTTCCCAGAGGGCCTTTTCAGCTATCGCCCCTAAGCTGTGGGATGGCCTGCCAGATCAGATGCTTCTTATTGTATCCATTGACGGCTTCAAAAAAGCCTTAAAGACGCATCTCTTCCGGCAGGCCTTCCCAGACAATGCTTAATATCCCCCAGCTCCACATCCAAGGTCTATAGTTTTCCCAGCTTCTTTTTCCCCATGATTTCAGCCTCAATTTTTGAAGTATTACACATTTTCTATGGTGATTACTGGAAAGCATTCATGATGAAAATATGTTAACCCCCCCCCCCCCCTTGCAGAATGGACACTTTTTAACAACCACCCCTCCATGTATTGTGAATAGATTTAAGCAAGCCTGCCTCCAATATCATTTACAGCATATGTTTAAAAAATAATATCTCAACCTCCCTCAAAATACAATGCCTAAACTACAGATCCCCCTCTTCATGGATTCCTTGTTTTCTGCTTGCCTCCTCTTTGGTTTATGCCAAGATGGAGGAAACTGAACATAGGAAGGCACAAGCTAGCCTTAAAAAGCACACAGAGCCTCTTCTTCCTCTCCAAGGGTTTCCACTGTTGTTTCTGTTATTTTCAGAATCTTTTTTTTTCTTGGCAGAGAAGTTGCCAAAGGAGATCCCAAGTAGCACTGTCACTCTAAGACAGCAGTTCAACAAATTGTTGAAAACTCCTGCTCTTAATACTGGTGCCAGTCCTGCTATCTCTTGGTTCTGTACTAGGACATAGGCCAGAACCCTTGCTCTGAAAGTTCAGATCTGGTTAAAATTTATTTAATGAGGAAGCTCAGCTGCAACCCAGGCAAGGAGGGAAATACTCTCCTCCACCAGTCTTGCCTCAGTTTGATCTGCAGTTTAAAATGACTGTCTTAAGAGGTCCCCAAATATATATTTGGGGACCTCTTACAACAGTCATTTTAAAGCAACAGTCCAAGATGTAACCCTCTGGTACAATCCAAGTGGAATTACCAAATAAGGAGTTAAATATATTACCAAATAAGGAGTTACCAAATAAGGAGTTAAATATACCAGTGCTGGTTAGAAAAAACAGCCAACTCCCTGGTATGGAATTTCCAGGAGACAGTGAAGTACCTTCCATGCTTCATAGGAGAGTACTAACCTGTCTTCAGAGGAGAGCAAGAAATACAGAACCTTTTGCCTAAGGGGAGTTTTCTCTTAGAAAAAGAAGGAATTGTGGATTTTTCTTGTCAAGGGAGTTCCCCACAACAAAAGAAGGCTTTCCACACATACCCCTTTTTTGAGGTCTGTTAGATTTACATAACTTTAACATATATGATGAATACACTGAAGCAGATAAAGATTTTCTGTACCTTGGGTCAGTCTACCTTGGTTTAATCAGAACATAGACTGCAATCAAGAATTCAGGAGACTAGAACTAGGAAGGGCAGCTGTGAAAGAACTAGAAAAGATCACAAAGTGTATAGATGTATAATTGAATATTAAAGTTAGGATTGTCCTTGCCATCATATTTCCAGTTTCTGTGTATGGCTGTGAAAGCTGACAGGAATTTCTTCCTCTGTTCTCTCTTAGGAGAAGCCCTTCTCTTAACCCTTTAGTCAACAGATAATCTATTATGCGGTGTTCTCAGTCTTCCACAGGATGACAATAATCTGTTGGTATGGACTTCAAGGGTTTTAACTGGCTGACCAAGCTTTTCTTCCCTGATGACTTTATTTAATGGAACAGAATCCACTTGGGTCTACATAGCTCTTATTGGGTTATGGGCTCAAACCCAGAAGAACAAAGACTGGGGGATTCTTTAGCATAGTAGCATTCAGCATAGTAGTCTTCCAGACCTCACTCGACTTTATATCCTGACCAGAACTCCTACATATAATCCAGAG
Organism: Urosaurus nigricauda; assembly: GCA_034509955.1. Classification (NCBI taxonomy): domain Eukaryota; kingdom Metazoa; phylum Chordata; class Lepidosauria; order Squamata; family Phrynosomatidae; genus Urosaurus; species Urosaurus nigricauda. The sequence goes on from JAOEGL010000014.1 coordinate 3,386,452, forward strand.
ATAATTCTAGAAACAGTTGCTAGTAACACAAGGTGTACTCGTGTATTGCTAAGGTATCACTAGTGTCCACATGGAGTACAGGTTAATATAACTTCCTTTTTACTTTGTAAACACCTCTATATCCCCACGATACATTCTGAAACTTGTATATGTGTATGTTGCACATCTGGAAGCTGGCATGTGATTCTGAGGTTGTGATGACCATTAAACAAAAAGGATAATGCACAGCACATAGATGCTGAGACATGAGGATGATTCAAGTGAAAAAAACACAAAGGATGAGAAGGCTTTGCTAACAAATGCAATCCTCCACCTCACTCTCTTCATTTCCTAACAAAACCAAAAGCAAAGGATGGGTTTTCATAATAATCATCATCATCATCATCATCATCATCATCATCATCTTACCCACCTCTCTGAGCGAGCAATCGGGGCGGGTTACAACGTATTAAAAACATATACAGTTAAAATCCTCCAAACATACCCACCTCCCTCCCCTTAAAACAGTATTAAACTAATCATAATTAAAAGAATCAAGATTTAAAATACATTCATTCCCCTGTAGGTGGCTGGATGGGGGCGGGGGGTGGTTGTCATCAGGCGATGGGAAATCAAACAAGAACACATCATGCCCTTGTCCACACATTTTTGGGAGCACCAGATCTTCTTGCTGCTTTGTTTAGTCAATGATGCCACCATCAATCAAACACCCTTTTCATCTTCTGGGTATCAAAACAACCCACCACTTCAGAATTCCTTTCTGGGTCCTTCCAAAGGGCTATTAAGTCTTTGTTTCTCATGAAATCATATTTAGACTGAGCCTAGTTTTAAGGTATAAATAAGAGTAGAAAAAAACCTAGCCTCTTTGCACACAGCCAATCTGTGATTTGCCCTCAGTCTCCTTTCTGATCCTCTCTCTCTGTACATTATCTGCCTGGCACACAGTCAACCTCACAGCTTTGCTCTGTGACTGTTGCCCCCAGACTCTGGCCTGAGCTGCTTCTGCTTTCCCTGGACAAGTCTTTGAGACAGGCAGCTATCACCCTCAATCCAACTCGAATTCTTTATAGCAGTGCTGCATAAAGTGGTAGTCCCTAGAGCATTGCCAGTCTCTAAACAATTGGCTGCTTGTCCCTGTGAATTTCCAGGACAGAAAAAAAGGTAGTTAATGGGCACAAATATGGTTCTAGCAAACCGAGGGAAAGAATTTGGTGAAGAATTTTCACAGAATGTGGAACTTATTTTTGCCATCCCTTTGCCATCATCTCAAGAAGCCATTAGAGAAGGTCCTGCATGAAGGTAATTCCAAACTTATCCAAAGAGAACAAAGGAGTTCCACCTGTTTAATTCTCTGTTCCCTTTCTTTCAGTCACGGACCACAGGGAAGAAGGTTTTCAGTCTCCCCACTCAGCAAATGAATTGAGACTTGCATCACTTCATGCTACAAGTCTCTGGGGCCCTTGTCATCTGGGGACATTGTTGCTCCCCCATTGGGAATGTTATTACATCAGTGGCTCTTGCCAATACAACTGCTTTGGTGGACATCTGCCAAACAGCCTCACCTTTGTGGGGCACTATGAATCAGATTCCTTTCTTTCTGCTCCAGCTTTATTTAACAGAAGGGTGCTCAAGAGGAAGTTAATAATAGTTTATGCCTAAGACACAAGCAGTTTGTTTCTCCCACCCTTTGTTTGGGAGCTCTATCTACCAGTAGTGTGGCCCATCTCATCAACATTTCTTTTTCCAGCAGTGAAAGACTTACTTCACTGCTGGGAAAGGAAATGTTGGTTTTCATCTATGATACATTTATTTCTAGCAATTAAAGATGAACATCCTCCCCACCCAGCAAAGAGTACTGGCTCATTACACCACTAGTTGTCAGCATGGGAAAGCTCTGCTCTTCTTGTTCTTCTGTTTTACCTTCTTGAGTTTGTTTTTTGCTGCTTCATGTGTTAATTGTTGTTTTTAATTTTTGGAGCATTTGCCGATAATTTGATTGGCCTTACCAGGGGTTGCTCTCACTAGAGAGTGCTCTTCAAAGGTCTGTACCATTCCTGCTTATTGGAGTAAGAAGGAGGAGCAAGCCATTGCAAGATGTTCATCATCTTTCATCTTTCCTTGTTGGAAATGAACATATCATGGGTAAGAACTAATTTTCTTTTCCATTAAATTATTTAAATCACATATCTTATGTGATCCCACAGTTTCTTTTGGTGTTCAACCCACATATTCATGCTTCTCTTTCCTGTCCACCAAGGCAACAGTTTAATCTCAGAATGTAGGCAATCATTTAAGCCCAATAACACTTCATTAGAAAAAAAATGTTCTGGTGTAGGTTACATGCAAACATGATATCTCTTTTTTTTTTTTCAAAACAATTTTGAAAGTGTGGAAGAATGACTGGTTCAAATTATCTTTCACGTTTTTCATTTAAATTTGTAAATTGGTTTGTAGTTTTATAACCTCTTTCAGATGCTGTCTTCAAAGGAACTAGGAAATCTTCAAGACATGTTTTTCATCTCATTTCTTCTCCATAGTAATAGATTGTCCTAAATTAATGTGCCAGCTATTCTAATTGCCACCTGCCAGTTATATACCAGACAGAGGAGGCTAGAATTTAAAGCTATGACTTTATATTACAAATACATAAATCCTTCTGCCTTAGAAGCTTCAGTACTTTGATTTCTTGAAGCTGTGGAAATAAATAAATAAAGTTAATTGTGTTTTAAACCCATAAGAACATGGGCAGCTGCCTTATACTGACTCAGATGATTTGTCCATCTAGCCCCATATTATCAATTCTGACTTACATCGGCTTTACAGAGTTTCAGGCAAGATTCTTTTTTAAAAAAAAAACAAACAAAACAAAACCACATTACCTGGAGGTTCCTGTTATTCCATGATGGTCTTCAAACCCATTATTAAACAACCCTATTTAGAAATCAGACCATATTTTTTGTTTAGGGTAGTATTGATAGGTTTAAAATTTTACAAAAGAAAAAAAATATATGGCTATACATTATTAATGCAATTGGTATCTCAATTATTTGAAATTAAATAAAATAATAATAATAATAGTAATAATAGTAATAATAATAATAATGAAAGATGAGATTCCACCAGATTTTTTTTCCTTTTTAGGGTGGAAGGGAGTATGTTCGCATCCTTTGGGATAATTCTCAGTGAGGATGGAATTCTACATTTAGAGTAAGGAAAGGCAACAGAGTCTAAGGAGTGAAACAGACTGTCAAAATAAGCAGGTTACTGGCTGGCTTTGAGGTAGGGCATTTAGATGATGCACACCTTGAAGCTAGCTGGAAAGCACACCCAAGCCGCACTAGAAAGAGAAAAGCTGGACTAAAAAGAAGCTGGGTTTCTCTGCTTCTTCCCAGAAAGTACACACCTTTGCATGTACGTATAAATGCAGACACCAGGGGGGCTCTAAAGGGGCACTCTTTCCAAACCTTAACCCTAATTGTGCATGTAAATGCCCCGTTGCAGAAGTGCATTTAAAAGGGACGGAGCTGCTGTACCCAAGTGGTGGGGGTGGCAATGCCCAAAAGAGAAAAGGTGACCCCTCTCATGGAGTACAACATACACAAAACAGACAGTCAAAGAGAGGGCATGGGGTGAAGAGGAGGTGAAGAGGGGCATGATCATACCTTGCTGGCATCTGCATGGGCACACATCTGCTCCGATGTCCTGTCCCAGTGAAGCACTGCACATGTGAATGTGTGCAGGTTCACAGGGATGGCCATGCAATGGGATGGCAGTTGCTGGCAGTTTGCTCCTATAAAGGTGTCCAGGGATGGTGGGGGTGAACAGTAAAACAGTTTTTAAAAGTACTTAGCAGTGCAGCTTGAAGTTATGTGGTGTGATCATAACATACACAGTCCAGCCGCCGTGGGAGCTGGCAGGATGGTTGGTGAGGTTTCAATGCAGCTTCAGAAAAGGCAGCTTCAAGCTGCTTTTTCCTGCCCATCTGTTTCGCCCTAAAGTGTCCAGAGTGTAAGTGTGGACATGTACTTCCCAGAGAGCCTTGTGAACTTTGGCTGAGGGACACATAGTCACAGGTTCTCCACCTAAGGTCTGGTTCATGAACAGGTAGATCAGGTGCAATCACACTGTTCTGGAAATGGATGGTTTCAATGTTTCTTTTGTATATGTGTGTATATTAAACAAAAACATTCCTTATCTATATACGTCTTCAAAATCAATAAGTAAGTATCTGGCATTGTGTATCTCCATAGATTCTTATCAATTATTCAGTCTGTTAATGCTGAATAGGAACCTCGCCTGTTAAATATTCACAGGCTCTAGTTTAATTCAATTTCCCCAGCTCCATTAATTAAGCACAAAATGCACTGTTTCAAGAGAATGAAAATTGCCCAGAGAGGAATGAATGAATGAATGACTTATTTTGAGGTCACATCCATGAACTATATGTAAAACACTGTCAATATTTCAGGGCCCAAGAGCCACTGGCATTTCAGCTGAAGACCTGTTTAGCCACTTCAGAAGAGCAGGTGAAGGTGTAGACATGCCTAAAATGTCAGGCTGCTTATCTACATCAGCCTTTCTCAGCTTTGAATCCCCAGAGGACAGTAGACTATAGTTTTTATTACCCTTAACCATTGGTCATTCTGGCTTGGGGAGTAGGACTTGTGGTTTGACACTGATTTTGGAGAACTGAAGTTGGGAAGGGCTGATCACTGATATTTTCATGTTCACTTTTGGTAAATATTTGCAAATGGTTTAGGGGTTATCAATCGCCTATATGCTATGGAATAAAATTAAGGTATTGCTATTCTAGAGACAGAGAATCCTCAGCAGGTGGATGATTTAAGCCCTTCAATGAGAAAAAGAGAGAAACCACTTAACCCATAGGCCAAACATGGACAAAATGCAGTCATAAGGCTGCACAGAGCCTTAGTCTGATCTCATGTAGTCCATGGCCTCACTTCAAAACCCTCTGCAAGTCATCTGGCCTTGCTAGAAAAACAGGCCTTCTTTTCCTTAGCAGCCTGAAAGATGCGGGGGGGGGGGGGAGGTGTAGAAGAGGAAGGGGTTGCATACAGAGAGAAGGGTGAGAGATTGATAGGAAAACCACAACTGACTTCAGCTCCATCTCTAACCACATGAAGCCCCCCACAGCTGGAGGAATGTAGCCCGCAACAGAAAAAAGGTTGTCCAACACCTCCCTGAGACTGAATTCTGGTGGTGGTGGTGGTGGTGGTGGTGGTGGTGGTGATGGTGGACCAAAACAGGTTAGATTAAAAATAGATTAGACTAAAAAATGCCAGAATACTTTAGCTTAAAGTTGTTACTGCCAGTTATCAAGCCAGGAGGGTTCGGAAGCCCAATATGCAGACGCGGATCTGTACTGGGAAGCAGGAGAGCAGTACCAGGGCTCACAGTAATCAACAATAGTAGTTGGGGAGGAGCAGTTTCATCCCAGGATCCAGCACCCAGTCCCCCCTCATTGGTTTATACCAAACTAATATAAATAAGGGATGGGGCTATACAGACCGCTCCAAAGGGGCAGTCTGCATCCATCTCTTTACGGGCTAGATCGGGGCCGCATCAACCTCATACCGCAGCCCCGATCCAGCCTCTGGAGAGCGCAAAAAAGAGTCGCAAAAAGCAGCTCCTTTTTGTGCCCTCCAAGGGGTGCCATAGCTGCCGTGGTGCGGCATTATGACGCCCCTTTGATGCTGCATCATGTGGAGACTCTACTACACTCCTAGGGAGTGTGTTCCACTGTCGAACAGCCCTTACTGTCAGGAAGTTCCTCCTAATGTTGAGGTGGAATCTCTTTGCCTGCAGCTTGCATTCATTGTTCCGCGTTCTAATCTCTGCAGCAGCAGAAAACAAGCTTGCTCCCTCCTCAATATGACATCCCTTCAAATATTTAAACAGGGCTATCATATTACCTCTTAACCTTCTCTTCTCCAGGCTAAACATTCCCAGTTCCCTAAGGCGGTCCTCATAGGGCATGGTTTCCAGACCCTTCACTATCTTAGTTGCCCTCCTTTGGACCCGCTCCAGTTTCTCCACATCCTTTTTGAATTGTGGTGCCCAGAACTGGACACAGTATTCCAGGTGGGGCCTGACCAAAGCAGAATAGAGCAGCACTATTATTTCCCTTGATCTAGACACTATACTTCTATTGATGCAGCCTAAAATAACATTGGCCTTTTTAGCTGCCGCATCACACTGTTGACTCATGTTCAACTTATGGTCTACTTGGACTCCTAGATCCCTTTCACACATAGTTTCATTCAGCCAGATGTCCCCCATCCGATATCTGTGCATTTCATTTTTGCGCCCTAAGTGCAGTACCTTACATTTCTCCGCATTGGATTTCATTTTGTCAGCGTTGGCCCAGCTTTCTAGTCTATTCAGGTCATTTTGAATTTCGATCCTGTCTTCTGGAGTATTGGCTTCTCCTCCTAATTTGGTGTCGTCTGCAAATTTGATAAGTATGCCCCCAATTCTGTCATCCAAGTCATCAATAAAGATGTTGAATAGCACTGGGCCCAGGACAGAACCCTGTGGGACCTCGCTGGTCACTTCTTTCCAGGTTGAAAAGCAGCCATTGTTGAGCACCCTTTGAGTTCGACCAGTCAACCAGTTACAAATCCATGTAACAGTTACCTTGTCTAGCCCACATTTTACAAGCTTGTTAGCAAGAATGTCATGGGGAACCTTGTCAAAGGCCTACTGAAATCAAGATATACTATATCCACAGCATTCCCTTCATCTACCATACTGGTAATTTTATCAAAAAAAGAGATCAGATTTGTCTGGCAAGACTTGTTTCTCTGAAACCCCTGGGGCTTTCTAGATTGACAGGAAAGTTGCCTTTTCCTTAATGCTTAGCAGCTACACTGCAGCCTTTAGATGCAGCTGCGCTGTTTCGCCGTTTTTAAAAAAGAAGCTTCTTTTAAAGGCGCTTCTTCTCTCCTAAAATGCAAAAAAAAAAAAAAAGCGTTTTCATGGCACACTTTCCTTTTTTCTCATCTAAAGGCTACACTTTCATGCAGCCATGAACACACCTCTTTTTGCCAATCTAGATCAGGCCCATGTTGGCTTTTTGTGATTATGGCATTGCCTTCTAAATGTTCACAGACTCTCTGTTTAATTATCTGCTCTAGAATCTTTCCTGGAATTGATGTCAGACTAAATGGACGATAATTGTTGGGAACCTCTTTTTTCCCTTTTTGAAGATGGGGACAACGTTTGCCCTCCTCCAGTCTGCTGGGACTTCTCCTGTTTTCCACGGGTTCTCAAAGATTATTGCCAATGGCTCCGATATTACATTTGCCAGTTCTTTAATACCCTTGGATGTAGTTCATCTGGCCCTGGAGACTTGTATTCATTTAGGTATTAACCAGGTATTCCTGTACTATCTCTTTACTTAATCTGTGCTGAAATTCCCCTATTCTGTCTTCTGCTCCATTATCCTTAGGTTGAGCATCCATTGCCTTTTCTGAGAAGACTTAAGCAAAGAAGGTGTTGAGTAATTCTGCCTTTTCTCTGTCCCCTGTGAGCATTTTGCCATCTTCTGCACACAGTGGCCCTACTGTTTCCTTCTTCTTCCTTTTGCTTCGGACATACCCAAAAAAGCCCTTTTTATTGTTCTTAACCTCTCTCGCAAGCCTGAGTTCATTCTGCACTTTAGCTTTTCTGACTTTACCCCTACATGTGCTGGCTATTTGTTTGAATTCCTCTTTGGTGATTTCCCCATTTTTCCATTTCTTATACATGTTCCGTTTAAGGCTTATCTCAGTTGAAAGTTCCTTAGTCATCCATCCTGGCTTCTTGAGACACCTCCCATTTTTCTTCCTCATTGGAACTGTTTGAAATTGCGCCTTCAGTATCTCCCTTTTGCGAAACTCCCATCCATCTTGAACTCCCTTCTATTTTAGTTTTCCTTACCCCAGTATTTCTCTAAGTTTATTGAAATGAGCTCTCCTAAAGTCTAGAGTGCGTGTCTGACTATGCCTGGCTTCCCCTTTCCGCTGTATAATAAACTCCAGGAGAACATGGTCACTTCCACCTAAGTATCCAACAACTTGCACTCCATTGACTAGGTCATCCCTGTTGGTTAAGATCAGATCTAAAATAGCTGATCCCCTTGTTGCCTCTTCCACCTTTTGGACAATGAAATTGTCTTCGAGGCAAGTGAGGAATTTGCTGAAAATTTTAAGCAAATTTTAATTTGCTGAAGCATTTTAAGAGTACTTTATTGTGGGCTGATATCAATTTCACTGGGCATGATGACCAAATTTTCTGCCATTTTATATCATCTAAAATATAACCTTGGTCCTGTTCCCATACTTTGAATTGCTCTTAAAGACGTGTTCTGCTACATTTCTGCTACGTCCTGATAAGCAACCTGTACTCAGGACAAAAGACTATTGTTAGAATATGGAGAAACAGAATGGTTTTTTTTCAGCTTCATTTATATACCGCTTCATACTGCCTAAGGAGTGTCTAAGCGGTTTACAACTGTAATGTACTTGCCCCCAACAATCTTGGTACTCATTTTAGCGACCTCGGAAGGATGCAAGCCTGAGTCGAGCTTCAGCCCTTTGTTGGTCTTGAACTCGCCACCTTATGGTTTTGAGTGAGTGGCAGCAGTACAGGCATTTAAACACTGTGCCACCAGGGTTCCCAATTGGAGAGGTGGTCAGGCCAGGCTGCATCCTGTCACCTTATTTGTTCAACTTATATGCAGAAGATATCATATACAGAGTAGGTTTAGACTCAGAGGAAGGAGGAGTGAAGGTCAAAGGAAGGAATATCAACAATCTGAGATATGCAGATGATAGCACACTACTAGAGACTTGGAACCACTACCAAGGATGTGTCTACATCAGCTGAAAAAAATCTGGGTGCAGCCTGGTACAAATCATTTGAGATGTTGTGTTGGAGAAAAGTTCTGTGGATACTGTGGACTACTAAAAAGGCAAGCGTAAATGATGCCTGAACTGTCCCTAGAAGCCAGGATGACTAAATTGAGGCTGTCATACTTCAGCCACATCATTAGAAGGCATGAATCACTAGAAAAAGCAGTAATGCTTGGAAAGGTAGAGGGCAGTGGGAAGAGAGAAAAATTACATACCAGATGGATAGTCTCAGTCAGGTGGCTATGGCCCTGAGCCTGCAGGACCTAAATAGAACAGCTGAAGATAGGGTGACTTGGATGTGTCTCATTTGCAGTTGCCATGAGTTGAGGGTGACTTGAAAGCAGTTAACAACAAAGACAAATTTGTTTAGAACATCAGTTCTCTCTGCTCCAATTTTATACTCCTAGTACCTCATTGTATTTTATTCCACCTTTGTCCTTCAGACCACTTTATCTAAATGCACCCTTGGCTTTTGATATGTACCTCAACAGCAAGTCACAGCCTCCATCAACTGTTTGATGGACCTTTTCTTTCAGCCAGAAATCCATGCTCTTCCCATGCCCATCAGGACAACATCCATTTTCAATCCATTCTTATGAGGCACCCACAGATTAGAAAACATTACAATGTGTTGTCTTTCTGAGACCACATCCAATGGCTTAAATACCAGACAACACTGCAACACCCTCCTTAATAACCTCTGGGAATGTGTCTGTAATGTATTGAGTTGTAGTGAATAGTGGGATCCCACCAAAAAAAAGTCTTTTATAAGAAGTGGTGTCTTGATTCAAAGTGACTGAAAAACACTTTGTTTCTTGGAGAGACCAGGGAGAGAGAGTGAGCTGAGGTGGAGACTGGGCCAGGGAGAATCATTCATTTGCCCAAGTCTTGTGGACTGAAATTAGGGAATGGAAATGAGTGGTGGAAAGTGACATCAGATAGCTCCAGAGGCGTGTTAGAGTTTTTTCCTCCTTAGTAAGCACTCATATAGCCACAGCTAAACTTCTCAGTACCTAGAATTCAAAGATATAGTCATGTTAGTCTGTGGAATCAGTATTTAGAGAGATCTTGTAGCACCTTTGAGATTCACTGAAAGAAAGAAGGTGACAGCAGGAGCTTTTGTAGACTTCAGTCTACTTCCTCAGATGCTTTTAGTGGAGCAGAAGCCAGGGACAGACATATATATGCCATAAGTATGTGAGAATGTCAATTCAGATTTGAAGTCCTTTGTGTATGGAAATGAAATAGCAAGTCCAGTTTTAAAGATGGTCGTTTGTGGACAAAGACATAGCCATTGGGTATGGAAATGAGGTGGCAAGACCAGTTTGGCCTTGGAAACTAGTCTGTAGGTGTGGAAGATAGATGAGTGTAGGACACCCTCATGAGGATGGGATCAGATAGTGTTGACATGTGTGTAGTGAGCCAGGAAGCCATTGTCCCTGTTCAATACATGGCTGAGGGACTGCAGTAGCTAACACTGGAGTTTAGAATCATAGAATCATAGAATCATAGAATCATAGAGTTGGAAGAGACCACAAGGGCCATCTAGTCCAACCCCCTGCCATGCAGGACGTCCAAATCAAAGCATCCCTGACAGATGACCATCCAGCCTCTGTTTAAAGGCCTCCAAGGAAGGAGACTCCACTACGCTCCGAGGGAGTGTGTTCCACTGTCGAACAGCCCTTACTGTCAGGAAGTTCCTCCTAATGTTGAGGTGGAATCTCTTTTCCTGCAATTTATATCCATTATTCCACGTCCTAGTCTCTGCAGCAGCAGAAAACAAGCTTGCTCCCTCCTCAATATGACATCCCTTCAAATATTTAAACAGGGCTATCATATCACCTCTTAACCTTCTCTTCTCCAGGCTGAACATCCCCAGTTCCCTAAGGCGTTCCTCATAGGGCATGGTTTCCACATGGAGGGCAAATTAGTAAAATCCCATGCAGAAACGGGATTTTAAAATCCAGGTGTTAGATGCATTGGCCTGAAAAAGAAATAACGTGAAAATAATCCAAATGGAAAGCTCCTTCGTACTTTCTGAATTTAGCGAAAGTCAAAAGGAGCTGGTTTGATGACTTTGCGTTCGGGTTATTTTCGCATTATTTCTCTTTCACGCAAACGTCGTCTGAAAAACATCTTGCAAATGCAGTTTTCTTCAACTTTCTGTCTGAGTTAACCCCAAATGTCTTCTGAAAAACAACTAGCAAATGCAGGTTGTTTTCAGTTTAAATTTAGTTTCTGCATGGGATTCGTCCCGTGTGATAAAACTCCACTGAGAAATCACCCCAAGGCCGCTGAAATTCACATACTTAGAAACAACAATGCAGGGAATGCCAGCATGAAATCTTGTTATTGGAGCTTTGACATAACTAGTTAATTAACATGTTACGCTACTAAATGGTCAGGTTTTGTACAGATAACTGCAGAAGTTAATCATCTGCTTTGGTGAGTTAATTAGTTAAAAAAAAGTTAGAATTCTTTAGCATGGGGTGGCTCTTCTCTTGGCAGATCCTGTTAAGAGAGGAAGGCCGATGGAGAAGATTGGATGAACTACATCAGGTGGCTCTGTTGCTAGGCAGCAGTACCCTGCAAAAGAATAGCTGAAGCAATTAAAGAATTATCTTTATTGGCTTCTTTTTTCAATCCCTTCCTCAAATGCTGCTTTCCACTCAGTGGGATTCAGTGGGTCACTCACTTTGATGGGGAGAGTGATGTTGAAGCTATTATTCTGGAGCCCAAAGATTCAGTTACCAAAACCAATGCCCTCTCTGTCACTGTTGAGAAGTAAATCTCAATCACATCATACTACTTGCCAAACCCTTTAGTCTTTTCTCTCTTCCCTTTCTCATTCCACTTTTCACACACAGCCTTCCTCAGCACATCACATACTATGAGAGAGGTTGATAAGACTGGAGTCAATAAATGCAGAGGGCCACACTCAGCCTAATATCTCATCGCTCAAAGAGGTGATCCAGGCGCCTTCCATGGCTTTCCATGACTGGAACCCATGACCATTGGTTGTTGGCTCCCAGGCCTAGAGGGTGGCTAAGCAGGTCAAGGCTGATTTGCCTTCCCAGGCTACCTCCAGCCATAGCATGGTGTTTCTCATTTGGCCCTTGGGTTTGGCCCCTGGATGTCTAAAGAACTTTCAACCAAGCTAAGATTTAGAAGGGACAAGAATTGGAAAAGGGGGAAAATCACCAAAGAGGAATTCAAACAAATAGCCAGCATTTGTAGGGAGAAAGTCAGAAAAGTTAAAGCACAGAACAAGCTCAGGCTTGCTAGACAGGTTTAAAAAAGGGAGGGGGAAGCAGGGGGGGGGCATTGGTTATGTCTGTAGCAAAAGAAAGAAAGAAATGGTAGGGCCACTGCATGGAGAAAATGCCCAAATGCTAACAGGGGACAGAGAAAAGAATTTAAACCCTTTCCTGTTACCCATCTTCTCTGCCAGATTTTAAACCTCCTCCACCTCAGAAAGGAGCAGAAGGAGTGGGACAAGGAGGTGTATCAGCAGAAAATGGGTTTAAAATCTGTCAGAGACTTACTTATGTGAAGGTGGAAAACAAAGTGAGGCAGGAGTTAAAATTCTGACAGAGGCTTCCTGGTGAAAAGGCGGGAAGCAAGTGTGGGGCAGGGCTTTGAATTTTTGGCTTTGTGATGTGAAGGTGGGAAAGAGAGTAAGGAAGAGGTTTCAAATTCTGACTGTTGCTTTGTGGTGGGATTGACTTTCATGGGGGAGGAAGGCATTGACTGGCCCGGGTCTTGGCCCAGCAGCCTCCGTTGTTACCTTGGCACTGTTTCTCAGCCTGGCCATCACAGGTAGTTTTTAAAAAATGTTTCTTAATTTCAATCCACAGTTGCTAAAATCTGCAGATATCAAACCCATGGATATTGAGGACCCACTGTACTACACTTATGCATTAAAAAAGAAATGTACAGATAGAGAATGAGTGACACCTGGCTTGACAACAGCACATGCGAAAGGGATCTAGGAATCTTAGTAGACAACAAGGTAAACACCAGTCAACAGTGTGATGCAGCAGCTAAAAAACCAATATGATCATAGGCTGCATCGACAGTACCATAGTGTCTAGATCAAGGGAAGTAATAGTGCCACTCTATTCTGCTTTGGGCAGAACTCACCTGGAATACTGTGTCCAGTTCTGGGCATCACAATTCAACATGGATATTGAGAAGCTGGAGTGTGCCCAGAGGAGGTAGACTGAAATGGTGGAAGGTCTGGAAATCACCATGTCCTATGAAGAGAGAGTTTATCACATGGGAGAAATTTCTCTCAATTGCGAATGGAGCCAATTATGTGAATTCGCTAGTTTAGCGAATTTATGTGAAATCTGATTGCATTCGGAATGCGTTCAGAATGACTTCCCATTTCCTGAAAATGACCCCCTATTGCCTGAAATTGCGTGAGATACTCTAATACTCAATTACGTGAAACCCCATGATTGAATTCGAAATGACTTCCCATAGCCCAAAATTGCGTGAGATACACTCATTTGCAATAATGTGAAACCCCATGATTGCGTTTGGATTGCCATTGCATTTTACGCCCAAATTCCGTTGTATGATAAACTCCTTAGGGAGCTGGGTATGTTTAGCATGGATAAGAGTATTATTATTATTATTATTATTATTATTATTAACCTTTATTTATATAGCGCTGTAAATTTACACAACACTGTACATAGAATCATTTAATTAGATGGTTCCCTGCCTTCATGCTTACAATATAAAGAGACACGATACAGAAGGAGAAGGGAATGGTTGTGGGGAAGGTGATCAGATCCAGCAGTTCTTAACTCCCTCTGAGGCCTGGACTGAGGCGGATGGTCTGCAGGGAGAGCTCGGCTTCTTAACACAGTAGATGAAGAAGTGACTTAATAGCCATGTTTAAATATTTGAAGGGATATATAACTAGGACATGGAGCTAGGGATTCAAACCACATCCTTCTTGCCTGCCCTTCCCCTTTCCCTTCTACTGGAGCAGGAGCTTCCTTGAGCTTGGAAATTGACCTGGGATGGTGGCTTTGGAAGGGATACAGCAGGGTAGAGAGTAGCCTCTTGTGGCCCATTAAAAAACAACAACAAAGGACGTACATATGTGGATCTTACTTACATAGGAGTTTATCACATGAAGGAGATCAGGAGTTTATTCCCTGAATATCCTGGAAAAATTGTGTAATTATGCATTACAAATTCACACAATGTCACACAAAACCTGCCATTAAAGTGGTCACAAAGAATGATGCACATCTTTTTATTTTTGGGATTTCAGTGATAATGCATTTCTGGTATCACTTTATTTGTGCAATTGCATGTGATAATCATTTGTGCAATTACTCGCCATTTCCACTTCATTTACATTTTTAAATGTGCTTTAATTTTTGTTTAATGTTGAAATCAGCACCAGTGTGATAAACTCCATAGTGACCATAGTAACCTACAATTATAAAAAAAATGTATATGAGTTATGTTTAGTTTTTCCCTCTGGCTATATTAAAACACTTTTTACAGGAGATGGTTCAGAGTGTACATGTGTGCCCATTATGAAAACAAGTACTGTCTGGAATTCTGTTGGTTTCATACAAATGTGTAAGTTCCTTCACATGCGTAGTTCTACTTTTTTGGGCCATTATACATCAAGTCACAGCTGCAGAAGTGGAGTTCCACAAGTATAACCATTTCACATTGCCCTAAATCCTATTTTTGGTACCAATAGGCACAGCCATTGGAGATTTTGGTGTTGAATTCACAATGGATTCAATGGATCCACTTTGAACAAATGGGATGCCAACCAAACAGTTGTGCATTCTTGGCATCTGCATCTTCAGTGTACCACTTGATTCAGACCCTCAACTGTTACCATTTCTTCTGATTCATGTGGGAATAAATAAGGCATAATGCTGTCTTAGACACTGCAAGGAACTATTCTTGAGATTTTGGATAGGAAGCTGAAAGAGCTTGAGACAGGGGTTCTTTCATTGCTCCTTTTTGTAGAAGGATATGGCCCAGGGAAGAGCTGACTGGAAGTGAACAACTGGCTCTGAAGATGGTGCAATCTAGAAAGCTTCTTGAACCACAGGTCTGTGTTTACACGAACAAAGGCTTCTAGCAAGAGATGGGTGGCACCTCATAGTGCTTGGCAAGAGCTAGGAGGGACAAAATGCTCACCCTGCACCTGAGGAAGTAGAGGGGTCTATTAAAGCTCATGGGGCCCACTTCTTTCTTTCAGTGAGTCTCAAAGGGGCTACAAGATCTCTCTACCTAGTGGTTTGAGTGTTGGAGAGCAGGGTTTGATTCCCAGCTTGGCCACGTAAACCTATTGGGTGCCTTTTAGGCAAGTCATACTCTCTCAGCCTCGGGAAGTATGTAGAGAAATCTTGTAGCCCCTTTGAGACTCGATGAAAGGAAGAAGTGGGCAGCAGGATCTTCCTTAAGCTTCAGTCTACTTCCTCAGATGCATATAGTGGAATGAAGGAAGTAGACTGAAGTCTAGGAAAGCTCCTGCTGCCCACTTCTTCCTTTCAGTGAGTCTCCAAGGGGCTACAAGATGTGAAGTCAAAGACTTTCATGGCCGGCATCCGTAGTTTGTTGTGGGTTTTTTGGGCTATGTGGCCATGTTTTAGAAGAGTTTATTCCTGACATTTCGTTGCCATCTGTGGCTGATATCTTCAGAGAATGCTGGGATGGAAGTGAGTGGGTATATACTGTACACAAGATCTCTCTACCTAGTGGTTTGAGTGTTGGATTACCCTGTTTCCCCAAAAATAAGACATCCCCAAAAAATAATACCTAGTAAAGGTTTTGCTGAATTGCCTCCTTTGAAAGTAAGACCTAGCAAAGTTTTTGCATATAAATATATATACAGTATGTAATAAATGTTCATATATTTTTTTGGTTCAACAATAAATGTGAATTCTTCTTCATGAAAAAATAAAACATCCTCTGAAAATAAGACCTAGCGTATCTTTGGGAGCCAAAATTAATATAAGACACTGTCTTATTTTCGGAGAAACACGGTATGACTCTGGAGAGGAGGGTTCGATTCCCAGCTTGGTCACATAAACACACTGATGCCATTTAGGCAAGTTACACTCTCTCAGCCTCAGAGTAAGTATGCAGAGAGGCCTTGGTGAGACTCACTCGAAGAAAGCACCTGAGGAAGTCTAGGGAAGCTCCTGCTGCCAACTTCTTTCTTTCAAGTCTCAAAGCGGCTGCAAGATCTCTCTCCATACAGATTCAACATACTAACAGGCCTGTATGTGAAGCTGAAGGCTTTCATGGCTGGTAGCCATAGTTTTTGTGGGTTTTTCGGGCTCTGTGGCCATGTTCTGGAAGAGTTTATTCCTGATGTTTCACCAGCATCTGTGGCTGGCATCTTCAGAGAAGGCTGGCATGGAAGAGAGTTGGGTGTGTGTATATATGTGTGTGTGTGTATATATATTCTGTGTGACCCTTGGTTGAAAGGATGTGATTTACATGTTAATCTCTGTGTTGGCCTGTTGGTGAATGGTGAGGCTAAGGCCCTCTTGACCAAGGGTCACACACCCCACTCTCTTCCATGCCAGTGTTCTCTGAAGATGCCAGCCACAGCTGTTGGCGAAACATCAGGAATAAAGTCTTCTAGAACACAGCCTTAGAGCCTGAAAAACCCACAAAAATCTAACAGGGCTATAGCTTTGAATTCTACCTCTAGGACTCTATGTGGAGAGCTCTTGTTGCAGCCCCTTTGAGACTCACTGGAAGAAAGAAGTGGGCAGCAGCAGCAGGCAGGAGGCCAGGAGCTTTCCTAGAATGCACCAAATGCACCTAAGGAGAGAGACTGAAGCCTAGGGAAGAAGCTCCTGCTGCCCCCTTCTTTCTGTAGAATCTGAAAGGGGCTATAAGCTATGTATCCTCTGAGGAAGGAGACTGTCGACCTCCTCTATGGTTCCTGCCTCCTACCATAGAGTTCCCCTATGGCCGCTCTAGCCTCGGCTGAGGCGCTTTCTTCCATGGCGCTTGGTGGGGCGACTCCATTTTGTTTTTTGTTACCCCCAGGCCCCTAAGCCTAGGGGTGGTTTCCCTGCCTGGGAAATAAGGCGTCAAGGAAGAAAGGAAGGCGTTTGTGTAACCCTTCTTTGCCAGCGGGGGGGGGGGGGTTAGTTTGGTGCTGAAAAACATCCACACTGGAGAAATAACCCGGTTTGGCGCCGCTTTAACTCTTTGGCTCCAGGCGATGGAATTCCGGGAGTTGGAGCTTGTGGCGGGCCACACTACAAACTCCAACTCCCAGAATTCCATCGCCTGGAGCCAGACAAAGAGTTAAGCATTGAGGTCTGGACCCCACCACAAACTGCAGCTCCCAGAATTCCAGAGCCTTGAGCCACACAACAGTTAAAGCGGGGCCAAACCGGGGTCTCTAGTGTAGAGGCAGCCAAAGACTGGAGGAAAAGCCCGAGTTGAGACCGCGTTAACTGCCGTTAGCTCAATCCGAGAGGATTCTGGGAGTTGCCAGGCTCAAGAAGGGCTAATCCCCCCCTCCCCGCAGACCATGGCTTCCTCGTGAAATGATGCTAGAGACAGGGATGGCGTTGCTTGGTCGCTTGGCGGGGGGGTGAGTGTGGTGGTGGAAACCTTATGCAACAACAACAGCAACAACAAGAAAACAACAATTATTTATTATTATTATATTATTATTTAAACATTGTGGCCCTTGGACAGTCCCACAAAAATGGCGCCACTGCAGTTGCCTGCCCTGACGTACCGCCCAGAAAACAGGTAAATGAAAGGGAAGAGGAACAAAGCTGATAGAAGCACAGAATGATAGAGTTGGAAGAGAGGCCAAGGGCCATCCAGTCCAACCCCATTCTGACATGCAGGAACTCTTGATCAAAGCATCCCCGACAGATAGCCATCCAGCCTCTGCTTAAAGACCTCCAAAGAAGGAGACTCCATCACTCTCCAAGGGAGTGTGTTCCACTGTTGAAAAGCCCTTACTGTCAGCACTGCTAAGCCTCGGAGGAGGTGCATGGTGGTGGTGGGGGACTCCTTGCTGAGGGGTACTGAATCAGTGGTTTGTGGGCCTGACGATGTCTCGGGAGGTGTTCTGTCTCCCTGGGTCAAAGACCTGTGATGTGAGAGAGGCTGACAAGACTTGTCAAGCCTAC
Organism: Urosaurus nigricauda; assembly: GCA_034509955.1. Classification (NCBI taxonomy): domain Eukaryota; kingdom Metazoa; phylum Chordata; class Lepidosauria; order Squamata; family Phrynosomatidae; genus Urosaurus; species Urosaurus nigricauda. The sequence goes on from JAOEGL010000014.1 coordinate 3,404,534, forward strand.
TGATCAATACCCCTTTCTTTTCGTTCATGTGGGAACCAATGATACTGCAAGGCACAGCTTTCAGAATATCAGAAGGGATTACGAGGCTCTGGGTAGGAAGCTGAAAGAGATGGATGCACAGGTTGTCATCTCATCTCTTCTCCCAGTTGAAGGGCATGGTCCAGGAAGGGAGAGGAAAATAGTGGATATAAACAGCTGGCTCCACTGATGGTGTCACCGAGAACTATTTGGATTCTTGGATATTGGGCTGTGGTTCCATGAGGGGGGACTTCTGGCAAGGGATGGGTTGCATCTCACGCCAGTTGGCAAAAACGTTTTTGCCAATAGTTAAATTGAGTTATGTGGGGGAGGGAAACAGTATTCTGGAAGGCAAAAGGAATGGAGAAAATAGCCAAACTGAGATAGAGGGAACAAGGCAAACAGTGCAAGGACCCAACAGTAGGGGGCAAAAAAAACTTACACAGGCAGCAAGTAAAGGGAACACATGGTCTTAGATGTCTCTACACTAATGCACAGAGTATGGGAAATAAACAGGATGAACTTGAACTCCTAGCACAACAAGGGAAATATGATATAGTAGGCATCACTGAAACCTGTTGGGTTGAATCTCATTATTCGAATGTAGAAATAAGAGAAACAGGCCAAACAGGAAAGGAGGAGGAATAACATTATAAGTGAGGGATATTTACAACAGTGAAGAGATCCAGGACATCAGTACTGGAGGCCAAGGGAAGAGCATCTGGATAAAAATTAAAGGAGAGGGAAACAACAGGGATGTTATTGTGGGAGTCTTTTGGGCACCACAATTCAAGAAGGATGTGGACAAACTGGAGCGTGTCCAAAGGAGGGCAACTAAGATGGTGAAGGGCCTGGAAGCCATGCCCTATAAGGAGCGACTTAGGGAGCTGGTGTTGTTTAGCCTGAAGGGAAGATTAAGACGTGATATGATAGCCCTGTTTAAAATATTTGAAGGGATGTTTAAACAGGGCTATCATATCTCCTCTTAACCTTCCCTTCTCCAGGCTAAACATCCTGAGTTCCCTAAGTCATTCCTCATATGGCATGGTTTCCAGACCCTTCACCATTTTAGTTGCCCTCCTTTGGACACACTCCAGTTTCTCCACATCCTTTTTGAATTGTGGTGCCCAGAACTGGACACAGTATTCCAGGTGGGGCCTGACCAAAGCAGAATAGAGTGGCACTATGACTTCCCTTGATTTAGACACTATACTTCTATTGATGCAGCCTAAAATCACATTGGACTTTTTAGCTGCTGCATCATGCTGTTGACTCATGTTCAATTTGTGGTCCACTTGGACTGCTAGATCCCTTTCAGATGTTCACTTGTCAAGCCTGGTGTCCCTAATCCTATATCTGCATTTCATTTTTCCACTTTAAGTGCAGTCCCTTTCATTCTCCGTGTTGAAATTCATTTTGTTAGCTTTGGCCAGCTTTCTACTCTATTTGAGTCATTCTGAATCTTGAACCTGTCATCTGGGGTATTAGCTACTCCTCCTAATTTGGTGTCATCTGCAAATTTAAGTATGTCCTCAATTCTGACATCCAAGTCATTGATAAAGATGTTGGACAGAACCCTGTGGCACCCCACTGGACACTTCTTTCCAGCATGAAAACGAGCCATTGCTGAGCACCCTTTGGGTTTGGCTGGTCAACCAATTACAAATCCATGTAAAGTTTACCTTGTCTAGTCCATATTTTGCAAGCTTGTTTGCAAAGGCCTTACTGAAAAATCAAGATATACTATATCCACAGCATTCCCTTCATCTACCAAGCTGGTGAGTTTATCAAAAAAAGATCAGATTAGTCTAGCATGACTTGTTTTTGAGAAACTCATGTTGACTTTTAGTGATCATGGCATTCCTTTTTAAATGCTGACATACTGTCTGTTTAATGATCTTTTCTAGAATCTTCTCTGGTATTGATGTCAGGCTGATGGGGTGGTAATTGTTTGGGTCCTCCTTTCCCCCCCTTTTCAAAATTGGTCCAACATTTCCCTTTCCTCTAGTCTGCTGGAACTACTCCTGTTCTCCAGGAATTCTCAAAGATTATTGTCAGTGGGTCTGAGATTGTATTCTTAAAAAAGAGATATTGGAGGCTAACGACTCCCCAGTGCAGAGTAGCCATTGTGTATGTTTTTACTCTACACAGTTAGGATATTTGTCACTGTCTTAATATGTTTTTCAAATCAAAACAAAAAATCTGGCCTAAATTGAGTTTTAGTCCCAACTAGGGTTAAACCCACTGAGATCAAGGAACTTGCATGAGTTGTTAAAGAAGTCTGTTTATGATCCATCTACCCATATTAGTTTCGTCGTCGTCTTGTTTTTCATCAGCAGACTACTCAAATTATGGTGGCCCAGAGGAGCATACCTCTGGTTAATTTTTGGACTCTGTAGCTGTTTTTAGAAAGCTGAGATTAGGTTAAAAGGTGCTGGTGGTGGGGAATCACGAGTCAGGGATCATAGTCTCCTCTACCAGGGGTAGCCCTTAGAGGACTGGAACTCAGTTACTGTATTGTTCCTTCTGCTTCCACACTTAAATTTTCTGATTCGGTTTTTCTCTTGAAGTACATAAAAAATGTTGTAATATATATATTTTTTCCATACCCAATTTTTAGTTTGGTATAAAAATGCCTTTAGAATAATGTGGAAACAGCACATAATGCATTCAAAACTGAAATGAACCAAAAATAAAAAGAGACAAATCTGTCCAATCCTAAATGTGGTAGAGAGTTCACTTGTGTAGTAGTAAGTGTAGAAGTGCAGGCATTCATCATGGAAGTCCCCATAGCTATCTCCTCCCAAGGTGGCTGTGGATGCATCTGCTTTGCAGAAATAATCCAATTTGATGACATTTTAACAGCCATGGCTCAATGCTATGGAATCCTGGGATTTGTAGTTTGTTGTGGCACCAGAGCTTTCTGACAGAAGGCTAAATGTCTCATAAAAGTACAGTTCCCTGAATCCCATAGCACTGAGCCATGGCAGTAAAAGCAATGTCAAACTGTATTATTTCTGCAGTGTAGACGCAACCTCGGTTGACTCATAACAAGTTCTAAGAGTTTTCGTCTCCACAAGAACCAAGGCTTTTTGAAAGGCGATACATCTCTATTGCCCTTTTTAAAGCAAGTCATTGAAAAATGTCACATGACAATATGGATAACTCATTGCTCAGTGCTTCTCATCAGTGCTGAGTAGTGTTATTTTTTAATGCTGGGAGTAAGGTGGAATGATGGCATGTGGACCCTTCCACAGTACATGGTGGTCCAGCATTTGCCGACCATGCCAGTACTGTTAGTTGCTCTAACCCCAGGCAATATGGCCATGAAAACGCCATTCTTTTGGAATGCAAGACCTTTGGGGCAAATCAGAGTAGACGATCATGACAAGATCAGATGCATGGAAATGTAGCCAAAAGTGTTTCAAATATTATTGGTGAGAACTTCCTACTTCCTTAGCAAGAATAAGTGGTGAGAGGTAATGGGGGTTGCACGCCTATACCTGGAGCACAAGCCATTCCCCATTCCCTTAGATGGATTGACTTGGGTGTGTTTCTGGAGCCACTCTGGACTTGGAAGCTGGTTTAAATTCATTAAAATGTTTAGCATGGATCTACTCCATTCACTTTTGGCTTCATTGCTGTCTAGTGTCCCCTCTCAACTCTCTGATGTCCAAGACAGATTTCTTTGAATCATTCTGGACAAAAGTCTGTGGTGCATTTAAATACCTCTGTAGGGTTATGTTCCTCCTACCAGTCATTTATGGACTTCTTCTTCTTGTGTGCCTTCACATTGTCTCCGACTTATGCCGACTCAAAGGCACACTTATCATGGGTTTTTCTTCACAGGATTTATTCAGAGGGGATCTAACCTTGCCTTCCTTTGCAGCTGAGAGTATGTGACTTGCCCAAAGCCAGCCAGTGGGTTTCCATGGCTGACCAGGGTCTCTACAGAGTCATTGTCTAACACTCAAACCACTACACATGCTGGCTCAGAGACTTTTGGATATAGATCTTCAAGAGCTTCAATTGATGTATCTTGTTCTCCCGCACTCACTGGGTCTACCATGCCTTCCTTATGAAGAAGGAATGCCTTATTTGGGTTGGTCAGCCATAGGGTTCTGAGTTCGATCCTGCAGGCTTTCAGGATTGACTTAGCCTGTAGGGTGCTAAAATGAGCATCCAACTTGTTAGGGGCAATTAGCTTACATACTGTATACTGCTTAAGTGCACTGACAAGTGGTATAGAAATGTACTTGCTACTGCTATTGGTTAACAATCCTCAAAAACAGGAAGGCTTTCTCCTTGGCAAAGTTCAATGTTCTTCCTTCTAATTTATTACATGGAAGATACAATAAAATGCAATTGCATAAATGATGCTGCCCCTGTAACAATACAGAAGTTTATCTATCTATCTAGAATCATAGAGCTGGAAGGCATCCCATAAAGCACTGAATTCAACCCCCTCTTCAGTGCAGGATCTCCAGCTAAAGCATCCCCAGCAGAGAACTGTCCAGCCTCTTTCTGGAAACATCCTGAAAAAGAGACCTCACTACCTCTTTAGGCAATTAGTTCCAGTGCCAAACCGGTCTTTCATGTATCCTCCGTCATTCTTACTATCAAAGGTATAGGAAAGACCTAATGTTTCCAATTATTTGACTTTTGCCAGGCCATTTCCCCAAGCCTCTTGCAATTATTTTGCTCAAATGTTCCAACAAGACATGTACAATGCAGGTTGCAAAGTTGAAAATTAATTGTTTATTGTATGCTTTCCTACCAAAAGGGTCCATTAATCTGATGATTTTATGGTCTATTCGCTGCAAATAAATACAATTGATTGCCAGTCTGATGTAGCAGGCAAGTACAGTTGGCCCTCCTTATCCATGGATTTTTTATCCACGGATTTCAGCATACACAGCTTGAAAATATTCCCAAAAAGTATAAATTCCAATAGCAAACCTTGATTTTCCATTTTATATATGGGACACTATTTTGTTGTGCCATTATATTTAATGGGACTTGAGCATACATGGATTTTGTTATCCATGAAGGGTCCTGGAACCAAACCCCAGCAGATAACAAGAGCCCACTGTATTTAACAAAAGTAGAATGGGTAGGAACTGGTGAATCCCCGTGGTTCCAGAGACAGAACTTTTTTAGTTCCAGAGGCAACTGTTTTACTTTTCTGCTATAGCACCCAAGGGCATTCTGTTGTTGACAAGCAATTCTTGTTACTCTGTGCACACAGTCTGCTTGGGTATCAGGCAAGTGGACGTTGATGAAATTGCTCTGCTACTCTTCCATTTGTTTCAGAATGAAATGGGAGTGAATGACCAGAGTTTGGAGAACTTACCTTTTTGGGTTATAATTCCCAGAATCTTCCAGCCACAGGAGATAATGTGAGTTACATTCCAAAAAGGCACTTTCCCAAGCTCTGAGAGCTCAGGTTCCAGAAACCTTGCAACAGGGGTGGTGGCTGTCAGTCCAAGTCAGTCTGGTGGAAGGAGCTTGTTGTGGTTCTTGGATATTGTCACACTGCAGTATCTTAACTGAAACTGAAATTTTAGCTACATTTTCCAGAAAGGAATGACAGACTATTCCTGGATTCATCTGCAATGCAGAAATAATCCAGTTTGACACCATTTTAACTGCCATGGCTCAATGTTATGTAATTCTGGGAACTATGGTTTGTTATGGCCCCAGAGTCCTTTGACAGAGAAAGCTCAAACTGGATTATTTCTGCAGTGCAGATGCAGCCCCAAGACTTGAAAATCCAAGTTGGAATGTCTGTGTTTGACCATTATCAATACATAACCATTTCTAAATGTTTCCACATGTGAATCGATAGTACCTTAGTGGAGTGGTCTAGGTTAGAAACATTACTCCTCATGTGCTACTATTTCATATGGAAAAGATATTCCTGACATAACCCTCACTGCCAACCACCACTTGCAGTCTCAAATGGCACAGTCCAAACTCTACCATATGAGTATATAATAAAGGCAAAGATACAAAAGCCTCTTCTCTCTTTAAAAGCTGTTTTTATTTAAACAGTGTTGACTTACATTGCACTATTTAATGTTACTTCTTGACAGTTCTTGTTGCTTCACCACCTAGTCTCTTGACTTAAAAAAAAACTTCAGTAGAAAGGGGGGCACATTTTGGTCAATTAGTGGATGTTGTGATTGTGATCTGGGTTGTGATGTTAGCTGTAGGTGTGTTCAGCTCCTTCATATGTGTATGTCAAGATGTGTTCTAATCCTCATTTGTGGTCTTCTGTCCTCCCCTCCCCTCCTTTAAAAAATGGAGAACTAATAGTGCAAAAATGGTAAATATGGTGTATTGCTGAGTTGGTTTCACAGCATGACCACCCTTCACACACATGCATATCCACTCCCTCTGTAGGCAGCTTCTGTCAATACCTCAGTTCACACAGGCAGTGTGTGTGTGTGTGTGTGTGTGAGAGAGAGAGAGAGAGAGAGAGAGTGGCAGTGTCATCTTGCTCCAAGGAAACATGGAGATAGCACTACTACAGTTTACCACTTTTGCAGTATACTACTATAGATTTTTTAAAATAAAAGATCTCTAGCACATTTGTGCAAGTGTAGTAGGTTCCTGTGCTCAGAAAAATCAGCCTACACACACACACACACACACACACACAACGATTCAACCACAGTGGAAAGCTTCCGCTGACATCCTCCCCCAGTATACCAATCCTGCAGCTTCAACCCAAGTTGAAATTCAGTACTGGTTGTGTGGGTGAGGTTTTTTTCCAGGCAAAAAAAATCAACTCTTTTATTCCTATTGCAATAGAGAGAGCGATTTACAAAGCAAAATACAAATGAACATTAAAGGAGGCATGGGGGAAGAAGAGAAATAGGGAAGAGAGTGCAAACATCTCTAAAAAGAGGGAATGGGGTAAGGCAGTGGACACAGCCACTTCACAATTCAAAATTGGCAGCCACATTTAAAAACTCCTCACCTTTCAGGGAGGAGGGGATCACTTATGAATACTCCAGAAAAGGAGGAGAACTGGCTTGAAAGATGGTGCGGTTGGCAAAATGTCATGAGTATCTTGAAGAAGTGGGACCTACCGCAACCAACGCTGCCACCTCCTGACACATTTGCTGCATCTGGAGGAGCCTGAGAGAAGGAAAAACACATGGGTGTTAGGTCTTCTGGTGCACATGAAGTGTTGACAATGGCGTCTACGAAGCAAGTTGAGAATATACGTGTTTGAATTGTGCCACTACTATAAGTATGTTATTGATTGCTGTGGCTTTATGCCTATGGTTACATCAGCCATTCCTTCAAACAGCTGCCTTCCAAATGTTTTGAACTACAGCTCCCACCTTCCCTGCCCCAGAAAAGTAGGCATTCAGGGACAGTCTATGCATCTCTAAGCCCAGCCATCCCTGGTCCTCTTCCAGTTGCTAGGCAGCTGCTCACGTAATCGCTCAGGAAGGGGCCTGATGGCGCCCTTTGCTTTGGTCCAATTCAAAACTTCAAGAAGCAGCAGCAGCGGAATGTCCTTCTGCACTTCGGGTGCCACTGGGTAAGCTGCCGAGCCTTCTGAGAGAGATATGTGTGTGTGTATATACACAGTATGTGTATCTATGTATATATATATGTGTGTGTGTATATGTATATACAATATACATATATGTCTATGTATGTGTGTTGTGTGTATATATATGTGTGTGTATATACTGTATATATATATTTATGTGCATGTTGAAATAAAAACTTATCCATACACACACACAGAGTAAACACACACACACCCACAAACAGACGGAGAAGGAGCCTCTTTTCCCAAACAGCCCCGCAGACAAGCTTTGGGATCCCCAGCAGGTTGCAATGCCTCCCTTTTGCCCCCCAAAACTGGTTCTCCATCCCCGCCTCGTCCTTTCCCCCTCAGTCTGTCGCAAAGCCAGTCTTCCTTCCCGTTCTCCGGAGGGGAAACTCGCTTCGCCGGGGGCCCCCAAACAACTCTCACCCCCACCACCTCATCCAGCCTGGGGAGCTGTGGCGTTAGAGCGGGGCGAAACTGGGAGGTTTCTGCAGTGCGGAGGCAGCCTGAAGAGGAGTCGCCTTCCTTCTCCGCCTCCCCCCCTTTCTTCGGAACGTGGGTCCCTCTTTGCGAGGGCGACGCTCTCTCCCTCCCTCCCAGCCAAGTCCTGCTGCTGAGGGCCACCGCTTCTTGGCTAGGCCTCGGCTGAAGGAAGGAAAAAACAGTCAGCCTCCGCCGCCATCGCCGCTGCCGCTCGTCCCTCCCCGGTTGCCAGCCTTGTTCTTCCTCCACCGTCTTCCCGCGCGGTCTTTAGCCCTTGGTCAGTCGCCACGAAGGCCGGGGCTAACGCTGCGGGACACAAAAAGAAAGAGGCGTCAAGAAGAGCCGAGCGAGCGAGGACGGAGCCCCGCCGCCATCTTGGGCGCGCTCGCGGCGTCGCGCCTGCTGCGCTGCTGCCTCAGCCGAGTCTCGTCTTCTTTGGGCCCTTCGGAGGGAGGGGGAGGCGCGCGCCTGAGCAGCCGGCCTCGTCGTCGTCGTCGTCGTCGTCGTGAGGACTCGTGGTGATGCTCCCTCCCTCCTCCTCCTCCTCCTCGCCGCCTGCAGAGGACGACGACAGCCCAGAAACCCGCTGCTGCTGAGCTCGGAGCCCAGCTCCTCGGCGCACTAATGCCGCCGCCGCCGCCGCCGCCGCCAACCCTGCGCCTCCCGCCGCCTCCGAGGAGAAGCCGGTAGCTCCGGAGGGCCGGCTTCTCTCAAAGCCCCCTTTGGCTCGCGCTCAGGTAAGAAGAGGGAGGCGGCGGCGGGGCTTGATTGGACTTTCTCTTCTTTCTTTTCTCTCGCCTCTTGGCCTTTCCCTTCGAGGCTGCTTCCCAAAAGCGGTGTGTATTCGATTGCTATTGACGCTGGGGCTGCTCTTGCTTCGTCCTCCATTCTGTCCGGGAGGAGGTCCCAACCATGGCATCGCTGGGGCTCCTCAAGGCCTGGGCCCCTTTGGGGTCAGGGCGTCTTCCTCTGCTTTATATAATATATAATTTCCTCTGCTCCCTTCCTTTGCCTTCCCCTCAAAAAACCAATATCCCATCAACTGGCCCCATTGCTGCAGGGCAAGCCGCCTTGTGTCCCTTTCTGGAACGAAAGGCGGCATGCTAAAAAAACCCAAGGAATAAATCAAATATATATATAATTAAATTTAATATTTAATATTTGATAATTAAAAATTATATCTATCTATCTATCTAAATAAAAATAAAAGCGCCCCGCTTCCCTCCTTCTCCAAAATTTCTCCTTCTGATGGCTCCCAGGTCTCCCCCCCCCCCATTCTGTTTTCTAGGAATTCTTTTTTTAATTTTAAAATCTTATTTATTTAATTTTTTAAAATTATTGGTTAAAACAAACTCTCCTCGGCCCACCTCGTATGTCGTCATTGAGCTACAGTTATTTTCTAGGGATTCTGAACGGAGTGAAAGGGAGAAAATGTCTCTCCTTCGGTCTGCGTGAAACAGGACCCCATTTTATTTGACTGAGGAGGGGGGTTCATTTAAAATAACTCCTGTGAACTCCCCCCTCCCCTCCTCTCTATTTGAAATTTAGGGGATTTTGTGAGAAAAAAAGAAGTTTTATTTTATTTCCCCCCTAGGCAAGATCTTGGTCTCCAAGGTAAATTTATAAATGAAATATAAATGAAGCTGAGTAATAATAGTCACAATAAGGAAGGAAGAAGCAAGAGGACATGACAAACCTTAATAATAATAATAATAATAATAAAGCTGAGTAATAATAGTCATAACAAGGGAGGAAGAAGCAAGAGGACAGTGATGAGGATGCTACTGTGCCTCACTCCTCAACTTCTCTGTGGGGCAAACTTTTGGACTGCATCCACACTGGAGAGATCATCCGGCTTGACCCCACTTCAACAACCACAGCTCAGGGCTATGGGATTCTGGGAATGGTAGTTTGGTTTGTTGTGGCCCCTCTGAATCCCATAGCCTTGAGCTGTGGCGGTTGAAGCAGGGTCACACCAGATGATCTCTCTCCAGTGTGGATGCAGCCTTAGTAACCATACCTGCTCCTCTATTCCTGCTCCCCCCCTTTCCACTCATACAGTTCAACCTGACAGTATCCAGTTGCTTCGCCAGTCAACCCAGGAAGGCCAGAGCAGAGCACCATCATTACGCCGCTCCCCTTGTAGATAATTTGTTCACAGAATTAGCTGTGGCGTTTCCACTGGCCTCTCGGGTTCCACATCAGAGGCAGGCAGCACTTTTTTTGTCGCGTCTCTGTGGGGGCATTTGGTGGGCTCTTCTGCTTGGGATTTGAGGAGAAACCCTTGACAGGCAAGATTGAAATCTCCAAGTTGCCTACTCTTTTCCTTTCTCACTTGACACTGTTATTCGCTGTTAGGCCCCCGCATGCCAACCTAGGAAGGGAATGCTCATGTAGAGTTTGGATATGTCTAGGTATGTGTACGGATGAGATGTATGGCAAATTCACACTTTATACTAGGAGGTTTGTACTGTACATTTCTTTATTACTTACTTTATGTTATGCATCTACAGTACATCCTGCTGCCCTGTTTCATTTTGTTCCCTTTTCCGCCATGTCTGCTAGATGTTGGTAAGGGTCTGGGTTTTCTCTTAGTACCAGGGCTGGCTTAATCATTGGGCAGAATGAGGCAACTGCTTCAAGTAGCAGATCTGTGGAGGAGAAAGGAATGGCAGTTATTCCTCCTCAGCTGCCTGGCCAAGGCGGCTGATTCATACAATGTCTTCTGTAGCTCCTAAACTAGTCTGCTGTCTTTGGAACCAGTAGAAGAACCTATCACACTGCTGCTGTTAAAGCCAAAGTTCAGTTGGCATGGTTTCTATACATGGAAGGAGAAGGAGATCATGTATAGAGGTCCTGAGAGGTCCTGAGAGGTCCTACTTAATGCAACTTCGGGGACAATGATATATATATATATATATATATATATAGCAGCAGTAGTAGAACCACCGCCATCAAAACATGCTGCTCGAGACTGTGGCATTTTAAAAAAATAGTTCAGATCCTCAGCCCTGTAATATTTCTTGCAATCCTACTTGTTTTTATTCAGAAGGTATGTTTCCACTGTGTTCAGTGGGGCTTACTCCCAGGTAAAAGTATCAAGGATTGTAGTCATAGAGATCAACATCAAACACTAACAAAAATAAGGACTGAGCCTACCATCCCTATACTGACAATAAAGGAGAGAGCACAAGGAAGAAGGTTAAGCAGGAAGGAATGGAGGAGGGAAGTGTGTGTGCCTTCAAGTCTCCTGTTGGAACACATGGATTTCATAGGGGTTTTTTTAGGCAGGGAAGACTCAGAGGTGGTATTACCAGTCCCTTCCTCTGAAATATAGCCGATAGCACCTGGGATTGATTGGTGGCCTCCCATCCAAGAATGAATCAAAGCTGACCCTGGTTAGCATCCAAAATCGGTCAGGATTTGGTGTCTTTAGGGTATCTAGGCCCTTGAGGCAAGGGTAGCAAGTGACATAGGTAAGGAGGACATAGAGGATATGCGGTTGGATTTTCTCTTTTTGGAGGTTTTTAAACAGAGGTTAGATGGCCACCTCTCTCTCAGTGACTGGGAGGTGGACGAGATGGTCCTTTTAGTCCCTTCCGGCTCTATGTTTCTATGTGCACAAATGCATGAAATGTATGGGGAATGTTGCAAGTTGCCCAGTCAAGACGATGTGAATAGTCTCCAAGTTAGGCTAGAGAAATTGTACTGACTGACAGCATATGCTGGATATTTCATCCATTGCTTAGTGTTTGTTGATGTCAAGGGTGTACATACTGTATTAAGGAGAAGACTGGAAGAATCCTTTATCTGTAAAGCCCATTTGTAGTTCTCCTCAGTGCTTTCATGTGGGTGCATGCAGTCACCTGCCACAGCCACAGGTTGTGTGGTTGGGATGGCTGCAAAAGTAACACTATAATTACAGAGGACAAAGGGAAAGGGGGCTATTATGACAGCCAGAGTTTACAGAAGTTTTTTTTTTTTAAAAGAAGGTCAATGGCTATTTCATTACAAATTAACCAACTAACTAACTAATGCTGGCTGGGGGATTTTGGGAGTTGTAATCCAAAAACTAAATTTCTTAAACTCTGATTAAATTCACATCTTCTGTTCCCTGATTACTCCACCCAAACTGTAGCCATAGCAGCCATAACAGCCTCCCGATCAGTTTGGAGACAGTAGCTGAGGATGGCAGTCTGAGCACTCCAGGATCTTTGACCACTTCTTTGTATTTTGTTCTTTGCTCTCAGTTTTGTCTTGGTTTTCTATTCTGCTTCTTCAGTCATTGTTATATTGCTTTACTGTTAAATTTCATATTAACAGATTTTACATTGACTTGAAAACACTGGTTAGTGTATGATTTAAAAGTGCGGGCAGTCAAAAAGTCTTCCTGCCCCTCAAATCCCAGTATCATGTCTTCCTACATGATGCTCAGTTCTGAACAATGACTGATACATGTGTGTGTGAAACCCTGCTTCTTTCACTGGGTGTGGGTTAGTTTTCTGTCTGACCAAAAAAGGACAGATCCTCTTGCAACCTTTTTGTTTTGCTTTTAAATATGTACAGCTATTCATCTTAATATTTTACTAACTGCATCAAGAACGGAAGTGTTAAGGCTGTGATTGATAACATTCTGGCTAAATAAGATCCAGGTAGTAGTGGGGGCAAAAGATCCACCTGAAGTAAGCACTGAAATCCAACAAGAGCAAAAATGATGGAGGAGTGGACTGGAAAGGAGGTTTTTAAGTATTGTGTGTGGAAGGGAGCTGCATTTTAATAGAATTGTTTCTTCAACTGGAGCTCTAAGAGGTGCACTGGAGCCTCATTCACTTACGGAAATTGCTCAATGCCTTGATTGTCTGTGATGACATATGTTTGTGTGAATAGCTTCTGTGAAAAAGCTTTGGGTTCAAGATAAGATTGTACCTTATTTCCCAGAAAATAAGACATCCTCAGAAAATAAGACCTAGTAGAGGTTTTGCTGAATTGCTAAATATACAGCCTCCCCCAAAAGTAAGACCTAGCAAAGTTTTTGTGTGTGTAATAAATGTTCTTTTTTAAACAATAAATGTGAATTCTTCATGGTAAAATAATACATCCCCTGAAAATAAGACTTAGCGCATCTTTGGAAGCAAAAATTAATATAAGACACTGTCTTATTTTTGGGGAAACACGGTATTTTCTGCTTATCTTGTTTGATCTGTGGTGTTTTATTCCAGGGGTGGGCAGCTTTGGTGGCCTCATGACCTGCTATAGGCCACAGTGATCCCCCAAATGCAGAAATTACTTCTAGTTGAAATCAAAATAGAATCCATTTCCTGTATCTGGAAGTCTAGTTCCCTCTCTGCAAAATTGCCACTCCTGGAGGCTGCCCAGACTGGGAAATGACCTTCATTCTTGATCTTTTTCTGAAAGTTAGTGAGGAGTCTCAGAGGGGGTGATAGGGGCTGCAGAAACTGCCTTGGGACAGTGGCGTCACTAGTGGGTGCAGGAGGAACTGCACCAAGTGACACGGTAGGGGAAGTGACACCACTGCTCCTCAAACAACTGCTCTTGGGCAGAAATGCACTATGGTATTCACTTGTGTCCTATGAAAATGCTGAAGAGATGGTGTGAGTGGGGGGAGGCTCACTGGAAGGAGAAAGGAGAGGTCCCAGGGCTTTTAAAAAAAATTAAATTTGAATTTTTTTTAAGATTAAAAACATCATTCATTTTAAAGTTTTCTTTAAAAATGCGACCTTTAACAAAATTGTCACTTCAACCACATGAAACTATGTATATGTAAATGTACCGAGGCTGTGCGTATGACACTGTATAATATTAAAAGTATAATATTCACTGATCACCACTGTTCACTACTACATCATGGTATGATTATTTGATAGTTGTTTATGTCACAACTATTACCATGACATTCAGTGATATGCAGGAATTATGATTAATGAGTAACGTTAGTACAAAGAACATGACTAAAAATTCTGAATGGTGTGTTTAGGAGGAGGTCAATGGGGGTGGTGGTGACACTGTGAGTTACCGCACCAGGTGACCCCAACCCTGGTGCCTTGGAGGTCATATGTAGCGTGTAGGCTGCCCTTTGCTTGGGCCTGCCTTGTTCAAACCTAAAAAATCCTGCGTAAGAAGCCAAAATGCATCAAGTGATGAAAGTATGTTTATGTGAACTAGTGTGCACATGTTAAATTTATGCCAATGCTCTGATTATGTTTGTGGGATGCTGTGCAAGGTGGTATGCATGTTTTCTCCATGGATTCTGGTTGATAATGGGCAAGTTTGTACATTCAAATAATCATACCACAATGTAGTAGTGAACAATGGTGATCAATGTGAACATGTGAGAAAGTCTGGTGTCTCTTGATATTCATCTCCTGATGGCTCTCAGCTGAACAAATGACCATGCCTGAAAAGCAGAACATTTAAGTATTCAAATGGAATTGTCATAAAACATATACAAAAGTGCTTAGCTATTTTAGGTTTAATGTGGAAACAAGACCAGCATAAGACAGTTTGCTGCCTGGGAAGAACAGTCCCTCCCATTCCATATAGAAAAGCCAACTGGACTTCCATTTTAATTTTTTTCAGTATGATGAAGAGTAGGCACTACTACAGCTGGAGGCACCTGAAGGATTAGAATCATAGAACTGGAAGAGACCAAGCCCCTGTCATGCAGGAATCGAAGCACCCCTAACAGATGGCTTCCAGACTCTGTTTAAAAAACTCCAAAGAAGGAGACTCCACCACTCTGTGAGGCAGCATACTCCACTTTTGATCAGCTTTTATTGTCAGCAATGTTGAGTTAGAATCTCTTTTCCTGTAGTTTGAATCCATTGCTCTGGGTCCTATTATCTGAAGCTGCAGAAAACAAACTTGCATTATCTTCAGTTTTACCTCCTTTCAAATCAGGACTATCACATCACCTCTATCAGGCTAAACATACCCAGTTCCCTAAGTATCTCCTCATTGGGCATGGCTTCCATAACCTTTCCCTATTTTGGTTGCCCTCCTCTGGACACCCTCCAGCTTGTCAACATCGTTTTTGAATTGTGCCTAGAACTGGATGCAGCATTCCAGGTGAGGCCTGTCCAAAGTAGAATAGAGTGGCAATATTAGTTCCCTTGATCTAGACACTATACTTCTATTGATGCAGCCTAGAATTGCACTGTTTTTTTTTCCTACCACATCACACTGTTGTCTCATGTTTAACTTGTGATCCCTTTCACATGTCGTCTTGTTGAGCCAGATGTCCCCCATCTTCATCTGTGCATTTCACTTTTTCTCCCCAAGTGTAGTACCTTACATTTCTTCCTGTTGAAATTTATTTTGTCAATGTTGCCCCAGCTTTCTAATCTGTTAAGATAATTTTGAATGTTGATTCTATCCTCTGGAGTATTAGCTATTCCTCCTAACGTGGTGTCATTTGCAAATTTGATAAGCTTGCCCTCTATTCCTTCATTCAGGTTATTGATAAAGTTGTTGAATAGCCCAGGACAGATCCCCGTGGTACCCCAGTGGTCATTTCTCTCCAGGATGAAGAGGAGCCAATCCTGAGCACCCTTTGGGTTCAGTTGATCAATCAGTTAGTAATCCAACTAACAGCTGCATTGTCTAGTCCACATTTTACTAGCTTGTTTGCTAGTGTGTCCTGGGGGCCCTTGTCAAAGGCCTTACTGAAATCAAGATATGCTACTTCCATAGCATTCCCTTCATCTACCAAGCTGCTAATTTTATGGAAAAAAAATAGTGAGACATGAGTTGTTTTTGGGAAAGCCATGTTGACTTATAGTGATTATGGCTTTCTTTTTTAAAATGCTTACAGACCATCTGTTTAATGATCTGCCGTAGAATCTTTTCTGCTAAATTGTTTAGGGAAGAGGATAGACCACATGACACGCAGTTCTTCCCTCCATCACTTTACTGCTGCCTTCCAGCATCTGCCATGCTGAGGAGACTACCGCATGCTTCCTAATGGTATGGCTGACCCTGCATTGCAGACCAGCCAACTTCCTGAACTTGTTGTTGGACCAGAACCCCCCAGATCTTTTGTACCTCTTTTGTAACCTACTTAACCTACTCCATATCTTCCTAACCAGTATGCACATCAGAATTTAGTTATCCATTGGTCATGATACCTGTTATATGCTTTAATGCAGTTTTTGACTACACCTTCATATCTGAAAATCTGTATTATATCTATCTCTATCTTTAACTGCATATTTCAATGTCTATTTTCTCCCCAACGTGCATTTTATAATACATTTTTGCATTCATGTATTTATTCCTACATTTTCTCTCCAAACATGCTCATTTGTAATTGCATTGACACTTTTATGGAGAATGGTACAATCTGCTTATCTTTTAAATTGTAAAGTGTAAACCTACAGCACTATATAAAGGTTAATAATAATAATAATAATAAATTGTTAAATTGTTTAATAGTCTTTCAAAATATTTTAAATATGTTCTACTGGTATGTTTTGCATATGGTTGTTTATTTATAATATTTTTTAAAAAATAAATGTTTAAAAAATAAATTATGTTCTACTGATTAAAAATATTATATTTAATTTTAAAATAATTGTTTTAAATTGTTTAAATTGATTTTATTGTAAAGTTTCCAGGGACAGAGGATGTGATATAAATAGTTTAATAATAATAGTTCTGGATTAGGTCAGTTCCTTCATGGCAGGGGGTTGGTCTAAATGGCTCTTGTGGTCCCTTCCAACTTTAGGTTTCTATGATACTATCAAATAATCCACAAAATCAAGTTCTTCAAGTCATTCAAGTGGTTGCCTTTGAGAAAAGTAACAGTTTCCAGGTCGGAGCAGGTAGATATGCTCAATTGACACATTTGGTGTCAAGTGGTGCCAGTTCACTTAGCATTTTGTATGTGTTGTTTTTCATCCAAATATTCTAAGGAGGAAAGAAAAGTAACATGGATTACTCTTGGCATACTGTGAAAATACTCTGAAAAGTGACAGCAAAAAGAGATGGGATAATGACACGGTTTTCCAGATTGGAATAGTTTGTAAATACCAAGGTTATTTAATTTCTAAAATGCTGGGTGAAATTTGAATGATGTGGGTAGTAGTGAGACCCCAAAGCTTGCAGTCTGGATGTAAATGAACACTTCATACTTTGATGAAAGGTTAGACATAATCTCTCTCTCTCTTTTTAGGCTGTGCATTCAGCAGCCCTCAGAGCACCTTTGGTTACACTTGATTTCTTTGCAAAGACTCTAGTCTGGGGGATGCTGGCCAAGTGCAAGATTTACCATTTTATTAATAGGGTTGGGTAACTATTTTAATTATCTGGCTACTTGGGGGAATTTTTTTGAAAAAAAAATGACGTGTGTGTGTGTGTGTGTGTGTGTATCTATCATCTATCTATCTATCTATCTATCATCATCATCATCATTCAATGGGACTTATTTATATATCAAATGTAGAGCTGATCTTTCCATGTTTCCAGGATCATAAATGCAGAAAATCAGTGCAACTATTTGGTTGCGCTTTACTCTAGAGTTTACCTGGGACATACTGTGAAGAGTTTGCTTGAGGGCTTCTAAACAGATCATTTGTACCTATCGTTGTATCTGAGGTCTGGAGTGTATGCTCTCAGGCACCATCAAGGGTGGGAGCTCCTTTTTGAATTAGCATCGTTAATTATTAATTTGTCTCCCCCACATCAAGGAACTTTGAAGAAATAAACACCTTTCTTTACCTTTACTTACAGCATTGCATATTATATTCTAATAAGGAGGGTCCATTTTGCATGAGAAGCTTATCTATGAGCATCAAGGCCAAGTGAAGTAGCCCCTTAGGTGGCAGGTACTTAAAGTCTTAGAATGGGTTGAGCTGTATGTTCTATAGGACCTGTTCTGTACCACCAACATTTTCTTCTGTGCTTTCTAAATTTCCCTGTAAAGGATGCTGTCCTGTCATCTGTACATGCATGCATCAGATAACAAAACCCCTGACAACAAAGCTTTTTTTTACAAAGTCTTTTTATACCCCCAGCCCCCTTATTTCCTTTCTGTCCTCTTACCTATCTAGACATTTTTTCAGCACTAGGACAGTAAAGGAGGGATAGAGAAACAGAGACATTTTGTGTTGAATTGCAGCAGTGTGTCTGCAGTAAACAAGAACAAAAGTTTGACCTGGGAAAGAATGGTATTATACTTTAGTTGATCATACTACAGCTAGGTGTGCCTACCTTCAGCAAGCAAGGTAAAGGGCAGTGCCTCCAGAATCCCCATAAACAACAAAACAACAAAAAAAGAGAGAAGAGGGGAAAGCAGAGAAGCCTGCCTCACCAGCTAGCACCTCGGCATATAAAAAACAAACAGATCTACCGGTATATGCTTGGCCACCAAAATGGAAATTGTAAGAAAAATGTAGTTTGGTGAAAGAGAAAGTTATCTCTGGATGTATTTTGGAAGAAGCATTTAGGTGGTCCCTAGAACTGTCATAATGTTTTTGTTTACTTCTGCAAGGCTCATCTGACCTGGCTGTTTCATTTCACATGTGCATATTGTTTTGGATGAAAAGTTTGCCGAAACATGTTGAAATTCTTTTTGTGGTGCATTAACCTATCCCTGTTCTTTCCATGTTATTTCTGCTTCTCATATCAAGTTAAAGAAGGAATGCCCAGGAACACAGTTACTTTGTTAGCACTTTTATTAATGTACGTGGATGAAATTGATGTTTCTAATATTGAATGTACTCTTAGGAATCTGAACGTAAGATAAAATTTGATTGCAGCCAGCCCTCCGTATCCATGTTTTTTTTATCCATGGATTCAACCATTCACGGTTTGAAAATATTTTAAAACTGTATAAATTCCCCAAAGCAAACCTTCATTTTGCCATTTTATATAAGGTACAACATTTTACTATGCTATTGTATATAATAGGACTTGAGCATCCATGGAGTTTGATATCCATGGGGGGTCCTGGAACCAAAACCTAGTGGATACCAAGGGCCCACTGTACTGTCCAAGACAAGAGCAAGGAATCAGAAGTCCAGGTTGGTTTGCCATGTTCCAGACACTCACATCATGGTATCCAATTTGCCTAGCATGTAAACTGTTGTAATTATGCATATTATTAGTTTGTGCAAATTAATATTTTAGAAAAATTATTAGACAATTTAAAATCATACAATCACATCATCAAAATTGTGGATTTACATAAATACATTCACACAAACCCCCTCCCCCCTTCTTCCCTTGTTTTCTTGGCAGTAGCAATTATCACTATTTTCCCTTTCTGTTCCTTCTACTTTGTACCATTTGGTACTTCCTTCTCCATTTCCTCCATTCTTGACTCATCTTCTCTCATCATTCCTTCTCTTTCCCTCTGCACTTCACTAATTTCCCTCTTCTAACCTCCTTATTCACCTGTCTTTCCACCTTCTTGCACCCAACTTCTATACACATACTCTAACCTTCGTTCACTTTCGTATGCCCTCTCCATTCATACCTAACTTCCATTCCATCTGCTGCCAATTTATTATTCCCTCTAATATTGGTTTTCTACCCTTACTAATCTATTGCTGATCCCATCTACTCATTTATTATAAACTCATTCTTGATCGTCAAAAGACTCATCATACCCTTGATGTATATATAATTTTATTTTATTTTATTTCAGTTTAATAATTTCCCAAGTGTTCTTATGTCCTATAAAGGTGAAGTTCATAAACAGTCTCAGAATTATTCTAGTAAGTTGTACAGCTATTACATTATCTATAAATACCAATGGTGGAATGTTTATTAATGTTTTTTTTAAAAATAATACTAATGAAAGAAAAAATGTATTTGTTTGTTAGTTGTTTCTTAAAAAACCGATATCTCCAATATTTCCTTATCTTGTAGTGTATTGTATTATAAACATTTCCTAACTATTATTATTATCAATATCCTATATCTATAAGTACCTCCTTTTCTTATTGTATCTTTTTGATATATACTCTTCGCCGTGTAATCTCCGAGACCAAAGAAGTTCCAGTTATCAATGCCATACATCGCTTATTTCATTATCCTTTCCCCCTTCTTCCCCCCTTTTATATATATATTTGTTTACTTTGTTGCCATCATTATCTATTTTTTCTGCCCTTTGTTTTCTAATAATAATAATAATAATAATAATAATAATAATAATATTTATTTATAACCCACTCCTTTGTTTTAACACTATCTTCTTTATATAGTTATATATTGGTTGCCAATCCTTGTTTACATTATCTTGTTTACATTATCTGTCGGTTTCTCGTTCAACATTTGGGTCAATTTTTCCATCTCCATTGCGTCAAATAGTTTTTGTAACCATTCATCTTTCTCGGGGACAATATTTTTTAATAGTGTGCATTCAGCACATTAATAGCTATGTTTTTCTACCACTATATTTTAGTATCACTACCATTTTTATAATACAGCCCTCCCACCATTATCGCGGGGGATTCATTCCGGTCCCCCCTGCAAAAACGGAAAATTGTGCATATTCAAGCCCTATTGGCTTGAATGAAGGTGTGCACCCACGGGAGTGTGCGAGGGTGCACCATGGGCACACACCTCATTTTAACCCCCTCCGTTCACTTCCCACGGATAGTCAGGGGACGCAGATCCCAAATCTGTGAGAACGGAGAGAGGATTGTATTTTGAGAGAACTAGTACAAGTTAATCTTTAAAGCGCTGGAATTGGAACAGACAGAATGGCCTATCATTTATATTATTGTATTTTTTTAAAATTATATACCGTATATACTCAACTGTAAGTCGACCTCATGTGTAAGTTGAGGTCAAGTTTTGGGGCCAAAATTATGGATTTAGCCATGACCCGTGGATAGGTCGAGGGTAAAACTTGAAGGCTCCTTCAGTGTGTGTATGGCAAGAGAGACTCTCATTGGCACTTTTAGCTTCATAGTTTCAGCTTTTCTTTTAGCCAGACGCACAGTGGACTCTGAAACAAACAGCAATATTAGTCAATCAATCACTCAGGATTCTTTCAGTTTGGATCCAGAGAAAAATAAACTCCTCTCCACACCATGTGGGGAAATCTGAAAGAGCTGCTATCACATTACCATAGTGACCTGTAAATAGGTCGACCTGTGATTATGGAGTCAATTTTTGGGCTTAAATTTTTAGACTTACAAATGAGTATATACGGTACATTTATTACATACGTTCTTCATATACGGTATTAGGTAGTTTCTGTAGTATATATTCCTCATTTTCAGGACAGCTAATTGTGGCAAGAGACCTTCCTGTGTTGTTTGTTGTTGAGAGTTGTAGTCCTATACACCTTGGGGACATCAGTTCATAGAATCATAGAATCATAGAAATTTAGAGTTGGAAGAGACCACAAGGGCCATCCAGTCCAACCCCCTGCCGTGCAGGAACTCCCAATCAAAGCATACCCGACAGATGGCCATCCAGCCTCTGCTTAAAAACCTCCAAGGAAGGAGACTCCACCACCCTCCGAGGGAGTGTGTTCCACTGTCGAACAGCCCTTACTGTCAGGAAGTTCTTCCTAATGTTGAGGTTGAGCATGGTGCAGAATGGGAATGGGGAATATGTGGCCCTACAGATTTTGTTGCATTGCAGTCCCCATCAACTCTAGCCACTATAGTCAGTGGTGAAGAATATTGCGAGCTACAGTCAAACAACATCTGGAGCTCCACATCTGTATTTTGGAAGATAGGAAGTAGCTTTATATCAAGTGAGACTATTGATCCATCTAGCTCTGTCCTGTCTACTCTGACCGGCAGTGTCTCTTCACAATATTCTGGCATGGGGACATTCATCACCTATTATCTCTTATTTCTAACTGAAGATGCTAGGGATTGGAATAGGGATCTTCTTCATGCAATACAGGTGTTTATCACTGTACTGCGGTTCCACCTAGGAACAGATGCAGAAAGGAAAGAGAGTGCATTGAAATTCTAAATGGGTGAGACCAGTGTGACAGAGCAATAGCAGGTCCCAATTAGGTGTTCACATGTCTTCTGGCTCAACATGATCTTTTACTACTGATATTTGTTGCATTTGATAGAAGTGATACAGATATTCAGCACTCTTTGTCCTCTAACAGGTGTCTAGGACTAGTCTTAATCTTTCTCTTGCTGCAGTTAAATGTGGTCATTTGGTTAAAATCAATACATTAGTTTGAAGGAAAATTTTAAATTGAGAGCTCTAAACTTTTGGATTAATATAGAGTATATAGGTTATCTACTCTCTCTTGCATTCCTGCTATCTTTAGTTCTTATCCTGTTAACCTGGTTTATCCTCCACTGGGGTTCAACCCACCCATGGTGTGTGTGTGTGTATGTGTGTGTGTGTGTGTGTGTGTGTATATATATATATATATATATATAATATCCACCTTCGCAGTTTTCTTTGTTGCATCTATTGACATGGCTTTTGTCTTAGAATACCAGTGTTGTTCGTTTTCCAAGGCCCCTACTGCACCACTTGCCTTTATTTTGTACATAATCACAAGGGAGCTGTAGAAAGAAGATAGAAAAAAATTAAAAACATCCAACAACAAGCTCCCATCTTCCTGATTTTAAAAGGGCTTGGCATGGAAGTGAACTCTGGTTTTATAACTTGGGAAGCTGCATGAAATCAGAACCTGGTCTGCAGCCTTGGAAATAGCTGCACTGGAGTTTGAGCAGTGACTGGTAGCTTCCATGCCAGTAGGATGGTGAATCCATTCTGGGTTTTGGTCTACATTTTAAAGGAGCTATACGGACATCACCAGATGGTCAACACAAAAGCAAAACAGATTACATAATAGGTAACAGAAGATGGAGAAGCCCCTTTCTTGCAGCAAAAGTGAAACCAGGCACAGATGATTGCAGCACAGACCATGAACTACTAACATCCAAAATTAGAATGAAGCTGAAGAACACCAAAACAATCACCATGCCAAAATATGATCTAAAGAACATGCCAACAAAATTTAAAGAGAATGCAAGAAGTCAATTCATACTATTAAGCCTAGTTGACTGAGAACCAGAAGAACTATGGACAGAAGTCAGAGACACTGTCAAAGAGGAATGGAGAAAGACAATACCAGTAACTAAAAAGAAGGAGAAAAAACAATGGATGACAGACGAAATACTTCAAGCAGTTAAAGAATAATGAGATGCAAAAGGAAGACAGAAACATAATCTTACTGTTCAGTGATTAGTGCATAAGGATAAAGAGAACTACCACAACAATCAGTGCAGAGAAATAGAAGGTGACAACAAAAAAGGAAAAAACAAGAGACATCTTCTACAAGATCTCAGAATTCTATAATCAGAAGAGGAACATAATAAACCACAATGAATTTTTTTTAAAAAAATGGAAACTATACACAGGCTGCATTCACACTTGAGAAATTACCTGGTTTGGTGCTGCTTTAATTGCGTTGGCTCAAGGCTATGGAATTCTGGGCCCCACAACAAACTTCAACTCCCAGAATAGCCTTGAGCCAGGGCAGTTAAAGCAGTGCCAAACCAGGTTATTCCTCAAGTGTGGATGTAAGCCACAGAAGAGCTATACACTGGTCCCCCGGGATCCGAATCCCCCGGAGAACGAAATCTCTGGGACCCGAAACCGCTGGGGGAGAAAAAAAGCCCCCGGCCAACGAAAAAAAACCCGGGTTGCGAAAAAAATTCGCAACCCGGAAGCTTTAAAACAGCGCGCTTCTGGCGCGCTGTGCATTGGTGAAAGCAGTCCCCCGAGTAACGAACACTTCCGGGATACGAAGGTAATCCCGGAACGGATTACTTTCGTAACCCGGGGGACCACTGTATAAAAATGTGAAAGGATAAATGACACGTGGAAGAAGAAGCTTATGAAGATGAACCCTACATTTTGGAAAGCAAAGTGAAAGCTGCATTCAAAGCAATTGGGAAGAACAAATCACCAGGAACAGATGGCATACCAGTAGAACTGCTACAATCCACAAAGACAGAGTCAAGCTTAGTTTTAATTAAAATCTGCCAGCAAATATGGAAAACAACACAGTGGTCTACAGACCGGAAGCAATGATATGTATATATATGGTCCCATCTATAAAAAAGGAGACACAAAAGATTGCAATAATTACAGAACCATCACACAAATTTCCCATGCAAACTGAGTCATACTCAAAATTCTGCAGCAAAGACTCCTACAATATATGGAGAGTGGAATCCCAGAGATGCAAGCTGAATTCAGGAAAGGAAGAGGCACTAGTGATCACATTGCAAACATATGTTGGATAATGGAGCACTCCAGGGAATTCCCGAAGAAAATCTGCATGTGCTTTATTGACTACAGCAAATTCTTTGACTACACAGATCATAAAAAGCTGTGGAATGCTCTCAAGGAAATAGGAGTGCCAGTATACTTGATTGTCCCGATATAACCAGTACTCAGGACAAGAGGCTGCCATTAGAGCTGAATATGGAGAAACAGAATTATTCCCAATAGGCAAAGGGGTCAGGCAAGACTGCATACTATCACTCTGTTTATTCAACCTATATGCAGAAAATATTGAACACAGAGTGGGCTTGGACTCAGAAACAGGAGGTGTTAAGAGGAAGGAACATTAACAACCTAAGATATGCAGATGACACAATACTACAA
The DNA here is from genome assembly GCA_034509955.1 of Urosaurus nigricauda. Lineage (NCBI taxonomy): Eukaryota > Metazoa > Chordata > Lepidosauria > Squamata > Phrynosomatidae > Urosaurus > Urosaurus nigricauda. Next base: position 3,429,243 of record JAOEGL010000014.1, read on the forward strand.
GCTGAAGCAAACAAAGACCTGGAACAATTACTATAGAAGGTCAAAGAGGAAAGCGCCAAGGTCAGATTAATGCTGAACATTAAAAACAAAGAAAACAAGAAACAAACAAATACATTTAAAAATAAAAATACTGACCACGGAAGTTGTACAGGAATTCATCCTAGACAACAAGAAAGGATCAAATATTCATCAGAATAGAGATTGCAGTCAAGAAATTAAAAGAAGACTACGGCTGGGAGGCAGCTATGAAAGAACTGGACAAGATCATAAATTGTAAAGACACAACTCTGAACACTAAAGTGAGGATCGTCCAAGCCATTCTATTCCCCATCACCATGGATGTAAGAGCCAGACAGTGAAGAAAGCTGATAGGAAGAAAATCAACTCATTTGAGATGTGGCACTGGAGAAAAGTACTGAGAATACCAAGGACAGCCAAGAAGACAAAAAATAGGCTCTAGAACAGATCGAGCCTGAACTCTCTGAAAGCCAAGATGATTAAATTGAGGCTGTTGTACTTTGTCTACTTCATGAGGAAAAATGAATAATTAGAAAAGACAGTGATGTTAAGAAAGATAAAAGGCAATAGAAAGAGGGGAAGATGACATGCCACATGGTTGGACTCAGTCAGAGAAGGCACGGACTTCAGTCTGGAGGACCTGAGCAGAGAGGTTGAGGACAGGAGGTCTTGGAGATGTCTCATCCACAGGGTTGCCGTGTGTTGAAGTCAACTTGAGGGAATTTAACAATAACACTAACAATGCAATGCACTGAGTGCTAGCCCCATAATAGGTCCAGCACTTTGGATAGCTCCTTTAAAATTCAAACAAAGATTGCAGTGGATTCCCCACATTTTGTGACATGGGAGTCACCACAAAACACTGCCTAGAACTGAGTTATGCTTTGTACAGTTTTAAGGAAAATCTCCACATTAGTAAAAATTACATTTAACATCATTTTCTGACCTTAACACCACCTACTGCTGAAATAAAATCCAGTTTTGGAGACACCAAATTGGAATTCAGTCCCTGGGCTGAAAAAAAAATCCCTACTACTATATTTGTTTTTGAGCATTATGTAGTAGTTTGAGCATTGGACTAAAAGTCCAATGCTCAAACTACTACATAATGCTCAAAAACAAATATAGTGGTAGGGAATTTTTCCCCTAGTGTGATGAAACAGCCTGACTCTGGAGACCAGGGTTTGAATACCCACTTGCACTCTCTCAGCCTCAGAGGAAGGCAAAGGAAAACCCCATCTGAACACTCTTGCCAAGAGACGCTGTGATAGGTTGTCTTAGGGTTGCCATTAGTCAACCTACTGAAAACTCAGAACCTGGGAGATGCTAACTGAAGCTTCACTCTCATAGATGCTGAATTCAGAATAAATTCCAGCATCAGTGGAGTCTGTATAAGCTATAGGTTTGCACTGTAAGAAGTCTAGGGGCAAGGCTTCAGAGTCTTGTATAATTTCTGGTTATTTTTCAAAATAAGCAGGATAACTATATGAGTTGTAGAATAAGTAATGCAAAACAAAAATCCACAAAAGAGTGATATTTTTATCAACCAACCAGAATGCACAAAACACATAATGCAAGCTTTCAAAGCTCTACTGGCTTCATCAAGCAAAGATATTAAAAAAGCCATACAGGAGAAGAAAACAAACAAATGAACAAACCATCTTAATTTACATTACTCTTTAGAGGGGCTGCAAAATTCATTGTTTCTAAAAACTAAAATTTGGATTACTGTGGCACAGATGTGTTATGGGTCTGTCTTAAATACTGTACATTTTTGAGTGGCAAAGATATTTTCTGTCCAGTGTCTGGTGTCTTCAGCATGAGATTGCTCAGTCTGAATTTCTTGCTATGCACAAATAGATAAACACAAACATACAGATACAGCCTTGTTCTGAGTTTATCTGGCCCAGTATTGCCTGCCCTTGAATGACAACAGTGCAAATACTTGAGCAGAGCCCCCCCCCCCCTCCTATTTGGGATGGATACAAGGAAGTTGTTGTGTGCCTTGAAGCCCTTTCTGACTTATGGGGACCCTAAGGGGAACATATCATGGGATTTTTTTGGGGGGGGGGGTAAGATTTGTCCTGAAGGACATTTGCCTTTGCCTCCCTCTGAAGATGAGAGATTATTATTTGTGTAAACCCAGTGGGTTTCCATGGCTGAGCAGGAATTTGAACCCTGGTTTCCAGAGCCCTAGTCCAACATTCAAACCACACTGGCTCTCATACAAGGAAGTACATCTTCAAAAAGAACATAGTGGGATTCACTGCCACAGTGTGTAGTGATAGATGTCAATCTGGACTGCTTTCATGCCACAACTTAGAAAAGCTTGTGCATTATATCCAGATGCTCATGCTGGTAATACACGGCTTAATTTTTGGGCAGTGCCTAGTGGCATCAGTAGGGGGGGTTGCAGACTGCACTAAGTGACACCCTAAAGGTGACACCACATTTCCTCAAAAACCTACCTTTTGGCAGAAAGGGGCTGTAGCATTAATTTGCTTCCTTTTAAAATCCTTTCAGAGATTGAAAGTGGGGGGATTAGATGAATTCATTGATTATGGGTCCATCAGTGGCTGCTAGTCAGGATGGCCATATATTACCTCTAGTTTTCAGAGTCAGTATGCCTGTAGGGCCTAAATCCTTAAAGGAACCATATTCTGTCTGATCTTGAAAGCAGATTATAGAATCATAGAATTGGAAGAGACCACAAGAGCCATCCAGTCCAACCCCCCTGCCATGCAGGAAATCATAATCAAATCATCCCCGACAGATGGCCATCCAGCCTCTGTTTAAAGACCTCTAAGGAAGAAGACTCCACTCCACTCCAAGGGAGTTTGTTCCACTGTTGAACAGCTTTTACTGTCAGGAAGTTCCTCTTAATGTTGAGGTGGAATCTTTCCCTGTAAGCAGGATCAGCCCTGGTTACTACTTGGATGGGACACTGTCAATGAATACCAGTTGTTGTATTTGAGAGGAAGGATCAGGCAAAACTACTGCTGAGGATTCCTTGCCTAAGAAAACCTTACAAAAAATTCATGGGGTTGCTATACAAGGGGGTATCATAAAGTTTTAATTAACACCTTTAAAAAAATTGACAAAAAGTTTGTTTTGATTTGTAGTCATTAACTTATCTCTATGTAGTCACCATCCAGATTTACACATTGTCCCCAGCATTTCTTGACCCTCCAAATACCATTACTGTAGAAGTCTGTAGATTGCACCTGAGGAGGTTTTTACATTTTAGTCACTTCTGTCACAGCCAGTCACAAAAATAAAGGACACAATGAGTTGATTTTCTCAGCAGTGTGCACTTAGGGACCAAGGAGGACACTTACAAAATTTCATCAATATGCCATAATAATTTCTGGGTGATAATTATTACTTTACAATACCCCCTCGTAAGGCACAATCTGCAGACTTCTACAATATCAGGTATTCGGAGGGTCAAGATACCCTGGGAAAAATGTATAAATCTAGATAGTGACTACAACTACAAATCAAAACAAACTTTCTGTCAATTTTTTAAAAAGGTGATCATTAAAACTTTATGATACCCCCTCGTATCCATCTTATAGGCATCTTTCAATAGCATAGAGAGTCACCTCAAGGGTCTGGCAGCTTCAGAGACCTGTTAAAGTGCCTAGATGTTGGTAGGTATCTCCTTTGAGGTGGATCATGGATTTCCCTTGGACAATGAAGATAGCTGGTCTTTCAAGTTCCCGTTAACATGAAGCACTGCACACTTTTTGGCACTAAGCAGCATGTGCAATGACATCTAATATGTGCTGGGACTCTTCAGCTTATCAGTTACTGATTATGGATACTACACTTGATCTTAGCTGGAAGCCCAAGAAGCAATGTTGCCATCTCAGAATAAGCCCACTGAACACAGTCAGATTTTGTTTTAAGAAACTGTGTCCATTTCAGTAGCTGTAAGTTCAAGAGGTTTTGTGTATTAGTTGCTAGGGGAGTGAAATGGATGCAGTTGCACTTGTGTTCTGCTGATAGGAATCCCATATTCAACTACTGTGTGATCAGAATACTGGATCAGACAGGCCTTTGGTCTGGATCAGCACGGATTTTCTCATGTAGGCTAAAGCTACAAGACAAGAGACTGCTCCCTCCCTATCCCATGTGGAGAAGCTGACTGAACTGGTAATGCATTTGCATGCCAAAACTGGCTGTAAGTGCTCTATAGGCCTGGGGGAGCTGAGGGCAATTTGTGCGGCAGAGTAGCTACGGAGTCCAGATGTAAGAGGCAGGAAGCTTCTGCTGCTGTCCCCCATCATTTGCTGTCTGAGGAGAATGCTTCATTTTATCTGATGGTAGGGCTGGCTCTGGCATTATGCCAGTTTTTCAGAGGGATTATGGTAACCTGTCCTAACTGGACAATTTAAGATTAATTGAGCAATTACTTAACATGTAAAAAAAAATCCCCACGTTCAGTCCCTTTAAAGAACTATGGACAGTGGATATAACCTATAGAAATGCTGCCAGTTAGGAGATGCAGCATCAGACCAATATTCCAATGGTCTGACTTGGTTTAACTAGCCTTTCCCCAGTTGGCTGAGTGTCTCTGCTTTCTGTATATATCAGACTTTCCTCTGTGTGTGTGTGTTTAAATAAAAAAGGCTGGTGAAATCCCTATGAATTTTGTTTATAGTATTAAGAAGCATGTTATCTCTTGATCCTATGAGTGTTTCCACCCCTACCCTCCCTTGTTTACCACCTGCTAATTAAATTTTGTAGGTGGCAGTTTGAAATCTTCCTGGGTTGTGTCATGTGACTGCTAATGCCCTTGCAGATCTCTATTACATAACCTCTAAGTAGTGGCATTGAAAGGGAGGGGGGAGTGGGAAAGACGAGGGAATGGCTGAGTGCCATGCTGGGCATGCCAGCTGAAGGCTGTGTCTCAGGCAAGCAACCCAAGTGTCATTTGTGCAGGGGAAGTCTGCAGAAATATTCTGGATGATTATTTTTTTTGGTTTACCTTCCATTTTCCATCCCTGATAGCCTTCTCATTACATCCCTTGAAGTCTTCATGGCTGCTCTTCCTTGACCAGCCTTTATTTTAAGTACTGCTATTTTGTCTTTATTTCCTTAATCTCTTCAGTAAGAATAAATAAATACAAACAAGTATGCAAAGAAATGCAACAACCTTATTATAGAAAATAGTCACCATTTGCAATCTGTGGTCATGTCATTGTCGACTGTCCAATTTAGAGCTTGGAAAAGTTATTCTTATACTACATCTTCAGAATCCCCCAGCCCAACATGGCCATTTGGAAGTTCACAGACATTTTACTTTCTGATGTTGTGTTGGTGATCTTTAATAAGTAGAAAACTTAACACACATAAATAAATCCTGTGATTTTCCTTAACTCTTCCATTTTTATTTGCACAAAGATTGTGCTCTCTGTGTTTTGCAAATGTTGCATGAGCTGCAGAGAGAGCATTCATTCAATCATATATGGTTTTGTCAACAAAACAATTTTTACATAAGTTAAGCAGGTGGGGGAGAGAAGGATCAAAAGATAAGTTAAACTTCAATATTTTGATCTTCTGTTGTCATTTTCCCCAGAGTTCTTAATTTTTGATTCCACTGATTATTTTCTGCAGCTCTTCTGATCAGCTGAGTGGCTGCATTTTTATGTATGTATTTTATTGGATTTTAAAAAGGATAATTAAACAGAAGAGAAACAGAAAAGAAAGATAAAAAATAAAAACAAGAAAATACATAGGAAGTGAACAAGGGCAAGGCAACTCAGCTAATCAGCTGGGTGGCTGAACGACAGCCTTATATTTCAACTTTGGAAAGAAATATTCATCATCTGTTCTTCAACAGTTAGAAGACCTTACTGCTTTAGGGACACATGAATGTATATTCTATAAAGATCAAGTTCTAAACAATGTATTTTTGGAAATATGTTCAGCTTGAATATCCTTGACTCTTGTTTGTATCTTATGCATTTCACATCTCCTTTTTCTTTCTTTTCCTTCTCTTTCATTCTTTTCTGTTTCTTTTCCTCCTAATCATACTTTAGAAACCCACTTCTGCCTCCCTCTCCCTTCTCCCTCTCCCTCTCTCTCCCTGGGTAGCTGCATAGTGTGGGCAGCGCTCTTCCAGCCTCAGAACCGTGTCTTCAGTCACAGTGTCTGCATCCACCAATAGGCATGTTTTTATTAAACATAATTTACATTTTAAAAATTACATGTAGTTTAATTTTTACCTTTTTGCCTTTCCAAAACCTCAGTTTTGACTACTTTTCAAATGAATCAAAACTGCTATATAAGTATCTGTTGAGAAATATGTCCCATTAATTTCATTGTGACTATTTCTCAGGTAAATCAACAAAGGATGGCAATTTGCATAGGCTATCAAACAAATTAATCATTTCATAATTGCAGACCACATGGAAATACTTTGGCTTTTTCTCAGCAGCCTGTGTACCACATGAGACGTGTCCCCCCATTTTTTGCTGGCCCTTTCAAATCCTTTAAAAAAAATTGCTGGCTTGTTAGTTTCTTTGATATTTTTCTTGTTTCTTTTTCTAATGGAGTCTAAATAATTACACTTACCTGGCTTCTCCACCCCATTGTCACCATTTGTTGGCATACTTGGCCACAGGTTGGATGCTTCTATTGTTAGCAAGTGTTCCTATTTCCAGGTAATCTTAGATAATGTGTATAAACCAGGTTCACTTGTAATTTCTTTGCTTTTGACTTTGGTGAAGTTTAGCTGGTGACTAAGAAATCCTGCCTGCAGCACAAGCATTAGGATGTTCATGTGCCCTATTATATAGATAACAATGTTCAATAGAAGGCAGCCTAATATGTAAAAGCTTTCTTGTTTGTTTGTTTCATTCATTTCTATGTCGCCTTTCTCCCAGAAAGTGACCCAAGGTGGCTCACAGATAAAATTGTTTAAAAAACTGCAGTAAAAATGTTAAAACAATTAAAATCATCTAGCTAAAAAGAGTGTAATATGATATAAAACGTACAAAAGTTTTTAAAAAACATATCTAAAGCACACACCCCATATAAAAGCCTCCCATATACGAATCTATATTAAAACACTATTTGAATAAAAATGTCTTTGCCTACAGGGGAAAGGACAGCAGTGAAAAGGTCATCCTAGCCTCCCATGGAAGGGAGTTCGGGGGGGGGGGGGGGAACCAACCACTGAGAATGATCTATCTCTCTTGTGTCCTCACCAAGTGAGCCTATGATGGTGGTGGGACTGAGAGAAAGCATTTGCAGGCTTCTATGGGGAGATATGATCTTTCAGATAGTCTGGACCTAATGTATTTTGACTAATGGAGAAGCAATGTGTGCAATCCGCATAGCCTTCCTACCTCATCCCACATGTTTGCTGAGAGCTAGCCATAACCAAGTGTATGAAATAAAAGTACCCAATCACCAAATATTTCCTTAAGCTAATTGAAATCATCCTTCTTAAAGTTTAGAGTGTGTGTCCAACTAAATCTGGCTTCCCCTTTATTGTGTATAACAAATACTGGAAGAATGGTGTGTGTGTGTGTGTGTGTGTGTGTGTGTGCTCCCAAGCAAGTATTTTGCTACTTCCACCTTGACCAGCTCTTTCCTATTGGTTACAATCAAGTCCAACACAGTCAATCTCCTTGTTCTTTCTTCCACCTTCTGGACAAAGCATCAGACCTCACATTCTTAAGAGTTTGGTGTCCAGAGAACATCATGGTGGTGGAAGTTTCCCATTGCTACTATACCTTTCCTTTTTGAATCTTGGGCCATATGTTCTAGGAAGACATTATCCAATACTTCAGTCTGGCTTGGGGTCTATAGTTATCCCACAACAATATCACAGTTGTTTAATTTTTACCCTGATGCTCTCAATCTGTCTTTTTTACTTTGAATCATGGATTTCCTCACAGATGAATGAATCTGATGTATAACACCACTCTGCTTCCTTCCCTGTTTGGTCTTTTTCTTCTGAATAGGTTATATCCCTCTATTATTACATTCCAATCATGTCTCACCAGGTTTCACTGATGCCTGTTAAATTTGCCTTCCTCTGTTAAGAGTTCAGGTACATCTGGTGTATTTGCCATGTGCTGTGCATTAGTATAGAAATATCTGGGAGAATGAATCATTCTCCTTCACTGTTCCCTTTTGGGTTTTCCTTCATGCCCATTGGTAAGTTTGTGTACTTTCTCCCACCCTTATGAACAGGTTTGGAAGACTCTTAGCAAATATGTTCTTACCAACTGCTGTGGGATGCAGTCCTTTATTTATTTATTGCCATGGGCTCTTGCCCATGGTCTAAGAAGCCAAATCCTTCCCAGTGATACCATCTGGGCAGCCAGCTGTTCATGTCCAGTATTTTTCTCTCCCATCCTGGGTCATGAGCTTCAATAGGAAGGGATGATGATAATCTGTGCCCAAAGTTTCTTCCCTAGAGTGACATAGTCCCTTGCAGTATGTTGAAGGCTATAGAAGGACAAGGGACTCTCAAACAAGAGGAATACATTAGCAGTTCTTTCATGCACTGTGCAGTCTTTTAAAAACACATCCTCTGCTGGGTTTTCTTACAGATCCTACATCAGGTGGACTCTAACCCCACCAGCCCCAGTCAGCAGTGCCACTGGTTAAGAATGATGGAGGTTTGAGTTCTACCACCTGGAGGGACGTAGTTTCATCACCCTAACCTGCATCTAGGAGCACCTGTCCCTCTGTTTCATATTCCATTGGCTCTCAAAGGAGCCAGTTAAATGATCACTATCTCAGAGGCACTTGATTGTACCTCTTATCAATCATTATTTTTGGATAGATAAAATACTACAATATAAATAATACAAATGTATATAAACATTTTAGTATAATTATCACAAATTGTGTGTTAAAGATCAGATGGATTATTGTTGTATTTCAAGGGAGAAGAAAGTTTAAGGAAGGGAGACATAGCATGCCAATAACCTTTGTTACCTCTGCAGGTAAAAATAACAAGTCCTAGCTAGCAGTGGTTAAACAAGTGTATTTCTAGTCTGTATCTCTTTCACATGTGCTTTCTTATAAGTTGTTCCTGTATTAATTTGCATTTTTAAAAATCTGCAGAAACATTTGTATTTAAATACTTGCATTTGCAAGTATGCATTTATAAATTTACTCTGATACATGTTTTTGTTGGAGAATTGTGTCAGAACATTTAGGAACTGTGAAAAATGGTGGATAACATAGGCACTGATCTGTGCATTACACTGGGAGGTGTGAATTGGGTCTATTTTTGTATTTGCATTAGAAATTACAAAGCATGGTTTCGCTAAGCATCCTCAAATGTCTCTACAAGACTGAGATGTGAAATCGGGAATTCCTGATTTCAATTTTTCCTGTGCCATGGATTTGACAAGGAGGCCTTGGACAACCCTTGTGTCTTTCAGCTGAAGTCTTTTCATCTACAAAATGTCTGGAAGCCATGCCCTATGAGGAGTGGCTTAGGGAGCTGGGTATGTTTAGCCTGATTTTAAAAAAAGAAGGTTAAGAGGACATGATAGTCATGTTTAAATATTTGAAGGGATATCATAGCGAAGAGGGAACAAGGTTGTTTTCCATGGCTCCAGAGACTAGGACAAAGTACAGTGGATTCCAACTGAAGGAAAAGAGATTCCACCTAAATCTCTGGAAGAACTTCTGTGTGACTGTGGAACATACTTCCTTGGAGTGTGGTGAAGTCTCCTTCTTTGGAGATTTTTAAACAGAGGCTGGATAGCTATCTCTTGCGGGTGCTTTGATTGGTGTTCCTGTTTGGCAGGGGGTTGGGCTGGATGGCCCTTGTGGTCTCTTCTGACTATGATTCTATGAAAATGGGGATTATACAGTGGGCCCCTGTCATCCACTGGGGTTTGGTTCCAGGAGCCTCAGTGGATATCAAAATCCGTGTATGCTCAAGTCCCATTAAATATAATGGCACAACAAAATGGTGTCCGATATATAAAATAGAAAATCAAGGGTTGCTATTTGGAATTTATACTTTTGGGGAATATTTACAAGCCATGTATGCTCAAATCAATTGATAAAAAATCTGTGGATAAGGAGGACCAACTGTATAGCACTTCATACATCTGCTTATAAAAATTACTTAGCGATTCTGAAGATTACTAAAAATGGAAGGAAACTGCTGCTGTGAAAAAAAGTTTTGGACAGAAAGGATAAATGTAGTAGCGATGGGTGACTTCAGCTAAGCAGATATTTGCTGGAAGTCAAACTAAGCCAAAACATTAAAGTCTAGCAAATTCCTCACTTGTCTGGAAGACAATTTCATTGTCCAAAAGGTGGAAGAGGCAACAAGGGGATCAGCTATTTAGGGCAAGTGGTGGGATCCTTAGGTGGATCCTTAGGTGGGAGTGATCATGTCCTCCCGGAGTTTGTTATAGTGTGGAAACGAGAAGCCAGGCACAGTCAGGCACACATTCTAGACAATGGATCTCTAAAGAGAAGGGAGTTTAGAACAGATGGGAGTTTTTCAAAAAGGAGATACTGAAGGCGTAATTTCAAACAGTTTCAATGAGGAGGAAAAATGGGAGGTGTCTCAAGAAACAGGATGGATGTCTAAAGCACCTTCATCTGAGCTAAGTTTTAAAAGGGACATGTATATGAAATGGAAAAAGGGGGAAATCACCAAAGAGGAATTCAAACAAATAGCAAATACATGTAGGGGTAAAATCAGAAAAGCTAAAGTGCAGAATGAGTTCAGGTTTGCTAGAGAGGTTAAGAACAATAAAAAGGGCTTTTTTTTTTAATATGTCCATAAAAAAAGGAAGGAGGGGGAAAGGGGTCAGGCCACTGCATGGGAGACTTAGGGAGCTGGGTATGTTTAGCATGGAGAAGAGAAGCTTAAAAGGTGATATGATAGCCCTGTTTAAATATTTGAAGGGGTGTCATTTTGAGGATGAAGCAAGCTTGTTTTCTGCTGTTCCAGAGATCAGCAATGGGTGCAAGCTACAGGAAAAGAGATTCCACCTCATCATTAGGAGGAACTCTCTGATAGTGAGATCTGTTCGACAGTGGAACACTCTCCCTTGAATTGGAGGTCTTTAAACAGAGGCTGGATGACTATCTGTCAGGGATGCTTTGATTGTGAGGGGCAGGGTTTGGACTGTATGGCCCTTGGGATCTCTTCTAACTCTGTGATTTATGATTCTATAATTCTATTTTTGCATTACAAGAACAATTTTAATGAAAATTGCATAGTTACTTTGTCGTGTAGACTTCTACAAATCACAACAATTGGATGGATGGATAGCAAGTTTCCGATTAATGAACAATGCTTCTGTACTTCATGTGGTGTGCATGCATGTCTGCATATGCTTTGCTTCATTTCACAAAGAGAATGCAGACTAGATTTGCACAGTGAAATTTTGCACACATTACAAAAACCTCCAGAGGAAAAAAACCTACCTTTTTTCTTCTTGGACTCTTAGTAAGGGAAGCAGTGGGATGTCAAATCACTTGTTCTCTGGTTCTCAAGTGATCTCATCAAGAACAAGTCATTTAGTGAGCTTTCTTGACATCTCTAGGTGGCTGTCTCAAGCAACAGATTTTGGTTGTTACAAAAGGGCAGCAAATTGTTAGTAATTTAATTTCTTGTGATTGCATTTTTACTATAAAGAAATGGAACAAGGGTTTGTGTGATTTTTCTCCCTCAAGTGCTAAGATAACTTGGCTATTTTGGCTATTGAGCACAGTGATGGAGGAGGAAGGGTGACATTTGCTGTTATGGCTCAGGGAGCAGAATGTATTGTGCTGGCACTGATCCAAAAGCAATTCTTTTTGGATCTATAAGACTAATTCAGAAAAAGAACAATCCCTACGCCTCTTGCATGGAAGTCACATGCAAAAAGTCAGGTACAGCATTGTAACCATTGCTGCCTTATTTAGGAAAAAGAAGAGAAGTAAAAAAAAAGTGTGTAGTTGCTACATCACAGATACACACACTTATTTCTTCCATGTAGTGGGCATATTCCTTGGGTACATCACTTAAATGGGCTTGGTTTCATCTTTAAGGAGGCTTCAGAGACTTAAGAGACTTGGAAGATCTGTGATGTCACCAGTCCCTCTGCTGATGCAAACGGCACCTATTTCATATTGCCATTCTGTTCAAAACTTGCTTCTGGTGTGGCCACTCCCTGTACTTAGCTAGGTTGCTCTTCAGGTGACAGATGCTTATTTCATCATTGGGACATACTCAGAGCCTTAAATTTTTGGCAGAAATTGCAAAAGGTTGTGCTGCACTGGCCTAGTCTTTCAGAGCTCAGGGTCACCTCCATGGCAGGGGGCTTTGTGAAATGATATGTGATCTTCGATTTTATTTACAAATATAATAGATCTGGCCCTCCAGATATTGTTGGACTGCAGCTTCCATCAGCACTACCCAGCGTAGTCAATGGTGAGAGATATTGATAATTAGAATCTTGTGTGTAGAGATTTGTGAGTCCGGATCAAGCATTCACTGACAAACCTCGCTTACTAACATACTGGGTGAGAAAGAAACATTGCAAAATCTGACTATTGTCTAAAGCAGGGGAAAAGTATGACCCCCTCAGGTTGTAAGATTGCACCTCCTACCAGACTTAGCCAGCAGAGCCAAAGGTAAAGAATTAGGGGATTTGCAGTCCACCTGTATCTGGAAGGCCTCAAGCATCCCATTCCTGATGCAAATAAATGCATGCTGTGTGTGTTTGCTTGCTGCAGTGGACTAACTGTTCTGTATCAGCAGTAATCACATCTCACAAGGCTCTGTTTCAAAGAGGCCTGTACAAGATTAAATAGGTATCATATAGAAGCTCATATAGAAGCTATAATAGATTCATTAGTATTTAAGGTACCACAGGCTTCCTTGTTTTGACAAAGCAGATTAATACTACTACTTTTCAGGAACCACACTTTCAAAATAAAAGTCCTGCCAAAGAGGCAATGAGAGCTGGTCCAAGAAATGTTGTTTTCCAGAGCAAAAAACAAGATCAAACATCTTCCATTCGTTCCACATCCAAATACCAATTGGACAGGTCGTTGTTGTTGTTAGATGCCCTCAAGTCGGTTCTGACTCATGACGACCCCGTGGATGAGACATCTCCAAGAATCCCTATCCTCCACTGCCCTGCCCACATCTTGCAAGCCCTTGCCTATTGGGTCTGTCCTTCTGGTTTGTGATCTTCCTCTCTTTCTTCTCCCCTCTATCTTTCCTAGCATTATTGTTTTTTTCTAGTGATCTGTGCCTTCTCATGATGTGGCCAAAGTACAATAGTCTCAATTTGATCATCTTTGCTTCCAAGGAGAGGTCTGCTCTGATCTGTTCAAGAACCCATTTGTTTGTCTTCTTGGCTGGCCATGGTATCCTAAGTACTCTTACCCAGCACTACATTTCAAATGAGTTGATTTTCTGTCTGCTTCCTTCACTGTCCAGCTCTCGCATCTGTACATGGGAATTGGGAAAACAATGGCCTGAACGATTCTGACTTTACTGTCCAGTTGTATGTCTTTGCTTTTCAGTATCTTTTCCAGTTCTTTCATACCTGCCCTTCCCATTTCTAGTCTTCTTATTTCTTGACTGCAGTCTCCATTCTGGTCAATGTTTGATCCTAGGTATGGGAATTCTTTAACTATTTCAATTTTCTCATTGTTTAGATTGAATTTGTTTATTTTTTTCTGTGGTCATTATTTTTGTTTTACTTTCTTCAACACTGATGACACCATAGTTTCCTAGGCAGCACACTAGGCAGTTGGCTAGCTTAGGGAGTACAGTCCAAGATACATGGCACACAGCATCCTCTCCAAAGTATGCTTTGTTGTCATCGTCTAGCATTTGCAGCCTGAGGTGCGTACTGTACTCTGCCTAATGGTAGAGTGGAACCCAGTGACAAGCCCCAACTCCAGGAAATAGAAGTATTCCTTTGCAATGGTCCTTGCATGCTACTGTCTATTGTTCCTGAGTGCTATTTTATCAGAAGTCATTTCACAGCCTGCATTGAGAATTGGCATGATTGAATATCTGAGAATCTACACTTCAGCAGAGTACCAAATGAGAACAGCCAATACAGTATACCTGTACCAGCCAGCATGGCCATGGGAAAGTCTGGGAGTTATAGTTAAATGTAATCTTCCCAAGCACAACGTACTTCTTAATGCTTCCAAGCTCTGGTTTTCCCTTAAATGTTAACTCTTATTTTTTCTGCTCACTGACTGACCCCCCCCCCCCCGCTCCACACACACAACAAATTACTTCCATTTAACATTGAGTTTAAACAGCTTACAAGGGATTCTGGGGATAGTGCAGACAGTAACCCCACTTCATGGTGTCCCTTACAAGATGAGCCTCTTGAACTAATAAATCATTATTCCTAGCCATGCTTCTGAGGTAGGATAGGGCAGGGTTGAATAGGGTGGGAGAAATGGGTGAATTCCCTGTAAAAGTCTAAGCAAGAGATAATAATCAGTATAACAGTGGGAAAGTCCATGTTGAGGATTTTCTTAAAGTTCTTTTTAAAACGGCTGTATGAAATAGGATATAATGTTTATTATTACATTATTTTATACCCAACCCAGTTTAACTGTAAGCAAATTCGATCACATTCAAACAGCAGCCAGTTTATATTTGTATAAAAATGCAGAGGATAGTCAGAACCAATGATACAATGTTATTATTACTATTATTATTACAACTACGATTATTACATACAATTGCTATATAGGTATATGGCATTTTAAAACAAGGAATTTAGAATATGGAAAATATGATTTTAATAAAGAAAAAAAAACATAAATTGCATGTATATAGCATTTTAAAGCAAAGTATGTAATGTCAATTTATAGACCACTATTTGGCAATGAGGCCTTCAGAGTGGCTTCTATCATTTCAGTACACTTTCAACAGCCCTGTGAGGCAGATCAATTTGCTTGTAGATTAGGAGCTTTGGATTTACATATGCATTTATTTCCTATTTATTTATCAAATGTGTCTTCCACAGTTCCTGCAAGGCATTTAAGATGGCATACCTAGAGTTAATGAGTGTGTGTTTTCATGCAGGGGGAAGGTAAGGGAGATAGAACTGAACATAATGAACATTACTGAACATAAGATGCTGTCTTGTAATAGAATCCAGTATTTTCTTCTTTTGCTTGCCAGCAGCTTTTCTAGGTCTTAGGTAAAGATCATTACCAACTAGAGATTCCAGGGACTGAATATGGAATGTGCTGCATCCAAAGCCTGAGCTATGACCCTGCTATAAAGTAGGGTAGACTGAAAATTGCCTACTGTATGCTTCAGGGAGAGCTTGTGTGGCATAGTGGTTTGAGTGTTGGACTACAACTCTGAAGTCCAGGATTCAGTTCCCTGCTTGGCCATGAAACTCACAGGGTGACCTTGGAAGGTTACATGCTGTCAGCCTGAAGGGCAAATGGCAATGGCAAGCCTGTTAATTAATAATAATACGTAAAAAAAAATATTTATATCCTGCCCCTCTACAAAATGCAGTTGAGGCGGCTTACAAAGATTATATTTTTAAACAAAACATTTCTGAACAAATCTTGCAACAAACAAACAAAAAAAAAACCCAAAACCCATGATAGGGTTGCTTTAGGTCTGCCATAAGTCAGAAACAACTTGAAGGTGCACAACAATAACAAATGTTTTCATGGATGAGCAAAACAATGAAAGGGGTGACTCCATTCCTTCTGACTGAAAGTGAGCAATATCCATGCAGGTGTTTCCTTACATTAAAAACTCAGAGTGAAAAGGTCTAACCCAGTTTTCCTGACTGTGTAAGCTTTTTATTCCCACAGTGATGGTGTTATTTTTTTTAATATGGGAAGGTATCTTTTAAAAATGCCATTTTCTACCTTTGGTCTGACATGGAGCAGTCTGTTCTACCACCACATTCTTCTGCATATGTAAACCAGAGAGATACTTATTAGATTCTTTTAGCAGTGTGCTGCCCTCTCAGGGCTGTACCAGTTCAACTGCAGGTGGGAAGCAGATCACACAATGTAATATTCTTCTATTGGAGGGGAGAAAATTTCCTTCGGATTAAAAAAAATCCAATGCCAAATTTTAACCAAGGGTACCTTGTATATTTCATAGAGTCACTGAATCATAGAGCTGGAAGATACTTCCCGGAAAATGCTTAATGTCACCCGGCTCCAAACCTTTTGCCAGTCCCTAATACTCATCACCCGATACAGCTCAAGGAACTTTTAGTTTGTTATTGTTGACTGTATGCTATTTGCACTATGTTTTAACTTGCTGTTGGTTTAATTCTTTTTTTAAGGGGAGGAAGTGGGAATGGGATTGGGACCGACCGTAAGAGCTGTTTGACAGTGGAATAGGCTGCCTCAGAGTGTGGTCTTGTTTTTAATTTTATCTTGTACCCCGCCCGGATTGCTCGCTCAGAGGGGCAGGCTAGAAATAATAATAATAATAATAATTACAAGGGTCATCCAGTCCAACTCCCTGCCATGCAGGAGCACAAAAAACCCCTGACAGATGGACATCCAGCCTTTGTTTAAAAACCTCCAATGAAGGAGACTCCACCACACTCTGAGGCAGCCTATTCCACTGTCAAACAGCTCTTATGGTCAGGATGTTCTTCCTAATGTTGAGGTGGAATCTCTTTTCCTGTAGTTTTAATCCATTCTTCCAGGTCCTATTTTCTGGAGTTGCAAAGAACAAGCTTTCTCCAGCCTCAGAATGACACCCGTTCAAATGTTTAGACAGGGCTATCATATTACCTTCTCTTCTCCAGGCTAAAAACAAAACAAAACAAAACAAAAACACCAAAAAACAAAAAAACCCCAACAGACCCCAAAGTCTCTCCTTTTAGGGCACACTCACCCAAGTTTGAATACACACCCAGTCAAGGATGTCCTCCCAGACACTGCTCTCTTTCTGTTTCCTGTGCCGGGAAAGAGACAGAAAATATTGTATAGGCCAGAAGGGGGAAAAGCTGTGGTTTCTAATTTTCACACCTGGGAACAAGACAAGCAAGTAATTATATATCCGATGAGATTACTTTGCCTAATGGTAGGGATGACCCTGGAGATTATCACACACAGACGGGGTAGGGGTGGGATCGCCGCCTTGTCTTTATCCCATCATTAACCCGTCCATGACTCTGATAGCGCAAAAGGCTTTCAAATCGTAGTGCCAACCTGTTATTAAAGCGGCATTGCAGTAACGCAAACTTCCTTTAATGCAAAATGCCAGTCAATGTTGCTTTAATGTTGGGTTAATGACGGGTTAATGACTGAATCTGCCTAATGTCATCTGAAAGTCTTTTGTGCAATCATGGTCAATTGCGCTTTTCGGATGGGTTAATGATGAGATCTGCTCGACATTGTCTGAATGTTCTTCCTGCGATCACACGTGAAGGATGGGACTGGAATGGGACAAGGACGAGATAACCTCCATGTGATAATCTTCCTTGTCTTGGATGCCGTTTGAGAAACCAAGGTGTCATGCCTCCTTCCTAGAGCATGGAAAAATGATTGCAGCTATGCTGACTAGAAGATTCTGGGAACTGTGTTCAAAATGCTATTGTAAACCCACTTCTTTCCACTAGCTCAGGGAAGCTGGAAAAGGAATCAGTTTTCAAAATGGCTTAACTGCCAAATGGACAGATTCCTCACCTGTAGGTTTTTAAGTGGTGGACTGCAGCTTTGTTGGAAGGTGGAGAGAAGCCTACAGTGAGCTGCCATTCCTACTGCTGGGCCAACCTGCTTAGCTAAACCTTTTGGCTGCAGATGGTGGCTCAAATCCAGTCATATTTGTGCCAAAACTTTCCAGTAGGAAAGGAGGGAGGAAACAAAGCATTTCTTCCTGGCCGACTTTGCTTTCATTGTAGTGATACAGTCCTCTGCACACTTTGTGTAAGCAACTCCGAACTTGCTGGGCCTTGTTTCTGAGTAAAAATTCTGAATATCATAAGGCTTCAAAATTTATTTCTGCAAAAATACTACCTTTGAACTGTACATAGGAACACAGTTATTACTGGTGTGTGTGTGTGTGTCCCATTCCCCTTCTCCCTGAGAGAGAAAGGCAAGTCCTTTAACACATTTGTACCTCATTCCTCAATCCCTTTATTTAGAATAAGCATATGTCTGAATACTTTTAGTGCACCTTAATGCTAAACCAAACATTGGGCAGAGAACTCTGGAGACTTATGGTGGCAGTGCTTGATTATTAACAATAGTAGTCTGAGAAGATTTATTCATTTATTTGTTGTAATTTATATCCCAACTTTCTTCACATATTGGGACTCAAAGGATTTTTTGTGGGGGAGGTGGAAATATTATTAGTATTATTTTATTTATTTATTAACTGCTTTAGACTCAATTTAAAACAGTACAAGTTAAAAACAATACAAAAGCATTAAAATGTAGATATAAAATTTAAAAACAAATAATTAAAAAGTAAAAAAAATACACATTAAAATATTAAAATGTATTAAAACTATCTACAAACCTTGACATCTGAATTGCACAATATTTAAAGGCCAGCCTTCATCAGTTTAAAAACCCTGATGACACAAAAATGCCAAAAGGACAGCACAGATGGGTCCATCCTGGACTCTCTACGAAGGGAATTACAGAGCCTGGGGGCAGCCCCAGAAAGGCCCTCTCCCATCTTGCCATTGATCTTAGTGCTCTAATGTGCTCGTAATGGGAGATATGGTCCTTCAAATAACTTAGAACCTAGCCATGTATGGCTCTATAGGTCAAAACCAGCACTTTGAATTATGCCCGGAAATGGACTGACAGTCAGTGAAACCATAACAACAAGGAAGATGTATGCTCCCTTATAGCCCGCTCTAGTTAACAACCTGCTGCAACTCTTTAAGTTATGTCCTAGATTAATACTACTGTGGATCTCAATTCATGAGGCATTTCATTGGAAAGAAACATTACAAGAAGGTACATGGATAATATACAGAGAACTATTAAGGGTAGAAGGTGTCCAACCTTGAATAAAATCAAGAGCGGAATTACTGAAGAAAGGAATTAATTGTCCTTGCTTTTCACATCGACAATTTACTGAAAGATTTTAAAAAGATGTGCAATTAGAAGGATATGAAACTTAAGACAGAAACTGATAATGTATTGCAATCAGGAAATAAACAAATTATGACAAAATTATATGAAACTTTGTTGAAATTTTAGGCTGCATCAATAGAAGTATAGTGTCTAGATCAAGGGAAGTATCCAGTTTTAGGCACAACAATTTAAAAAGGATGCGGAGAAACTGGAGCGTGTCCAAAGGAGGGCGACTAAAATGGTGAAGGGTCTGGAAACCATGCCTTATGAGGAACGACTTAGGGAGCTGGGGATGTTTAGCCTGGAGAAGAGAAGGTTAAGAGGTGATATGATAGCCTTGTTTAAATATTTGAAGGGATGTCATATTGAGGAAGGAGCAAACTTGTTTTCTGCTGCTGCAGAGACTAGAACGCGGAACAATGGATGCAAACTGCAGGAAAAAAGATTCCACCTCAACATTAGGAGGAACTTCCTGACAGTAAGGGCTGTTCGACAGTGGAACACACTCCCTTGGAGTGTGATAGAATCTTCTTCCTTGGAGGTCTTTAAACAGTGGCTGGATGGCCATCTGTCGGAGATGCTTTGACTGGGAGTTCCTGCATGGCAGGGGGTTGGACTGCATGGCCCTTGTGGTCTCTTTCAACTCTATTGATTCTATGAGGCTATGAATAAATAGGCATGGAATATAAGATGTACAATTCTGTTGGAAAATTGGGAAAAAGCATAGGACAAATATTTGAAGTTTACATATGTCAGAACAGGGGTCCAGAATCCCAGACAATCAACCAGTCGGCTCCATGCAGAATAAACAGAACTTTATTGATGCTTCAGGATCAACGATACCACACCATTCAGCTTCTTAGCTGAGACTGACCAGTTCCCACCCCAACACACCTAAACAGCTCCAGCAGTCCTACTGCTCCCCCCACTGCCAAAAGCCCGCGAACTAACACATTCCACCTCTTTCTCATCAGTTTCTGTTTCCCCATCACTCCCCCCTGCTAGCTCTCATCCCACCAAACACTGTTACATTCCAAGCCTCTAAGCCGAGCAGTTACAAGGTCAACTGATAACGGCCACCTGGCATAGCTTTACACTCCTAACCTCTGTCTAAGCATGATCTAGCTGTAGCAAACTCTAATACCTATCATCCCCACAAGCACCTTTAAACATATATGTTTAATATATTCTGGGCCCTTTAAGAGGCCCAGAAGCCATCCTCCTCCATCAGCAGCATTTGCAGCAGAGAGGTGAGACAGGCCAGAACATCCAGCCCTTTAAGAGGCCCAGAAGCCATCCTCCTCCATCAGCAGCATTTGCAGCAGAGAGGAGAGAGAGGCCAGAACATCTAGCCCTTTAAGAGGCCCAGAAGCCATCCTCCTCCATCAGCAGCATTTGCAGCAGAGAGGTGAGACAGGCCAGAACATCTAGCCCTTTAAGAGGCCCAGAAGCCATCCTCCTCCATCAGCAGCATTTGCAGCAGAGAGGTGAGACAGGCCAGAACATCCAGCCCTTTAAGAGGCCCAGAAGCCATCCTCCTCCATCAGCAGCATTTGCAGCAGAGAGGAGAGAGAGGCCAGAACATCTAGCCCTTTAAGAGGCCCAGAAGCCATCCTCCTCCATCAGCAGCATTTGCAGCAGAGAGGAGAGAGAGGCCAGAACATCTAGCCCTTTAAGAGGCCCAGAAGCCATCCTCCTCCATCAGCAGCATTTGCAGCAGAGAGGTGAGACAGGCCAGAACATCTAGCCCTTTAAGAGGCCCAGAAGCCATCCTCCTCCATCAGCAGCATTTGCAGCAGAGAGGTGAGACAGGCCAGAACATCTAGCCCTTTAAGAGGCCCAGAAGCCATCCTCCTCCACCAGCAGCATTTGTGGCATAGAGGTGAGAGAGGCCAAGACATCTAGCCCTTTAAGGCTGCTCGAGCGGCGGGAGGAGGAAGGAAAAGCCCCATCATCAGGCCTCTGAAGGCCCCAGTGTTCTCCCTGGTTGGCACGGTGCGACGGAGTGGCGGGAGTGGATAGGCCGGACCATCATGGGCCTACAAAGGCTCCATCTCAGCCACCCTCCCCTCAGCAACAGCGCTGTGTGGGCTGCGTGAGAAGTCACCAGGTTATTATTGGACTCTCTCAAATCTTCCTCCCCCACTTGATAGCATATGGCAATGGCGGCCATGAGGACTAATTATTGACTACTAACTCTAGCAGCAACATATGTCTCTGCTTTTTAGTCCTTGTACCAATGCTACAGCAAACGGTTCCATTTAGATAAGACAGCAGTCAACACCCATTTATGGTTTGCTTAACACCATCTACACACTGTGGGATAGGAATTTTGACTGGATTACTTATCTTTATCATCAGATAATGGAGCTGGGTATAGCCGGGGGGCGGGTATTGAGGTAGTGTGGGGGCAGGGAAGGTACGGCGGTAACAGAGTGGAGACATGTTACAAAGAAGAAGGGATCGATGTTTGGTATCTATCCCTTCTTCAGTCCACTCTGTTTCCCAGGATAATGTGGAGAGCGTACCAACCGTTCCACAATCCCTTAATTTGCTCCTTTGCAATGTCAGGTCGGCCAAAGGTAAGACCCACATCATCCATGATCTTCTTGCGGATGAGCAGGCCGACCTGGCATGCTTTACCGAGACCTGGCTGGGAGATGCCAGTGCTGCTACATGGGCACAGGCTCTCCCAGCGGGTTACACGGTCAGCGAGCAGATAAGGGAAAGTGGGCGGGGGGGGGGGCGGTATGGCCATAGTCCATAAGACCAACCTAACTCTGATCAGGAAACCTGTCCGGAAAACAGTCCACATTGAGTGTATGTACCTTAGCCTGAAGACCAGGGACAGCTTGGGGATTCTGTTGGTTTACCGGCCACCCCATTGCCTAACATACTCCCTGACTGAGCTGACTCAGCTGGTCTCTGAGTTGCTGTTGGAGTCCCCCAGACTTCTGGTCTTGGGTGACTTCAACATCCCTCTGGAGACCAGCGCTTCTGATCTATCTGGAGCAGCTCGGGAGTTCATGGAATCCATGACAGCCATGAACCTATCCCAATTGGTCAACGGGCCCACCCATTGTGCAGGTCACACACTCGACGGGATTTTTAGTACGGAACAGGAGCATCCGTGGGCGGAGATAACCAAAACCTCCGCACTGTCATGGACGGATCACTTCCTGATCAAGATGGAACTGAAAGCCACTTTCTGTCCCCCCGGGGGTGGTGGACCCATTAGAATGGTCCGCCCTCGAAGGCTAATGGATCCAATTGGATTCCAGAAGGCCTTAGAGGGATTAATGGTTGGTAACGCCGGTGATCCAGTCAAAACCTTGGGGAATACTTGGAACACCGATCTTCCCAAGGCTATCGACGTGATCGCCCCTGAGCGTCCTCTCCAACCCGCTCCCAATCGTAAACCCTGGTTCACAGACGAACTCAGAGAGATGAAGCGGGTTGGACGACGACTAGAGCGCAAATGGCGGAAAACTCGCCTCATGTCCGACAGAACTCGCCATAGGCAGCATCTTCGCGCCTATTGGGAGGCTTTGCGTGCAGCGCGGAGACTCTTCTACTCTGCACGCATTGCGTCTGCAGAGTCCTGTTCAGCAGAGCTGTTCAGGGTGGTGGGGAAACTGACGCAGGTTCCTCCTGCACCGAACCCCCTACTTGACCCGACGACAGCCTGCTGTGACGCGTTTAACACCTACTTTGCAGATAAAATCTCTTGGATAAGAGACGACTTGGACACCAATGTTTTGTCAGAATCCATTGGCGAGGTGTCCAGCAACTCCGTTGCTGTCAGTTTACTGGATGAGTTTCAATCGGTGAGTACCGATGACGTGGACAAGCTCCTTGGCAGTACTCGGAAGACGACATGCTCCCTCGATCCATGTCCATCTTGGCTGGTCGTCCAGGGAGGGGATTCATTGAGAACATTCCTTCGGGATGTGATCAATGCATCCCTCAGGAAGGGCACGGTCCCATCGTGTCTGAAGGAGGCGGCTGTCAAGCCTCTCCTGAAGAAACCTTCCCTTGATCCCCTGGACAGGAACAACTACAGACCAGTGTCCTTGCTCCCATTTCTGAGCAAGGTGATCGAGAGAGCAGTCGCCTCCCAACTCCAAGCTGTCTTGGATGAAACCGATTATCTCAATCCATTTCAAACCGGCTTCAGGGCAGGACATGGAGTTGAGACCGCCATGGTTGCACTGGCTGACAACCTCCGCTTGAGCATTGACAGGGGTAGTGTGACCCTGTTGGTGCTCTTGGATCTCTCCGCGGCTTTTGACACTATAGATCACTCCATCCTTTTGGATCGGCAGTGGTTCCGGTCCTTCCTCTCTGGCAGATCCCAAAGGGTGAGGCTCGGGGACAGTTGCTTTTCCAAAATTGAGCTTAATTGTGGCGTCCCTCAGGGCGCCATCCTGTCCCCAATGCTATTTAACATTGATATGAAGCCGCTGGGTGAGGTCATTCGGAGGCATGGAGCTCAGTGTCTTCAGTACGCTGATGACACTCAGATATACCTCTCCATGTCCAGATCGTCAGCACAGACTTCAAATGGCATCTCTCCTCTTAATGACTGTCTTGCGGCGGTAATGGATTGGATGAGGGAAAACAAATTGAAACTGAATCCAGACAAAACGGAGGTACTAACAGTCACAGGCCCAAAACCAGGCTTGGGAATACAGTCTCCAGTCCTGGATGCAGTCACACTCTCCTCTAAGGACTGTGTTCGCAGTCTGGGGGTACTCCTAGATTCGTCGCTCCACATGACCTGTCAGGTGAATGCGATGGTCAGGAGTGCCTGTTATCAGCTTTGGCTGATACGCCAGCTGCGCCCTTTCCTGGACATGAGGGACCTGGAAACTGTGGTACATGCTCTGGTAACCTCACGCCTGGATTTCTGTAATGCGCTCTACATGGGGCTACCCTTGTGCTTAACCCGGAAACTTCAACTGGTCCAAAATATGACAGCCAGGCTTGTAACTGGAACATCAAGGAGAGAGCACATAACACCGGTGCTCAAGGCTCTCCACTGGCTGCCAATTAGTTTCCGGGCGCAGTACAAGGTGCTGGTTTTAACCTACTTTATATAAATCCTACTTTATATAAGTAACCTAGGCACAGTGTTAGAAGGCAACTTATTCAATTTTAACAATTGTCTGTTCACTTTCCCCTTCAAGGGGTGTGGATATTCAGAGGAAGTGCCTCTGGAAGGAGCCAGCAGCCAGGAGCTTTCTAGATAACTATAGGCCCAGTTGATTGAGTACACTAACAGAACTTAGGGACAAAGGCCAGCCACACAGGGATTCTTTACGCTGGTGTTTAACAGGAGAAGCTCACAGTCTTGTTTCAGTGTCTCCTTAAGAGTTTTCACTATGGACACTGAGGGACCGGCTGCAGTCACCTGCAACACCTGTGGGATGTTTGTCTTCTTGCCTATAGGTGTGGGGAACTTCACCTGCACCAAGTGCAAGTTGGTAGCCCTCTTAGAAGAGAGAGTTCAGCAGTTGGAGGCCCAGGTGTCTACATTTCAGCATCACAGAGAGCAGGAGGTTCTCCTGAACAGAAAGGACTGGACAGTCTTGCACAGGAAACACACAGAAAAAGTTGCTGGGGAAGAAGAGGTCACTTCACACACAACAGAAGTAGATGGTTGGAGGAATGTCACACACAGAAGTAGGGAAACCACGGTTTGTTCTGTGAGGTTGCAGCTACAGAATCGCTTTGAATCTCTCTCTGTTACCAGAGATGATGAGGAAAAGCAGCAGGGACAGACATCAGGGACAGAGCAGGGGAGCCTGAGAATAGCACCAAAGGGAACAGACACTTCTAAGCCTCAAAGGAGGCGTGTGGTGGTTGTGAGGGACTCCTTGCTGAGGGGTACAGAAGCAGTGGTTTGTGGGCCTGACAAGATGTCTCGGGAGGTGTGCTGTCTCCCTGGGGCAAAGATCCGCGACGTGACAAAGAGGCTGACAAGACTTGTCCAGCCTACTGACCGTTATCCCTTTCTTTTGGTTCATGGGGGAACCAATGATATTGCAAGGCACAGCTTTCAGAAGATCATAAGGGATTATGAGGATCTGGGTAGGAAGCTGAAAGAGATGGATGCACAGGTTGTCATCTCATCTCTTCTCCCAGTAGAAGGGCATGGCCCCGGAAGGGAGAAGAAAATAGCAGATGTCAACAACTGGCTCCGTAGATGGTGCCGCCAAGAACAGTTTGGATTCTTGGATCATGGGCTGCGGTTCCATGAGGAGGGACTTCTGGCAAAGGATGGGCTGCATCTGATGCCAGTTGGCAAAAATGTTTTTGCCAATAGTCTCAAAAATCTGATCAGGAGGGCTTTAAACTGATTTATATGGGGGAGGGAGATATTATTTTGGAAGGCAAAAGGGCTGGAGGAAATAGTCAAACTGACATAGAGGGAACAAGGCAAACAGTGCAAGGACCCAACAGCGGGAAGCAAAAAAAAAAAAAAAAAAAAAAAATTGCACAGGCAGCAAGTAAAGGGAACACATGTTCTTAGATGTCTCTACACTAATGCATAGAGTATGGGAAATAAACAGGATGAACTTGAACTCCTAGCACAACAAAGCAAATATGATATCATAGGCATCACTGAAACCTGGTGGGATGAGTCTCATGATTGGAATGTAGAAATAGAGGGGTATAACCTTTTCAAGAGAAACAGGCCAAACAGGAAAGGAGGAGGAATAGCATTATATGTCAGGGATATTTACACCAGTGAAGAGATCCAGGACATCACTACTGGAAGCCAGGTGGAGAGCATCTGGATAAAAATTAAAGGGAAGGGAAACAACAGGGATGTTACTGTGGGAGTCTACTACAGACCCCCGACTCAGGCAGAGGAATTGGATGATGCCTTTCTAGGACAGATGACCACACACTCAGAAAGGAGAGATGTAGTAGTGATGGGGGACTTCAACTATCCAGATATTTGCTGGAGGTCAAACTCAGCCAAATCCTCAAGGTCTAGCAAATTCCTCACTTGCCTGGAAGACAATTTCATTGTCCAAGAAGTGGAAGAGGCAACAAGGGGATCAGCTATTTTAGATCTGATCCTAACCAACAGGGAAGACCTAGTTGAAGGGGTGCAAGTGGTTGGATCCTTAGGTGGAAGTGACCATGTTCTCCTGGAGTTTGTTATACAACGGAAAGAGGAAGCCAGGCATAGTCAGACACACATTCTAGACTTTAGGAGAGCTGATTTCAATAAACTTAGAGAAATACTGGGGGTGATTCCATGGTCAGGAATACTAAAAGAGAAGGGAGTTCAAGACGGATGGGAGTTTCTCAAAAGGGAAATACTGAAGGCACAATTTCAAACAGTTCCAATGAGGAAGAAAAATGGAAGATGTCTCAAGAAAAAAATCTCCTATGTCACCACCATGTTCTTAAAGAGCTTGGTGTTCCATGGACGATGCAGTCTCAATTTCTCAATTTCTGTAAAGGCATAAGGGTGGTAGGCATAAAGTTATAGAAGGTAAAAGAGAGGCAGGGGTGGTTGTTCAGAGGAGGTTTGTAATTTTCTTCCCCTAGGGCTGAGAGCATGTGGTTTGCCCAAGGTAATCTGTGGGTTTCATGGCTGAGCTGGGAATTGAATTCTGGTTTCCAGAGTCGTAGTACAACACTCAAGCCACTACTACAGTATGCTGGATCGTAAAAACCAGGGTATACCTCCCTTATAATGGATGTCAAAAAGTCACCTTTTGGTCAAGATCTTGTTATGATATATGCTTTTAATAAAATTTGGGGGGGGGGGGACACGTGGAATGTGATATGACCCCTGCTTAAGGACCCACAATAAGTCCCAAACAAGGAGGTCACGTAGGCAAGCCCACTTGGAGGAACTGAGTCTCCAGTAAACAACTCTCCATAGGAAGTTTTGGAGTCGCCAGACCAGATTTGCCACGGTCCTCCTCACACCTGATGAGCCAGTGATTGACTTAACCACTCAGCCATTGAGCCGGCTTCCCCTCCGAATTGTGTCCAAACCTAAGCGCATTGTACACAGATTATGTGTTCTCGGCTTAACAAAGCCCAGGCAATCAGCACCTCTGTCCTAGCTTTGATACCTAGCCTCAGGATATGTTCAGCCCTATATAAGGTCCCCAGTTTGAATCACTCGTGGATGCTATATCTCGGACGACAGGCTGGTCCATGCCAATTTGACTTCTGCCTATAGCTCCTGCGGCCCATCTCCCCTCACCTTGGCGGTCGTGTCCACCCCCATCTTCTACATCCATCTGGCTTCCAGGAGAAGACTGCGAAGGTAACTTCTTCTTCGTGGTCTCTGTGCCTCACACAATAGGGTTTGCGCCTGTGCAGATACTCCATCCGGAATGCTGAAAAGCTGAGCAGATTGGCGGGAGCCCTTCCCCTCCCTCTCCCTGAGCATGCCCAATCCCGCCAGTCTAGCTCCTCCTTCAGTTCTCTTTCATCCGCCGCGAGAGAAACATCTCCTTTGGAGTGCTCTTCGCTCGACGAAAGGCTGAGTAGATCCAGACTCTTTTTTCTTAGTTTTTCTTCACTTTTCTTATTTTCTCCCTTGTTGTTACTCCTTGAGCTGCCCTCTAGGATTTTTGTTAGGACTTTTTACGAGGGTTCTGGCCCAGACGGGCCCCTCGCATTGCTCGGCCTCTTATGGCCGCTCCCTTCAAAAAATGCTCCGACTGTGGCAATAAGATCCTGGTGGTGGACGGACACTCCAAGTGCATCCTCTGCCTGGGCAACACCCACATTCTGGAGAAATGCAGTCATTGTAAAGCTTTCAACCCTGCTACACTTCGCCAGAGAGTGGATAGGCTCAAGGCCCACCTGTGGGAGAATGCCCTCTCGGTGTCTCAATCCACAGAGTCTTCTGCGGACCCCCTGGGACAACTACCCATCCCCAAGTTCCCCAGGATCTCTGAAGTTAAGAAGCCCTCCTTGATGTCAACGACTACTTCGACCTCAACTGCTTCAACCCCGTCGGTCTCAATCGTGACACCGACGCCCTCTGCTCCGGAAGTCATGTCATGCCCAGAAGAGCACACTAAGGAGCACAGGAAATGCTCCTCTTCTCAGGACGTGGAGAAACCAAAGGCTAAAAAACATAAGCCTAGAGAGGTCCCAGCTTCGGTTGCCTCGGCCGCGGTGCAAGCGGACCTTGCTATGTCATACTTGAAGCCAACATCACTAACTGACCTCTCAGTCCCAGCCCCGGTCTCTGTACTTGACTCGGCGCTGGAGACTTTGGAACCCGCTCAACAGCCTGTCTTGGTTCCGGCCTTCGTCCCGTCTGGGATGGTCTTGGCTTCGACCTCGATGATCTCGCCTATTTCGGCCCCGACTGCTCTCCTTCCTAGCTTCTTCGGAGTGGATCTACAGGCTGCGTTTCCCATCCCCTCCACCCTGGAGGTCTCCTGAACCATTTAAGGAACACTATTTCAACTCGCCTCACTCGTCGGCCTTCTTCCTGGCTCGACATTGAGCGGAGTCCTTCTGGAGAGAACGCCACCCTTTGTACCGGTCCTACTCTCCTTCATATAGAGATCGGTATCACGTCAGAAATCTCCACGTGGATGACTTTTCCCGGAGGTCCCGCTGCCCGGCCCCGAGCAGGAGGGAGTACAGGGCCCCCTCGCCACCGCCGGCCACCACTGCTACGGTGTCGAGACCACCCGAGGCGGATCCGGTCACAGTCACCGCCTCGACGTCGAGGACGATGTCGACGTTGACGTCGACACAGTCTGCTCCAGTAAGTTATGTGGATGCCTCGACCTCTACGTTTGTGTCGGCTCTGACTCAGCTTTATGAAGAGCCACATCTGGCAGCCTCCCAGTCTACTGAGGACTCTACGGCAGAACTGGAAACCCGTCCAGAATCTCCAGCCTTGGCCATCTCCTCTCCCAATGAGGAAGTCGAGGATCAGACCCTTGGGTCACCCGTGGAGGATCTCCATCTTTTCTCTGGGATAGTGGACAGAATGGCTAAGGCTGTCAGCCTACAAACTGCCCAGGCATCCAAGCCCCCCAGAGATCCCATTGATGGTCTGGTGGTAAGACCCAGCCAGCCAGCCGTCATTCCCTTTCTGCCTTCATTCTCTGACATCAAGGTCGCCTCGTGGACTAAACCGGCTTCTACCCCACCGGCATCCAAGAAACTGGATTCCCTCTATCGAGTGCAATCAGACATGGCACCCTTCCTCTTCACACATCCTGCCCCTAACTCTCTGGTTGTGGAGTCCACATGCAAATCCTCCGGCAAGACCCACTCCGCCCTGGTGGACAAGGATGGCAGGAGGATGGACATCTTCGGCCGTCGATTCTATTCCTCCGTGGTCTTGGCGGCTAAAGTAGCCAACATGCAAGGGTGCATGGCAGGTTATCAGAGGTTTCTGTGGGACCGGATGGCTTCTTTTATTCCCTCCCTCAGCAGCAACAGGAGGTGGCTCACGAATTCTATGCAGAGGCCTTCTCTCTTATAGCGCAAGAAGTCCATTCTGCTAGACATGTGGTGGATTGTTCTGCTAAAGTCATGGCCTGAGCTGTGGCACTCCGCCGCTTTGCCTGGCTTAGATCTACTTCCCTCTCAGAGGAAGCTAAGGCCAAAATTGAAGACCTACCCTTTGACGGAGAAGGGATCTTCGCTTCAAAAACAGATGAATCCCTGGACACCATGGCCAAGGCTCGTCTCAATGGCAAGAGGCTCGGCTTAACTTCAAGCAAGCCACAGAATAGTCAACCCTGGTATCAGAGGCACCACACTTCCAGCTTCACTTGCTCTCACTCTGCTCCGTCCTCCACTTATAGGGCCCAGTCTTATTCCAGGAGGCCCTACAGACAGCCTCAACAACAACAACAGCAACAGAGGCATGGACAGCAGCAGCAGCAGTCCTCTAGGAAGCCACCATCCAAGTCGCACTTTTGAATGGACCTTGGAGGCGACACCCACCTTTCCTTTGCCAGTCACTTCATCCCATGTCCCCAGACTTCGCCACTTCTACGAGAACTGGCACAGGATGACCACAGACTCCTGAGTGCTTACCATCATCCGCCTGGGCTACGCCATAGAGTTCTCAAATATTCCACCAAATGACGTTTTCTGTTCTACTCCCTCCGCTCCTCCTCTTCTGGAGGAGATCTCCTCCCTTCTCGACAAAGGAGCCATACAACGTGTTCCACCAAATTGCAAACACCAAGGCTTCTACTCCAGGTACTTCACAGTTCCGAAGAGAGGAGGAGGTCTTCGTCCTATCTTGGACCTGAGAGGTGTCAACTCCTTCATCTCACCTCGCAAGTTCAAAATGGTGACCCTGCAATCCATCCTTCCATTCCTACATCGAGGAGACTGGTTCGCATCCATCGATTTGAAAGATGCCTACTTCCACGTCAGCATCAGGCCACAGCACTGGAAGTATCTTCGCTTAGCCGTCGACAGAGATCTCTTTCAGTATACCGTCCTTCCTTTCGGCCTCTCCACTGCTCCTCGAGTGTTCACAAAGTGTATGGCAGTGGTCATCTCCCACCTTTGGTTGCAAGGTATCAAAATCTTTCCCTACCTCGACGACTGGCTTCTGGTGTCGTCCTCCAAAGCACAACTCCATCAGTATATCCAGTGCACTCTGCATCTCCTCGACAACTTGGGACTGATGGTCAACTTCCCCAAATCTGTCCTACACCCTGTGATACATAGGGACGTCCCTGGACTCTGTCATGGGCCGTGCCTACCTACCAACCAGACAGGCGGAAGCCCTCTGGGACCAGCTTCAACTTGTTCTCTGCACTCTTTGTCCGACAGCAAAGGACATTCAGAGACTGCTGGGCTACCTGGCTCTACCACAGCAGTGACTTATCTGGCACGCCTCAGATTCAGGCCCCTCCAAGCTTGGTTCCTGGCCTCCTTCGATCACCTTCGAGACAATCCATCCAAGAGACTCTTGTTACCTCCTCATGTCAGAGACTCTCTCAAATGGTGGATGTCTCCCTCCAGCATCCTCAAAGGGATGCCTTTTCAGACGCCAGAACCATCCAGGATGGTCACCACGGACGCATCCATGTCAGGATGGGGTGCACATCTCAACGACTGGTGTGTTCAAGGACAGTGGTCTGCGGAAGAAGCAGAGCTCCATATAAACACCTTGGAACTACTGGCAATCATCAAGGCCTTCAGGGCCTTCAAGAATCGTCTTCTCCACAGAGTTGTACAGGTGGTGTCGGACAAAACAATCCCAGTCTGGTCCATCAACAAGCAAGGAGGAACTCATTCTCCAGTTCTCCTACGCCTGTCTCAGCAGTTGTGGACGTGGTGCCACCGCCGCTCCATTCACCCGGTAGCGGTTCACCTCGCAGGCAAGGACAATGTGCTAGCAGACTCCCTCAGCAGGGACAAGGTGCTGCAACATGAATGGACTCTGTCAGCCCCAGCTTTCCGTCTTCTGACATCCAGATGGGGAACTCCCTCAGTGGACCTGTTTGCCACTCCAGAGAATGCTCAATGCCAGATGTTCTACACCAGAGCGGGCAGAGGACCAGGATCCATGGGAGATGCCTTCCTCTGCAAGTGGAGCCAGGACTTCCTGTACGCCTTTCCGCCCTTTCCATTGATTTCCAGGACGGTGGCCAAGATGGCCAGGGATGGGTCCAACGCCATACTGTTGACTCCATTCTGGCTGAGACAACCCTGGTTCACTCCACTGCTTCATCTGGCCGGAGGCCAATACTTCCACCTGCCGAAGTGGCAGGACCTTCTGTCCCACTCCAACGGGGCAGTCCTACATCCAGACCTTCTCAACCTACGGTTGACAGCATGGAGGATCCGACCATGATGTCTCCGGAACTACTCCGAGTCTTGTCAGCCTTCAGGAAGGACTCCACTAAGCAATCCTATGCCTACAAGTGGAGGTGCTTCTGTGCCTTTGCGGAGGCCAGATCTGAGCCTTCCTCACCTGTGAGCCTTCATACAGTGCTTCATTTCCTGCTGCATCTCAGAGATCAAGGTCTAGCCTTTTCATCACTCAAGGTTTAGCTATCTGCTATTGTTGCTAACCAGCTACCTGGTTCACCATCGGCTCGACTCTTCACGTCGCCAATACTTAAAAGGTTCTTCAAAGGTCTTCACCATCGATACCCGCCACTGCCTCCATTGGCACCGGCCTGGTCTCTCTCTTTGGTGCTCATACATCTCACAAGACCTCCTTTTGAGCCACTGGGCTCCGCCTTTCTGAGACTCTTGACACTCAAAGTGTCCTTTCTTGTGGCCATTACTTCAGCTAGACGTGCCTCTGAGCTGACGGCTTTACGCTCGGATGAGCCTTACCTCACCTTCCACAGGGATAAGGTGGTCCTCAGACCGGACATTTCCTTCCTCCCTAAGGTGGTTTCACCCTTCCACCTTTCTCAGGAGATTGTGCTACCGAACTTCTATTCAGATCCTTCTTCGCCTCTGGAGAAGACTGTGCACACTCTTGATGTTCACCATGCTTTGGCGTTTTATGTTCAACGTTCTGCTGAGTTCAGGTTGTCCAACAAGTTGTTTATTTGTTATGGTGGTGCCAGGAAAGGCAACCCAGTTTCTTCACAAAGGTTTTCAAAGTGGATTGCCCAAACCATTGCTTTGGCCTATGAACTGGCTAAACGCCCTCTACCGGTTGGTGTCCGTGCTCACTCAACCCTGGCTACTGCTTCATCTGCTGCCTTCCTCAGAGGTGTTCCCCTGCCAGAGGTCTGCAAGGCGGCTACGTGGTCACAGCCATCCACGTTTGTTCGGCATTACCAGCTGGATTCCAGGTCCCGAAGTGATGCCAGTTTTGGTCGTGCTGTTCTGTCTTCTATTCTGCAGTGACCTTCCCACCTCCACAGGTAAGCTTTTTAGTCACCCTATTGTGTGAGGCACAGAGACCATGAAGTAGTAGTACAAGTTGCTTACCTGTAACTGTGTTTCTTCGAGTGGTCATCTGTGCCCTCAAACAAATCCTGCCCTACCTCCCCTCGGTCAGGTCCCTGCTCTTTTGCAGCAGACTTGAACTGAAGGAGTAGCTAGATTGGCTGGATTGGGTATGTTCAGGGAGAGGGAGGGGTGGGGCTTCCGCCCATCTGCTCAGCTTTTCAGCATTCCAGATGGAGTATCTGCGCAGGCGCAAATCCTATTGTGTGAGGGCACAGATGACCACTTGAAGAAACACAGTTACAGGTAAGCAACCTGTACATTCCAGCAGTGTCTCTTTCTCTTCAACCTAACTCCCAATCTTACCCCTCCCTTTTCGCTAGCATTGAACGTGTGTGTGTGTGCCCCCATTTACTGTGTGTGATATTTATGTCCCCTAATAAATTGTGTATTTTCATTGGACTCATTTGGACTAGTGTCATCTCTCTTGGGGTTTGTCGGCGGACCCCTGGTAGACAATACTGGGACCATGATTCTGGCGCAAAGGCTTTCTTAGGACCTTCGTCTCTGCATATTTTGAGCTAATTATAATTCCCCTAAGTGAGAGACTTCCTAAGAATATTCCTCAAAGATCTGGAGCCAGTCATTGTAATGCTGCATGGCTTTTTACACATGCATCCCACTGAACCTGCTTGGTCTGTCTCGCTCTGTGAACAGAACAAGTTGCTCAGTCATGGGATCAACACTTGATGCTTCATTCTGACCCCAGATGCGAGTGACTTGCCAGTGCCATGCCAGGTGGCACAGCAGGATGCACATGCTAACAGTTCCCTGGCTTCACAATAGAGGCCCCAGATAACAGGGAGAATCTGGGCAGCTTTGGGACCTGGATACTCTGGGCTGCTCCCGGGGTATTTTGGCCCATGCAGACACCACCAGTGCAACAGGCTAACAGTCAGTTCTCCAAGGCTTGGTAGAGTTGTAGTCCTCAGATAGAGGGGGAGAAACAATAATCTAAAACTGGTGTCCTGAAGTCATTGCTTTAGTGTAGCTGATGCAGTAACTTTCAGCCCTACTAACGTGGCAAAAGCTGAAAGATCATAGTATTTGAAGTCCAGAACTTCTGGAGGGCACCGGCTTGTCGAAATCTGATTTCAGGGCCAGAGTAGATATTAGAAGAGATATATGACTGCTGGTGAAAACAGCAGCTTATGTTGTCTCCTTCATCCCCTGACTCCACACCTGTAATTTACGCGGGAAGATAGGTGATTTACACTATGATTTTCTCTTGTCCTTACTTAACTTCACTGGCTGCCACACAAAGGAAACTGTGGGGTATTTTGTATATTTGCAGAAGCCAGGATTGGATGGGGCCAAGGGACAACCTGCCCCTTCTAGCTTCCTTTCTTACACTGTCTGTGTGAATAATAATAATAATAATAATAATAATAATAAAATTTATTTATATCTCCCGCCTCTCCCTACGGATCGAGGCGGGTTTACAGCATGATAAAAATACAATACAATGAGAACAATAAAATCAATATGACATTACCACAAGTTAAAATATGCTACATCAACAACAGCTACAACTGGGGGTAGCTCTGGTTCAGTGGGGAGTTAGATAAGATCAGGTGGATATGCCTGCTGGAAGAGATCCGTTTTCAGTGCTTTTTTGAATGCCTCCAATGTAGGTATCAGACAGATCTCTTCTGGTAGGTCGTTCCATAACTTTGGAGCCATAGCTGAGAATGCTAAACGAGACGTAGATTTTAGTCTCATGTGCTTATAATTTAACAATTTCTTGTCAGTTGTCCTTAGGGTGCAGGGCGGATTATGTAGGGAGAGATGTTCTCTCAAGTAACCTAGGCCCAAGCCATATAGGGCTTTAAAGGTAATGACCAACACTTTGTATTGTGCCCGGAAGCAAATTGGCAGCCAGTGCAAAGATTTTAAGATGGGGATGATGTGATCCATCCTTGAAGCCCCCGTTAACAGTCTGGCCGCTGTGTTTTGGATCAGTTGAAGCTTCCAAACCTGGTACAAAGGTAGCCCCATGTAGAGTGCATTACAGAAATCCAAACGAGAGGTTATCAGTGCATGTACTACTGTTTCTAGGTCCCCCTTGCCCAAGTAGGGACGTAGCTGGCGTATCAGCTGAAGCTGATACCAGGCACTCCTGGCAGTCACCTCCACCTGTGATGTCAATTGTAGGGAGGAATCCAGGAGCACCTCCAGGCTACGAACCTCGTCCTTTAGGGGAAGTGTGACCCCGTCCAGGACTGGTTGATGAATCTCCATCCCTGGACCTGGGGAACCTATTACGAGCGCCTCCGTTTTCTCTGGATTCAACTGAGCCATTACCGAGTCAAGGCAGGCATTCAGAGGAGAGATGCCATCCTCAGTTACTGCAGCAGTCGGAGACATAGAGAAATAGATCTGAGTGTCATCAGCGTACTGATAACACTGCACCCCATGTCTCCTAATGACCTCTCCCAGCGGCTTTGTGTAAATGTTAAATAGCATGGGAGACAGGATGGCGCCTTGAGGGATGCCAGATGTCAGGTCTCTTTTACGAGAGCAGCTGTCTCCCAGCTTCACCATCTGGAACCTTCCTGAGAGATAGGACCGAAAACACTGGAGTGCAGTGCCTCCGATACCCAACTCTCCCAGGCGTTCCAGAAGGATACCATGGTCAATGGTATCGATGGACGCTGAGATGTCCAAGAGCACTAACAGGGTCACACTTCCCTTGTCTATGCCCAGACGGAGGTCATCGACTAAGGTGGCCATGGCTGCCTCAACTCCATAGCCCGTCGTGAACCCGTTTTGAAATGGGTCCAGATAATCGGCTTCATCCAAGACTGTCTGGAGTTGGTAGGCGACTGCCCTCTCAATCACCTTGCCCAGGAATGGTAATAGGGAGACCGGTCTATAGTTGTCTCTTAACTGGGGGTCAAGGGAGGGTTTCTTCAATAGAGGCTTAACTCAGCCTGCTTGAGTTGAGGTGGAAATTTCCCTTCCCTAAGGGATGTATTCATAACACGTTGAAGTAGTGTTACCACAGCATCCCCTTCCAGTGCGGTCAACCAAGATGGGCAGGGATCGAGGGGGCATGTCGTCCTCCTAACGGATCCAAGCAGCTTGTCCGCTTCCTCGGTACTTACAAGCTCAAAGTGATCCAGTCTAACCGAGTCCACGGAGTCACTGAACACCTCTCTCACGGTTTCTGTCTCAATATTGGCGTCCAGATCAGCCCTTATCCAAGAAATTTTATCGACAAAGAAGTCGTTAAAAGCGTCACAGCAGGCATTAGTAGGTTCTAGCAATAAATTCAGGGTGGGAGGATGTGTTAACTCTCTAACCACCCTGAAAAGTTCTGCCGGACGGGACTCCGCTGATGCAATACGAACAACATAGAATGAATTCTTTGCTGGATCGATTGCCACCCCGTAGGAACTAAGAAGGTCCTCAAGGAGTGTCTTGTCGGATAAACGTTGGTGTTTTCGCCCACGACGCTGTAGTCGTCTCGCAGCTTGCTTCTTTCTTCTTAGTTCTTGAGTATACCAGGCCTTTCTTTTAGGAGCAAGATGGAGAGGACGCTCGGGAGCAATGCTGTTTATAGCCCTGGTGTGGCCATGGTTCCATATGTCAACCAGGGTTTCAACAGCATTGCCGTCTGCCCCAACCATATAACCCTCTAGGGCTTCTTGGAACTTTTTGGGTTCCATCAGCCTTCGCGGGCGGACCATCTTAATAGGTCCTCCACCCCTGAGGGGGGAGTAAATGGAAGCCTTTAACTCCAATTTGAACAGGAAATGATCCGTCCATGACAGGGCAGAGGTAGTGATAATCTCTGCCCACGGATTTTCCTGATCCATGCAAAAGACTATGTCAAGCATATTATCTGCAGAATGTGTCGGCCCTGAGACCAATTGAGTCAGGCCCTTCCGATCTAATGAGTTGGACTCGAAGGGGATGTTAAGGTCTCCCAGGACAAGGAGCCTGGGAGACTCCAACACCAGCTCCGAGACCAACTGTGTCAGCTCGGCCAGGAAGTCTGTTAGGTTACGGGGTGGACGATAAACCAACAGAATCCCTAGACTGTCTCTGGCCTTCAGAGTCAGGTAAATACACTCAACAAAAGTTGTCTCACGGACAGGTCTCCTGGTCAAGATGATGGAGCTCTTGTGAGTTAAGGCAACACCTCCCCCTCCCCCACTTCCCCTAACCTGCTGCTGAACAGTGTACCCGTCTGGGAGGGCCTTAGCCCAAGTCACACTTCTGTCTTCATCCAGCCAGGTTTCCGTGATGCAGGCCAGGTCGGCGTCCTCATCCTCCAATAGATCGTATATTATGTGGGATTTGTTTCTCATCGACCTGGCATTTAAAAGGAGCAAGGTGAGGGTCTGTGGTATGGTTGGAGTGACCCTAGGTTCTTGGGAGCTAACAGAGTGCGTGGAAGACGAGATAGGTGTCAAGCATCAATCTCGTCTTCCCTTTATTCTGTTTGCTGCTCTGTTAACGCTGTATCTCCCATTACCCCACACCACTCTTATCGCTTCTCCTCCATTGCTGTGGATTGTATTCATGTCCTCCTGAGTGTCTGCATTATCATCCCTCTGTGTGTCCAAGATGATTGCCATTAGTATCTTCAATGGTAGTACACAGCAATGAGGGAGTTCTAACAGCACATACCCCTATCTATAAACTACCCCCGATGTCCCACCCCAAGTGTCCTATCGCCGCTGGCGCTTGGCTTCTCGTGGGGTCTGGCAGGCTGGCTTTTACAGGGGACGCCGCTCCCACCAGCGCCCCGCCCCGAAAGTCCTCCGCCATGCGGTGAGTTGTTCCGGCGCTGGCGCTTACTTCCTCCGCTGAGTGGCTGTTCCGGCGCTGGCGCTTGGCTTCTCGCGGGGCCCGGTAGGCCGGCTTTTACAGGGGACGCTGCTCCCACCGGCGCCCCGCCCCAAAAGTCCTCTGCCGTGAGGTGAGTTTTTCTGGCGCTGGCGCTTACTTCGCTGCGTGGTTGTTCTGGCGCTGGCGCTTGGCTTCTCGCGGGGCCCGGCAGGCCGGGTTTTATAGGGGACGTCACACCTTTCATCCTCTGGCTGCAAAGGTTCCATGTAAATATCTAAAATGGCAAATGAGCTTTCACCCTTACTGTACCAAAAACTGAGATAAAACATTTTTTGACCTTTTGTTAATCTTCTCCCTGAAACCAGATGATGTTCTTGGTCTTCTTTTTAGTTTTTGAAGTTAATAATTGGCATGCTTGATGAGAAGGATGGCCTTCACTGGGTCCAAGATTGCTTTCTTTTTCTTTTTCTATTAACAAATGGCCACAAGAATTCATGGCCACAAGAAGAGTCCAACAGTGCAGGTAGTTCCATTGGTCCACCTCAACAAACTATCTATCAGGTTTCAGCTCTACCCTGAGCAAGCCTTTTGTAAAGTCAGTGGGTCTTAATTGGTCACTGAAGACCAAAATAATTTTTGAAAGGAATAGGTCACAATGATATATTATTGCTGGGAAAATGAAGAGTTTGTATGTTTAAACACTCTCCCCCACCCCTGCTTTATCATAGGACACTAGAGTAGTGTACAATAGAAACAATTTAAAACACTTACAGATTAAAAACATAAATAATTTAACAAGATTAAAAACATGTTAAACATAGCAACAGTTGAACCACTTTAAAAGCTACAGTAATATAAACCCACATTCATGTATAGTTTGAAATAAATTAGTCCCTGAAGGCTTTGATAAATGTTTTGGCTTGGCACTGGAAAGAAACAAACATCGGAAGAGAAATGTAAAGTAGGCAGAAAAAAATGAAATGCACAGATATAGGATGGGGGATACCTAGCTTGACAAGAGTACATGTGAAAGGAATCTAGGGCCTGATCTGGACTGGCAAAAAGGGATGTGTTCATGCCTGCATGAAAGTGTGGTCTTTAGATGACCTGCAGTGAAAGTTTGGCATGAACACACTTCTTTGGTGTTTTAGTGGGGAAAAAGCAGCTTTAAAAAGGAGATGTTTTTCACACTTCTTTTTAAAAAGGGTATAACTCTGCAGCTGCATCTAAATGCTGTGGTGCAACTGCAGTTTTTTAAAGCTCCCAAACCCTAGCTCCAGCCCTAATCCGAACCCTAGACATGCGCAGTAGGGACTCTGGGATGCTGTAACTGTTATGCAACAGCGCATAAAATATCAACTCACTCATAAGATAAAGAAGTTTATTCATAAAATAAAGGGGTTCATTCATGGTGCACCGGTGCAATTGCACAGTTAAAAAAGGGAAGCGAAACTGCAGCGGTAATTTGACAGATCTTCATAACTGCACAATTCATGTGTGATGTACCTGCGCAACTGCGCAGTTTGCAGCCAGCAATACAATTGTCTGTATGGTATACCGGTGCACTGTGCAGTTCGCAGCCGATAACCAACAAAAATAAAAAAAAAATAAATAAAAAAATTAAAGGTTCAGTGCAGCCAAAAGCGCTGTTCTTTGCCGCCCGTGCAGCTGCTCCGCCTGTGTTTCTAGTGTCCTGACAGCTTCCAATGTAGTGGCTGAGCAAGAGCAAGACTTCAGATAAGTTGTCCCCACACCTCCTCTGTGTAGTTGCCCTATGCCTTTTTATTATACACCTGGGACTTGCAGTGCAGCTGCTAAGTATTAAGGAAAAGGCAACTTCATGTTGCCCTTTCCTGCCAATCTAGAAAGCTAATAATAATAATAATAATAATAATAATAATAATCTATTCTGAACAGCATTGCTTTTTTATTCCTCTTTTCCAACAATGAATTTTCCATTTCCCTATCTTGCTTTTCTTTACTCTCTGCTATTGTTTTCAGAATTAGTGAAATTCATTTCTATAGTTCTCTTAATATCTTTCTTCCTATATTATCTCATGTTTCCTTTACCATATTTATTTAGACATTTAACCTCTATTTATAATGATTGCACAGTCGGATATTGCGTTTTCCCTTAATTAATTTCTACCTAGACCTATCACTCGATATTCACCATATCACTTTAGCATTCCGACATATTCAGGTGGATTTTTACCATTTTTTTTACAGTATTCAATGAAAGGTTCCCATCCCAGATCTTCTTCCTTAATCTCCTCCTCCCTTAATAGTTTTGTTAAATTATCAATTTCCACTACCTCTAAAGTCTTAATAAGCTAGTCATCAACATCCAAAGGGTTGTTCCTTTTCCAGTTTTTTGCAATTGTTAGCCTTGCAGTAGTTATTAAATATAGAATATATTTTAGATATTTCCTTGCTTCTCTCTCTTCTACCATATTCAATAGACATAACTCCAGCTTCAATTCTATTTTGATTTGAAATATTTCCTGTATTGTTTTATGCGCTTCTATCCAAAATTTCCTAAGTTTTGGCCATGTCCACCACATGTGATAGAATGTTCCAGGTACCTCCTTACACCTCCAACACAGATTCCCTTTTCCTCTATATATTTTTGCAAGCCTTGTGGGAGTAAGATACCATCTATATATCATTTTATATAGACTTTCCTTAAGATCATTACACAGTGTAAAACTTGGATCTTTACCCCAAGCTCTCTCTCACTTACTTAATGTTATATTATGTTTCAAATTCTTTGCCCATTCTGTCATGTTATTTTTTATGGTTTCTGTTGCCTCTAGTTGTAATTTCAAACATACTTTGTATAGCTTAGATATTATCCTCTTTTCTTCTCCCTGTACTATCTTGTCTAGTTCCGTTTTTTTCGTTTGTTACACCATCTTGTTTCATATCTGTTAAATATCTCTGTTTCAATTGTAAATAATGAAACCAGGTCATTTCTCGCCCCCCCCCCTGCTCGAGTTCTTCCCTGCTTTACATTTTCAATTTCCCATTTTCTTTTTTAAAAATATCTTTATATTTTAACCATTCTTGATCTGCCCATTTCCCCTTACCTAGAAAAGCTTCCTCTGTTGAGACCCAAACTGGTATTTTCCTATAAATTTTCCCTTTATATATTTTCCAGACTCATAAGAGTGCTTTCCTTACAATATGGTCATTAAATGTTTGTTTTTTTCCAGTTTGCTGTACCACATAAACACATGCCAACCAAAGGCCAGATTGAATCCTTCCAACCTCAGCAGTTTGCCATTTCTCAGATGTATCCATTCTCTTACCCAGTCCAAAGTACAACCATGATAATATATTCTTAAATCTGGCAAAGCTAATTCCCCGTTTTATTTAATGTCAGTTAATGCATTCCACTTAATCCTGGGTTTCCTCCCCGCCCATATAAATTTAGTTAGTTCTTTCTTCCATTTAGTAAATACTGAATCATTAAGTACAATTGGAAGGTTCTGAAATAAGAACAATATTTTTGGCAACAGGCTCATTTTCACAATTGCTATTTTCCCCATTAACGATAGTTTCAGGATTGACCATTTTTCTAATTTCTTTTTTGCTTCTTGCCATGATGGTTTATAATTGTTATCAAATAACTCAGAGTTTCTTTTTGTCAGGTTTATCCCCAGATATATAATTATTTTATTATTAAATTCTAAACAGCTAGCTATGCCTCTTGGGTGATTTTCCCCTTTTTAATTTCTTATACATGTTCCATTTAAAACCTAGCTCAGTTGAAAGTTCTTTAGTAATCCATCCAGGTTTCCTCAGAAACTTCCCATTTTTCCTCCTCACTGGGACTGTTTGAAATTCTGCCTTTAATATCCCAGGACAGAACCCTGTGGCGCCCCACTGGTCACTTCTCTCCAGGATGAAGAGGAGTCATTAGTGAGCGCCCTTTTGGTTTGGCCAGTTAGCCAATTACAAATCCACCTAACAATAGTCAACAAACCACAAATCCACCTGACAGTACATTGTCTCTGTTCCCTGTTAGCATTTTGCTATCTTCCCCACACAGCAGCCCTACCACTTCCTTCTTCCTTTTGCTATGAACATAACCCAAAAATCCTGTTTTATCGTTCTTAACCTGTCCAGCAAGCCTGAGCTT
Source organism: Urosaurus nigricauda (assembly GCA_034509955.1). Taxonomy (NCBI): domain Eukaryota; kingdom Metazoa; phylum Chordata; class Lepidosauria; order Squamata; family Phrynosomatidae; genus Urosaurus; species Urosaurus nigricauda. The sequence continues at coordinate 3,471,220 of JAOEGL010000014.1, forward strand.
ATTCTCCTGGAGAGATGTGACAGTGTGGTCTACTGTTAGGTGGATTTGTAATTGGTTAACTGGCCAAACCAAAAGGGTGCTCACTAATGGCTCCTTTTCATCCTGGAGAGAAGTGACCAGTGGGGTGCCACAGGGTTCTGTCCTGGGCCCAGTACTATTCAACATCTTTTATTATGGATGAAGGAATAAAGGGCATACTTATTAAATTTTCAGATGACACCAAATTAAGAGTAGTAGCTATTATCCCAAAGGATAGGATCTAAATTCCATATGACTTTAATTGATTAGAAAGCTGGGACAGAACTAACAAAATGGATTTCAACAGGAATAAATGTAAGATACTTCAGTTGGGCAGAAAAATGAAATGCACAGATACAGGATGGGGGACACTTGGCTGAATGAGACTACATGTGAAAGGGATCTAAGAATCCTGGTAGACCACAAATTGAACATGAGTCAACAGTGTCATGTGGCAGCTAAAAAAGCCAATGCAATTCTAGACTACATCAATAGAAGTATAGTGTCTAGATCAAGGGGAATAATAGTACCACTCTATTCTGCTTTGGTCAGGCCTCACCTGGAATACTGTGTCCAGTTCTGGGCACCACAATTCAAAAAGGATGTTAACAAGCTGGAGGGTTTCTAGAGGAGGGCGACCAAAATGGTGAAGGGTCTTGAAACCACGCCTTATGAGAGATGCTGGGTTTGTTTAGCCTGGAGAAAAGAAGGTTAAAGGTGATAGGATGCCCCTGTATAAGTATTTGAAGGGGTGTCATATTGAGGAGGGAGCAAGCTTGTTTTCTGCTGCTCCAGAAAATAGGACCTGAAACAATGGCTGCAAGCTACAGGAAAAGAGATTCCACCAAAACATTCGGAGGAACTTTTTGACAGTAAGAGTTGTTTGCCAGTGGAACACACTCCCTCAGAGAGTGGTGGAGTCTCCCTCCTTGGAGGTCTTTAAACAGGGGCTTGATGGCCATCTGTCGGGGATGCTTTTATTGTGAGCTCCTGCATGGGGGTGGACTGGATGGCCCTTGGGGCCTCTTTCAGCTCTGTGATTCTATGATTCTATGACTCTTCTTTGATGTTCTCAGGTTCTCTCAGCTTGATCAACTCACAGGATTTCTGTGAGGATTAAAATGGTGATGGGAAAGCCAAGTATGTCACTTCAAGCACCTTGAAGGGAAAACAGGATTTTATATAATAGTAATAATAATAATAATAATAATAATAGCAAGAACAACAACTACTACTACTACTACTTTATTTTTGTATCCTGCCTTTCTGCCTGGGCAATCAAGGTGGCTTACATGAAATAAAATAGGTTGAAATAAAACATCATTTGGATAAAAAATAGACCCCCCCTTAAAAGAGAATTAAATACATTATGATTTAAAAGAGAAGAAAAAACATTAAAACAACACAATATTAAAACTAAAAGAGCGACTTTCTGGGGACAGTACTGGATGGAGTGGGGAGAGCTCAAAGTGTATTGGAATGTTCTATTTGGGGGAAGGCCTGCCAGAAGAGATCTGTCTTGACAGCTTTTTAAAAGCTGTCTAAGCTCATTATTTGACGGATCTCATCTGTCAAGGCATTCCAAAGCCTGGGAGTGGCATCGGAAAACGCTCTCTGAGAGGTTGCTGTTAGTCTGGTTTTCAAAGGCTGCAGTACATTCCTCCCAGAGGACCTGAGGGTGCGGGGCGGATTATATAGAAGGAGGCGATCCCTTAGATAGGTTGGGCCCAAGCCATGTACGGCTTTAAAGGTAACCACCAACACCTTATACTTGGCCCGGAAACCAATAGGCAGCCAGTGAAGAGATTTCAAAATCAGTGTAATATGATCAAACCTGGATTTACCAGTGATCAACCTGGCTGCCATATTTTGTACTGATTGTAATTTCTGAACTAGGTAACCCTATGTAGAGTGCGTTGAAGAAATTGAGTTGTGAGGTTACCAGTGCATGTACTACAGTTTCTAGGTCCCTTACTTCCAGAAAAGGGCGCAGCTAGCTTATCAGCCGTAGCTGATAATAGGTGCTTCTGACTGTCGCATTCACCTGATCTCTCATGTTAAGCGATGGGACTAGGAGCACCCCAGACTGCGAACACAGTCCCTAGAGAAGATTGTGACCCCATCCAGGACTGAGGGTTGCAACCCAATACCTGGTTTGGGAGCCCCAAATCCGTTTTGTCTGGATTCAGCTTGAGTCGCTTTTTCCTCATCCAGTCCATTACCGCTTCAAGACACTGATTGAGGGGAGAGATGCCATCTGTTGTCCTGGCTGCTGGCCAAGACATGGAGAAGTATATTTGGGTGTCATCAGCATACTGATAACACCCTGCCCCATGTTTTGATGGCTTTTTGTTGTTATCCACCCTCAAATTGATCTTGACCCATGGCAAATGTGTAGATGAGACATCTCCAAGACTCTGTGTCCTCCACTGCTCTGCTCATTTCCTGCACAGTCATAACCGTGACTGCTTTTATAGAATCCATCCACCTAGCTAGCATACAGTCTTCCTTTCTTCTTCCCTCCACCTTTCCTAGAATTATTATTTGTTCCAGTTGAGTCATGCCTTCTCATGGTGTGGCTAAAGTACGACATCTCTAGTTTAGTCATCATGGTTTCCAGAGAGATTTCTGGTTTGATCTTTTCTAGGACCCATTTGTTTGACTTCTTGGCTGTCCATGCTATCCTCAGTACTCTTCTCTAGCACCACACTGTCCAGCTCTCACTTCCGTAACATGGTAACAGGGAATACAATGGCTTGTATGATTCTAATTTCCATGCTCAGTTATACATCTTTACATTTTAGGCTCTTTTCTAGTTTTTTCATAGCTGTCCTCCCCATTCTTAGTCTTCTTACGGTTTCTTGATGGCAGTCCCTGCTCCAATCTATGTTTGATCCTGGGTATGAGAATTCTTTTACTATTTCTGTTTCCTTATTGTGTAGGTTGAATTTGTGTAAATTCTCAGTGGTCGTTATCTTTATTTTCTTTATGTTCAAGAATAACCCTGCCTTTGCACTTTCTTCATTGATCTTTCTTTGGAGGTAATACTTTTTTGCTTATTAGTATTGTGTTGCCTGCATTCCTTAGATTGTTGATATTCCTTCCTTCTAGTTTCAGTTTTCCTTCTTCTGTGTTCAAGCCTGATTTTTGTATAATATGTACAGGTTGCTTAACTGTAACTGTGTTTCTTTGAGTGGTCATCTGTGCCCTCACACAATAGGGGTTTGTGCCTGCGCAGAGATCCCATTCGGATGCTGAAAAGCTGAGCAGATTGGCAGGAGTCCCGCCCCGCCCCTCCCACTCCCTGAGCATGCCCAATCCCACCAATCTAGCTCCTCCTTTAGTTCAAGTCCGCCGCAAAAGAGCAGGGACCTGACCGAGGGGAGGTAGGGCAGGATTTGTTTGAGGGCACAGATGACCACTCGAAGAAACACAGTTACAGGTATGCAACCTGTACTTCTTCTTCGTGGTCTCTGTGCCTCACACAATAGGGTGACTAAAGAGCTTACCTGTGGAGGTGGGAAGGTCACTGCAGAATAGAAGACAAAACAGCACGACCAAAACTGGCATCACTTTGGGACCTGGAATCCAGCTGGTAATGCCGAACAAATGTGGAAGGCTGTGACCAGGTAGCTGCCTTGCAGACCTCTGGCAGGGGAACACCTCTGAGGAAGGCAGCAGAGGAAGCCATGGCCCTGGCTGAGTGAGCACGGACACCGACCGGTAAAGGGCGCATGGCCAGTACATAGTCCAAAGTAATGGTCTGGGCAATCTACTTTGAAAATCTTTGTGAAGAAACTGGGTAGTCCTTCCTGGGTCCACCATAACAAATAAACAATTTAGTGGACGACCTGAACTCAGCAGGACGTTGAACATAAAAAGCCAAAGCACGGCGAACATTGAGAGCGTGCATAGTCATTTCCAGAGGCGAAGAAGGGTCTGGATAAAAGTTTGGTAGCACACTCTCATGAGAAGGTGGAACAGTGAAACCACCTTAGGGATGAAGGAAACGTCCAGTCTGAGGACCACCTTGTCCCTATGAAATGTGAGGAATGGCTCATCTGAGCGTAGGGCCATCAGCTCTGAAGCACGTCTGGCTGAGCTGATGGCCACAAGGAAAGACACTTTGAGTGTCAGCAGTCTGAGAGACCGAGTCTAAGGGCTCAAATGGCGGTCTCGTGAGCTGTGTGAGCATCAAAGAGAGAGACCAAGCTGGTACCAGTGGAGGCAGTGGTGGATAGAGATGGTGAAGGCCCTTGAAGAACCTTTTGAGTGTCTGAGAAGTGAAGAACCAGGCAGATGGTGAACCAGGTGGTTGGTTGGCAACTGGCTGACAAGTAGACCTTGAGGGATGAAAAGGCCAAGCCTTGACCTCAAAGGTGTAGCAGGAAGTGGAGCACAGTAAAGAGGATCACAATAGAAGACTCGGTTCTGGCCTCTGCAAAGGCACAGAAATGTTTCCGCTTATATGCATAAGATTGCTTGGTAGAGTCCTTTCTGGAGGCTGACAAGACCCTAAGCAGTTCAGGAGAGGTCATGGTCTGATCCTCCATGCTGTCATTCGTACGTTGTGAAGGTCTGGATGTAGGACTGCCCCATTGGAGTGGGACAGACGGTCCAGCCACTTCGGTAGATGGAAGTACTGGCCCTTGGCCAGATGGAGTAGTGGAGTGAACCAGGGTTGTCTCGGCCAGAAGGGGGTCAGCAGTATCACGTTGGATCCGTCCCTGGTCATCTTGGCCACTGTCCTGGAGATCATTGGGAAGGGTGGAAAGGCATACAGGAAGTCCTGGTTCCAAGTGCAGAGGAAGGCATCTCCCAGGGATCCTAGACCTCTGCCAGCTCTGGTGTAGAACAGTCGGCACCGAGCATTCTCTGGCGTGGCAAACAGATCCACTGAGGGAGTTCCCCACCAAGATGTCAGAAGATGGAAGGCTGGAACTGACAGAGTCCATTCGTACTGGAGGACTTTGTCCCTGCTGAGGGAGTCCGCTAACACGTTGTCCTTGCCTGCAAAGTGAACCGCCACTGGGTGGATCAAGCGACGGTGGCCCCACGTCCAGAGGTGTTGAGACAGGTGGAGGAGAGCTGGAGAATGTGTTCCTCCTTGCTTGTTTATGTAGCAGATGGTAGTTGTGTTGTCTAACACCACTTGCATCACTCTGTGGGGAAGGTGACGTTTGAAGGCTCTGAAGGCTTTGATGACTGCCAGGAGTTCCAGAGCATTGATGTGCAGCTCTGCCTCTTCTAGAGACCACTGGCCTTGGACACAGAGTTCTTCGAGATGTGCATCCCATCCTGTCATGGGTGCGTCTGTGGTGACCATCCTGGAGGGTTCCGGTGTCTGGAAGGGCATCCCCTTGAGGATGTTGGAGGGAACCATCCACCACTTGAGGGAGTCTCAAACATATGGAGGAAGTGAGAGTCTCTTGGATGGATTGTACCGAAGGTGATTGAAGGAGGCTAGGAACCATTCCTGGAGAGGCCTGAACCTGAGGCGTGCCAGGTAAGTGAAGGCTGTGGTGGAGGCTAGGTAGCCTAGTAGTCGCTGAATGTCCTTTGCCATAGGTAGAGCAGTGCGGAGGACATATTGAAGCCTCTGCCCTCCTGGTTGGGAGATAGACATGGGCCATGACAGAGTCCAGAGAAGTGCCTATGTAATCTATCACCCTTACAGGATGCAAGATAGACTTAGAGGGGTTGATAGTGAGTCCCAGATCGGAGAGAAGGCACAGGGTGCAGTGAATGTCTTTGTACAGTTGCGTCCGGGAGGACGACACCAGAAGCCAGTCGTCGAGGTAAGGGAAGATCTGTATGCCTTGCAGCTGAAGATGTGAGGTAACCACTGTCATGTACTTTGTAAAGACTCGTGGAGCAGTGGAGAGGCCGAAGGGAAGGACGGTATACTGAAAGAGATCTCCGTCGACAGTGAAGTGTTGGGGCCTGATGCTGATGTGGAAGTAGGCATCCTTTATATAGATGGATGCGAACCAGTCCCCTTGATGCAGGAATGGAAGGATAGACTGCAGAGTCACCATCTTGAATTTGCGAGGTGCAATGAAGGAATTGACGCCTCTCAAGTCTAATATGGGATGAAGACCACCACCTCTCTTTGGCACGATGAAATATCAAGAGAAGTAGCCTTGGAGCCTGCAGCTGGTTGGAACTTTCTGGATGGCTCCTTTGTTGAGAAGGGAGGAAATCTCCTCTAGAAGAGGAGGGGAAGAGGGAGTAGAGCAGAAAACGCCATTTGGTGGAACACTTGAGAACTCTATGGCGTATCCCAGGCAGATGATGGTAAGGACCCAGGAGTCCGTGGAGATCCGGCGCCAGTTCTCATAGAAGCGGCGAAGTCTGGGGACATGGTGAGAAGTGACTGGCAATAGAAAGGTGGCTGTCGCCTCCAAAGACCTGTCAAAAATTTGGCTTGGAGGTTGGTTTCCTGGAGGAGTGCTGCTGATGAGGTTGCTGTCCTTGCATCTGTTGTTGGTGCTGCTGCTGCATAGGGCCTCCTTGGGTAAGGTTGGGAGGGACCCCTATAAGTGGAGGACGGAGCAGACCAGGAGCGAGGATAACCAGAAGAAGGAGGCTGTGAACGTCAAGGCTGGTTGCCAGGTGGCCTGGCCAATGTCACTCCAAGTCTCTTGCTGTTGAGATGGGCTTTGGCCATAGAGTCCAGGGACTTGTCAGTCTTGGCTGCGAACAGTTCCTCACCCTCGAAGGGCATGTCCTCTTAGCCTTGGCTTCTTCTGATAAGTTGGTAGACCTCAGCCAGGCCAACCTGTGGACAGCTACTGCCCTGGAGATGACTTTGGCGGAGCAGTCTACCACGTGCCTGCCCGAATGGACCTGTTGGGTTATCAATGACAGGGCCTCGGCATAGAACTGCTGGGCTGCTTCTTGCTGTTCCGGTGGAAGATGGGGGATAAAAGCTGCCATTCTATCCCACAGGAATTTTTGGCAGCCTGCCATGCACACTTTCATATTTGCAACCTTGGCCATAATTGCTACCGAGGAGTAGAATCTTTGGCCGAAGATATCCATCCTCCTGCCATCCTTGTCTACTGGGGCAGAGTGGGTTTTGCCAGATGACTTACAGGTGGACTCCACAACAAGAAAGTTCGGAGCAGGGTGCGTGAATAAGAAGGGGGCAGTATCCGACTGCACCCTATACAGAGAGTCCAACTTCTTGGAGGCGGGTGGGGTGGACGCTGGTTTAGCCCACGACAGAGGCATGATGTCAGCAAACGATGGCAGAAAGGGGATAATGGCTGGTTGGGGAGGTTTCGCAAACAGGCCATCTATGGGGTCCCTGGGCGGCTTTGGGGCCTGAGCTATCTGTAGGCCCACTGCCTTGGCCATCCTGTCCACAGTACCTGAAAACAATTGAACATCCTCAACTGGAGAGCCAGATATTTGGTCCTCTACTTCATCATTGGGAGAGGACATGGCTTGTACAGGAGATGCTGGGGTTTCATCCATGTCACCGGCGGATTCTTCCGAGGACTGAGAAGCTACTGGAAGAGGCAGGTTGACATAAGGTTTGGGTCGGAGCCGAGGCGAGAGCTGTTGACGTCGAAGCACCTACTGGACAGGGGTCACAAGAGGTGTTGATGTTGAGGTCGCCGTTGATGTTGATGCCGCCGTCAACGCTGGGGCAATCACAGAGACCGATGTTAACTCGGGTGGTCTTGACACCGTGGCAGTTGTCACAGGGGGCGGTGAAATCGCCCTGGACTCACCGCGGTCACGGACTGGGGAACGGGAACGGGACCTCCGCTGAGAGAAAGGGTTGAAGTAGGGATCCTTCACATAGTACTGGTCACTGTAGGAGGGGGAGTAGGACCTGTACGATGGATGCCTCTCCCTCTAAAGACTCTCTGCTTGGTGTCGAACCAGAAATGAAGCCGACAAATGAGGGGAGTCAAAGTAATGCTCATCGAAAGGCTCAGGAGACCTTCCAGGTGGAGGAGACAGGAACTGCAGCTTGTAGGCCCTTTCGGAGGAGGCCAAGACGTCCCTCGGTGGAACCTCAGCCGGAGGGAGGATAGGCGAGACCATTGACGTCGAGGTGGATATCATGAGAGATGGAGTCGAGATCGATGTTGAAGTGGGCTGCACTGTGGGTTCCAAGGCCTCCGGCGCTGAGTCTAGTACAGTGACCAGGGCCGGGGCAGGGAGGCTGGCAGTCGGCGTCGAGGCCGGTTTCAGAAAGTCCTCTTGGGCTACTGCCGATGTAACAATTGTGGGAGCCTCCTTTGACTTATGACTCTTCTTCTCAGGCTTGTCCCCCTCCTGGGACGAGGAGCGCTTCTTGTGCTTCTGAGGCACGTCCTCCGAGTGAGGCATAGACATCTCGACAGACTGAGTCTTCGACACCGAAGGTGTCTGGGAGGGAGCTGTCGACATCGAGGTCAAGATCGGTGTAGAGGCCATCGAGGTAGAGGTGGCTGTTGACCCTGGCCTTTGGGAGAGCTTGGGGATCCTCGGGAATTTTTATATTGGGAGCCTTCCGAGAGGATCCGCCTGTGCCTCCGAAGAGTGGGCCTTCTCCCAAAGGTGCACTTTGAGTCTGTCTGCCCTATACCGAAGGATGGCTGGGTTGAAGGCCTTACAATGCCTGCATTTTTCAGGAACGTGGGTATTTACCAGACAAAAGATGCACTTAGAGTGTCTGTCTTTTACTGCAACTTTATTCCCACATTCTGTACATTTCTTCTTTTTTTTTAAGAAATAAGAATCATACATAACAAAGTCACAAGACAATATCTTTACATAACAGAATGCATATGAAATTTCCTGGTCCAAGAAATTTTACATTTTGCCTCATATAGAAAAATTGAAATGGGTAGTAACCCGTGTGCCAATAATTAGGTATTATAGGCTTAAATGAGGGGGGGGGGTAGGGGAAGTAAAGGGGAAAGGGGGGAAGTGAAAAGACAGACGGAAGAAAAATAAGAAATATTGACTGATATATCTGTTATCATTTGTACATAATATTCTAGACTACTATCTTTACGAAATAGATTTGGTTTTTGAAAAAATAGACTTCGCTATAACAGTAATATAAGTCATTATCGTATTCCATGCTTCATTCTATATATTCTACTATTACCTTTACAGGGGTTTAATCTTATGTCATTCACATTGTAAACCAGGAATACTGACACAGGAATTTGATAGTAAATAGGAAAAAAATTGTTCAAGTCTGTACACTTCTTGAAGGGGATGGCCATAAGAGGCCGAACAACTCGAGGGGACCCATCCGGGCCAAAAAGCATTGAGAAAAACTCCAAGAAGAGGTGGAAAAAGGGGGCAGCTCAAGGAGAAAGGGAGCAAAAAGGGAATTAGGAAAAATTAGGAAAAAGGGGATTTTAATCTACTCAGCCGTTCGCAAAGCGAGGAGCACTCCAAAGGAGATATTTCTCTTGTGGTGGACGAAAGAGAACTGAAGGAGGAGCTAGATTGGTGGGATTGGGCATGCGTGCTCGGGGAGTGGGAGGGGAGTGGCTCCTGCCAATCTGCTAAGTTTTTCAGCATCCGAATGGGATCTCTGCGCAGGTGCAAACCCTATTGTGTGAGGCACAGAGACCACAAAGAAGAAGTTATGCATACAAGTTGATCAGAAAGGATGAAAGAATGCAGCCTTCCCTGACCCCTTTGGTAACTGGGAACCATTCTGTTTCTCTGTGTTCTTTTTTGACAGTAATAATATAATAATAATAAATTTTTATTTATATTTCCCGCTTCTCCCTGCAGATTATAGCATAAAACTGTCTTAAATACAGATTTTTCATTAGGACTAATTAGTTTGCCAGGCATGAAGGACTTTTGGGTGGTATCGCCCTGTTTGGGGAACTCTTGTGCCATCACCTTTTTCTCATTTTTATTAATTTATTTTACCACACCACAAATATACATATACATGGACACTTTACATGGTAGAACCCTTCCTTCTTCCTATTATTTCCAACAATTTGGAAGGTAAGTTTGCTGTGAGGCAGGGATAGCCCAATGGCAAATGGTAAATACAAGCTTGGTAGAACCTGTAAGAGCTTGCACTTCATTGGCATAGTGTTTCAGAAGTCAGGATCACTTCCATGCCATGATGAGGAAGTAAAGCATCAATAAATCAAGTACTAACAACACCATCTAAATCCGCTTCATTTCCAGGTTGTAACACAACAAAATGTGGAAATGAGAAAGGGGGATGAAGATTTCTCCAAGATACTGTGTCTGTTTAATTATCAGATTTGGTGGGTTTTACCCTAAAGGTGTCCTGAAAGAAGAGGATGACAGCTTTCTATTTTATTTTTTAAAGAACAGATCTATCAACAGCAATTGGCCCTGGCAGCAAGATGATTCTAATATCCACCCATATTATTACCAGGGCTATCAAAGCAAATGCCTGTCAATTTAATTAAATGGATTAAATCTGCCTGTGAGTACACACAGTGCAAATTCTAATTTTTTTTGTCCAATGTTCTATACAACTCTTCTTCCAAATCCTCCTTAACACACGGCCACTGCACATTGTTCTTTCTTCCTTTTGGGCAGTGATGTAGTAAAACTGGTTCAAAGTGCCAGGATTTTTGTGATCAGCAGGAATGATGATGCAGTTGGCCAACAGCCTCAGGCTTCTCTGCTCCGTCTGAGTTTAGCTGCAATTCTCACAGTAGCTGAAGGAAAAATGGATTTTCTTAGCAAAAACACATTATTGTCAGCTATTCCTGTTGTAATACACAGAACTTTGCAGTGGCTTTGTGTTGAATGGGTGATTACTTGTTCACTTCACAAAAGACCATCCGTAGTGGAGATGAAAAAAAGCTTGGATTGGTTTGTTGATCAGATCAATAGAACTGTCTGGATTATTTTTACTCTCCTGGGACCTGAATAAGGTAACTATCATGAGGAGCACCTGAACACTTCACAATTTACTGCTATACCACGCCTTTGGGGGCAAACATATCAGCTGATGTTAGAGCTTGTCTTGGCACCAGTTTCTTGCATGCAGTTTAGTATCTGCAGAACATGAAAGCCAAGCAAAAAAGCCAAATGGCTATTTTCAAGCTCTGCCATGGTCATTTGATTAACATGTAAGAAATGGCTCCATTATTGATAAATCAGTGTTGCATCTGTCTTTAAAACCTTAGAAAATTTCTTCTCAACCAGAAGTGTACAAGGAGTTTTATTTTATTTTATTTTGGTCAAGAAAATACTGCCTGAAACTGTTAATCTATATGCCTCCTCAGAATACTGGACTCTTCCATCTATTACACCTGGATTTTCATCCCCCCCCCACCTTTTTAGGAAAAGTATTGGAAGTAAATATAAATTATGTTGCTGTTTCAAAACATTTTTTAGACTTCAGAGCAGACCTGACAGTGGCAGCTAAGCGGATACAGTAAGTTTACAGTTTGTGGAATCTTACAGTTTGTAAGATCTGAAGCTATAAATTATCCACATGTTGTATTCTTTTATTCCGTAACATTGGCTTCTGGGGCAATGTTTGTCAGTTAACTCTTCATTCCAAACATATTGGGAAAAACAAACACAAAATAGAAATGCAATATGTTCTAACTATCAGCTCATCCCTTGGCTTCCACACAGCTCCTCTGTTTTTCTCTCATTTCTTGATGAAAGGGAGTTGCTAGATTTGCTCTGTTCTACATTCAACAGTGCTGTAGTTTTCCCTATCTTGTTGCAAAGTGACCTCAGAATACTTTGCCAAATGTCAGAAAAGTCACAGAGTATTAGAGTAGCTAAAGGACAAGTGATTGCATCACTTTTTAAAAGTCCACTGTTGCTTCTGGAAGAAAGCAAATGTGAGTTGCCCCTGAGCTTCTCACATGAGAAAACTTCACCTTTGCCATTGCACCTTCTCAAGATTCTATGGCACTTTCTGTCTTGAAAGATAACATGCTTGGTGCCAGTCTACAGCGACAGCTGGCAAGGAACATACCCTTATAGGATGAGCTGTGGCAATGTCAGTATCTCTTTCCTAGCCTCTCAACTTCTCTGCCTTCCTTGCTTCTTTTGATGTTACCCTTTGAGCTATTCTGATGTCACAGAAGGGGTTTCAAGGGACATGTTAGCACTTCTGGCTATATCTAGTCTAGCTACTTTGTGGCCACAGAGCAGGGTTCAGAAACTTGTAGCCCTCCAGATGTTGCTGAACGTCAATTCCCATTATGTCTGACCATAGGTTACACTGGCTAAGCATGATGGGAGCTGAGGTCAAGCAACATCTGAAATGGCCATGAGTTCCCTACCCTGCCATAGAAGGCCCAGATCACTTTGGATCATGCCATTATGTTAAATGCTGATTGGGGAGATGAGATTCCATTGGGGATATGGAATTTCTGGGTTCATAATGAATTGTTATTAAATTATATAATAACTTGCCTAGATGTGGTGGGCTTTTAGATAACACCTTCCAGAAGCCTTTCAATAAAGTCCTATATCTGAAGGGCAACCTCTTCCTGCATGAACTTGCCCATCTATTGCCACCGTCTATGGACACCCTTCTTTTCATTTCATTTTGAGTGGAAGTGGCTGGTGGTAACATGACACATAGTCTTCCCAAGTCTTCAAAGCCTTTAAATCCACCATATTGAGGAGGAGAGAAAGGCAGGCCAGCTCCTACAAGCAAGAAGAGCCCTCCCTCCATCCACCATCTTGAGGAGGAGAGAAAGGCAGGCCAGCTCCTTCTGCAAGCAAGAAGAGCCCTCCCTCCGTCCACCATCTTGAGGAGGAGAGAAAGGTAGGCCAGCTCCTTCTACAAGCAAGAAGAGCCCTCCCTCCATCCACCATCTTGAGGAGAAGAGAAAAGCAGGCCAGCTCCAACAGGCCTTGCCTGCAAGCAAGAATAGCCCTCCCTCCATCCACCATCTTGAGGGAGAGAAAGGCAAGCCAGAGCTCCAACAGGCCTTGCCTGAAAGGAAGAAGAGCTCTCCCTCCAGTCCATCTGCCTTGGTCCAGGCCTCAGAGGGAGAGAAGATCTGCTGGACTTTCCCCCTTCCCCACGACCATTCCCTTCTCCTTTTGTGTTGTGTCTTTTTAGATTGTAAGCCTGAGGGCAGGGAAATGTCTAATTAACAAATTGTAAGCTGCTCTGATAGCCTTGGCTGAAGAGCGGGGTATAAATAAAAATTATTATTATTATTATTATTATTATTATTTGTTATGACACTGTCTTCCAAGGGAAGTTTGACTGATCATTTTCTTTCTGGACTTAGGTAGGTAAGACATGTTTATTTTGCTAGCTTTTAATGGATATTTAGACAGCGTGTTATTTTTTGGGGGGATTGCTTTTATTTTGTGTGTATTATATATTTTATATTGGTTTTATTCTTTTAATTGTATCAAGGCTGTGTAAGCTATCATTATAAGCTGCCTCTGGGCTTATCATGGGGGCAAAAAGATTGTATATAAATGTTGCCACAAATACATAAAGCTTGTCCCTTATGCTGCATGATAGCCTGCCTAAAGCAACATGGATCCTGAGCACTTAATTCTTTGGAAAAAACCTGATGTACTTTGCATATCAAGATGCTCAATACAAAGATACTGGTGTTTTCTTGAGCTTTTTTTGCAGGAAGGTTGTGTGATATGACCTGGATTCCAGGTCTTCCTTCTAGAGTGGAGATAGAATCAGGTGGCTGTCCAGATGTTGTACTGCAAATCACAGCAGCCCTAGATAGTAGAGTTAATGGTGAGGAGTGCAGGGAGTTGCAGTCCAACAGCATCTTGAAGTTTGCATGATTGCCACCCCAAATCTAAAGGGAAGAGAAATAAGGGAATCTGCTGCACAGTTCAACAGAGCTGTTTTGAGTGGTCAGGGATCTGTTACAATCTGGTTCAAAGGAGAAGGTTAACCACTCAACAGCTTCTTGTGAATAATTTGCCGGGCATTTTGCAGATAAAATTCACTCAGATTAATTCTGACTTAGACACCAGAGCTGACACAGTTCCCTTGGATGTAACCTTGGCCCCTTCTTGTCCGGTATTGATGGGTACTTTTTAATTTGCAGCCTGAGAATGTAGACAGGATCAGTGGTGTCACTAGGGTTGTTATCACCCAGTGCAATAACTCATGGTGTTACCACCCACTGACTTCCTTCTATAGCACACCATAAAGAATCCTTAGCCATGTTTTCTGTACTAATGTTACTAATCGTAATTCCCATATATCACTGAATGTAATGGTAATAGTTGTGATGTAAACAACTAGCACAATTAAAAATATAATTTTAAATTACAGTATCATATGCACAGCCTAAATGTATTTACATATATATAGTTTAATGTGCTTAAAGTGAAAATTTGGTAAAATGTGATGTCTGTAAAGAAAAAATAAATAAAAATAATTTTTAATTTTTTGAAATTTGAAGTTTTATTTTTTTTAAGCCTCACTCCACTCACACCATCTCTTCAGCATTTTGAAGAGACACAGGTGGATGCCACAGCCTGTTTCTGCCCAAAGGCAGATGTTTCAGGAGCAGTGATGTCCCCCCTCTTAGGGTGTCACCTGGAGTGATCCGCACCCCTCTAGTGGCACTAGACATCCTTGGCAAGGTGAGAGCCACCACATGTGTACTAAACCCTTGCCTCTCCTGTTTTATTAAGCAGCCCAGGGAAGGACTGGCTGAGTGGGTAATGGAAGTGATTATTGTCTTTTTAAAACAAGGCAAGGTTCCTACATGTCTGAGGAAGGCTGTGATAAGACCTCTTCTGAAAAAGCTTTCCCTGGATCCTACTTCAGTGGGCTCTTTGTATTCTCTCGGGTTTGGTTCCTGGACCACCCCATTGATAGCAAAATCTGTAGATACTCAAGTCCCATTGAATACAATGCCTAGTAAAATTGTGTCCCTTACATAAACTAGCAAAAATAAAGTTTGCTTTTGGGATTTATATTATTTTTGAATATTTTTCAGGATGGTTGAATTAATGGATAAAAAAATCCATTGATACAGAGGGCCAGCTGTATATTAGATAACTATAGGATGGTTTCCAACATCCCGTTTTTGGGCAAAGTGTTAGAGTGTAATGGTGTCTCAAGTTGAGGGATTCCTGGATGAGGCTTATTATCTTGATCCATTTCAGTCTGATTTCAGACCTGGTTATGGGACAGAGACATCTTTGATGCCTTGGTGAATGACCTACGTGGGGGAACTGGACAGCGGGAGTGTGTCACTGTTCGTTATGCTGGACTTCTCAGTGGCTTTCGATACACCATGGTATCCTGGAATGGTGCTTTGAGATACTGTTTTACAGTGGCTCCATTCTTTCTTGGAGGGCAATCTCAGAGGGTAGTGCTGGGGGATTCCTGCTCGACTCCCTAGCCATTAGCCTATGAAGTCCCTCAGGGTTCAGTGCTATCCTCCATGCCAGTGAAAGCGAACCTTTTAGAGACCGAGAGCCCAAACTCAGTGGAGTTCCCAGTCCGGGTATCACCCAGTGCTGGGGCGGGGGGGGGGGGAGACTTCCGGGGTGGGATCTCTGCCTTCCGGGGGCGGGCTTCCAGGGGAAAACCCAAGGCACACTCTCTCAGCCTCAGGCTAGGAATAGCAAACCTCCCTCCCCCGATGAAAATTACCAAGAAAACTCCATGATAGATTTGAGAGCATCTAACAACAATAACAACAATTGCACATATATGTCTGTCCCTGGCTTCCACTCCACCAAAAGCATCTGAGGAAGTAGACAAAAGTTTATGAAAGTTCATGCTGCCAACCTCTTTCTTTCAGTTAGTCTCAAAGGTGCTACAATGTGTCCTCTACATACTGTGCAGCTATAGACTTCATCAGGGCTACTGGTACCAAGTTGGAGGAAGGACAGAATCAGGATTTAAAACCACCTTAACAGAATTAATTTCAGCAGGGATAAATGTATGGGAGTACACTTCAGCAGAGAAAATAAAATGCATAAATATGGAATGAATGATACATGGTTTGAAAGCAGTACATGTGAAAAGATCTTACTAGACCTCAAGCTAAGTTAACATTGTAAATGCTGAAGTCACAAAGCCAATGCAGTTCTAGACTGCAACAGGAGTATATTGTCCACATTAAGGGGGTAGTGCCACTCTATTTTAGGATCTGCTGGGGACTGCATAGGGGAACATGTGTGCTGCCATTGTGCTATAGCCCAACACATCTGACAAGAACATAACTATTTGCCTTATATTTTGTTGCACCATTAATTGATCTACCTCTATATTGCCTCCATTGACTAGCCAAGGCTCACCATCATTTCAGCCCTGTCTGTAGATATAGGGACCTAATCTGGGACCTTCTGGATACAAAGCACAATCTTTCCCACTGAGCTGCAGGGCTCTATGTTGCACTCATTGAACTAAGCAGCCAGATATGTGCCTTTAAATCTCTAATTTTAGAACACTTGCAGCCACTAGAAACTGAAACACCAGAGGTCCTTTCATCCTCTTTTTTAAAAAAAATGACAATTAAGCAGACCCTATTGTTATGAAAACAATGTATGTGAATGTTTCAGTAGGGGTGAATAGGTCCTGGGAAATGATTTCAGTCTTTATTCATGTGTTCAAAAAACACATGTGCAAATAAATGAGCAACCTCATCATCCCATGCCTAGCATGGAGATGGTCATGGCAGAAATCCACTGTCAGTATTATTAGAGGCAGTGCTAAATATATGACAGTGTCATCAAACAGAGCTAGAACAAGAAAACAATCTTACATAGATGTAAGTGCTGGGCAGCAGAATGATGAAATGAGGATAGGGATGATGTTTGGTTAACAGATAAGATGAATAGATGTAGATAACAGATCCATGTGATGTTCATCCAATAGTAATAAAACTCCAAATATTTCTGTGTTTTACATTTGATATTAAGGGTTATGGATAGACTATTGGTACCCCCGGGACCTTTCAAACCAAATCTTTTGTCTTTTGTGGAACTTGCACTTATCTGTTGCTTGGCATGCATCCAAATTAGCAGGTGTGTTAAAGCTCTGCAGCCACTTTGAAGTTTAGTTACTAACTTTGTATCAAAAGGAACACAGTGTCCTGTATTTTAAAGCTAACAAGTTTATTTGTTGTAAGATTTTGTGGTTTGAAGCCTACTCCATTGGGGGCTAGTAGCCTGCAGTCCACAAGTGTTTACTCCAAAAAGACTGGAACCACTGAATTGGATTCCCTCCTTATTAATATACTTCCCTCCTTCCCTCCAAAACCCTTGGAGGCAAGGGGTTTCAGGAGCAGAAGCATGGCATGATTCAGGACTTCTTTTCCACCTCCCCATGTTGTGGTTTTAAATGACTGTCATCTGTGTTTTATTGCTTGTCGACTCTACTATTGGTTTTTGCTATCACAGCATCTAGTTTGACTTCCAGTGAAATTTTATTGGAAAGTAACTCCATCTGCTGTGCTGTTACAGAACTAGCTGCTTCTCAATCCTGCCCGCAAAAGTATCCACTGAGGTGTTCCTCATCTCTGTGTCCTGCCCCCCCCCTCCTTCTTGGTGTGTGCTGCATCTTTGGCATATAAATACTGATGGGTGCCATGTGCTGATGTAGCATTTAGTTTTTGGGAGGGGAAATAAAAGTGAAAGCGCAGTCTTGAAGTTCTAGGAGGGAGAAGTATGTAAGAATAGTTGCTACAAGTAAACGACAGCAGGAGGAATGAAACATGACAGGAGAGCTGGCTAGGATACAGCTGAAATAGCTCAGAAATGTTGACAGCTGAAATGTTTTGCTGGAGTCAGTTTGTTTTGGGGGCAGATGATTACTAGGTTTCCCAAATACCAAGACAGTGACCTGGATTGCTTGTACTTGCTTGCCTCAGGGCTTTAAGGCCTATGTGCCAGGTGACAGGTTGCTATGGGTGCTTAAAGAATATGTACATTTCAAATTCCAGTGCAGTCTGGCCTGCTCAGCATCCAAATAACGTGCATATTCAACATAACTATTTATTGGGAAGTCGTATCCAATCCCCCTGGTAGTGAAGAAAATCTGGTGGTAATGCATCCTTGTTAGGTGACTCCTCACATGATACTATGTTAAATTCAAGTTCTTGAACTTGAACTTGGCCAGAGATACCACTTTCTGCAGAAAGCTGTTTTGTTGGAACCTCTTCCTAACATGAGGTGAAATTCCCTTTCTTATCTTAATCCATGGGTTCTGTTCTTTCCCTCTGAGGTAACAGAAAACCAGTGTGTTCTCTCATCTATGTTACAGACAGCCTTTCAAACATCTGAAGATGCCTTTCATAATCACTCATTAGCCATCTCTTTACCAGATGTGAATGCATATTTAAACTGTTCCATACCCCAGGACCATGCTGGGTCTCTAGAAATTAAAAGTTTGATGACACAGTGAAACTGGTGATCAGTTTTCTAGTCAGTCAGGATGGAGAGAAGCTATTGTTGCTGCATCATTGAAAACTGGCAACATTTACATGCTAGTTTTGTAGCACGTCTTTGGGGCTTTCTAGATTGGCAGGAAAGTGTGACATGAAGTTGCCTTTTCCTTAATGCTTAGCAGGTGCACCACAGCCTTTAGATGGAGTTGCGCTGTTCCGCAGTTTTTAAAAAAGAAGCTGGGAAAACCAGCACCTTTTTAAAGACGCTTCTTCTCCCCTAAAACGCAAAAAAAGCATTTTCATGGCACACTTTTCCTTTTTCTCATCTAAAGGCTAGAGTTTCATGCAGCCATGAACACACTTCTTTTTGCCAGTCTAGAAAGCCCCTTTGGTCCTAATTAAAAGTATTCTCCATTTTGGTTTTTTTATTTTACATATAGAACACTAAGCTGCTTTGTTTTTAATTTTATATACTAATTTTATATTTTGGAGTATATGTTTTTTTTAATATTGCTAGTGTAACTAACTAATGTAGATTTTTTTATTTTTTATATCATTTTTATTCAGCCAACAAGTTCCCAAATCTTAAATACATAATTTTTTCATCACAACTTTAAAAAACAGACAAGCATTAAAGAAAAGGATACAGTAACGATCCACAATAAATACATGATCTCATTTGCCACTTTTTATTGTGCCCAACTTATTTATGTTGTATCAAACCTTGTATTTCCTTTATTTTCGTTGTTATTCTCCCTTCAGCTTAAAGGATTTTTCATTACTATAGTTTCTAAAGTCTATAATCTACCTATGTATACCCAGTTTTTGTTAATCAAGCTTGTTTCCCTGACCTCTTTTGTTTATACCTGCTAAATTAAATCTAACATGATTCATCATTGGTCTATATCCTAGATTTTATATTTTATTATAAAAACTACAAAATGTTACTCAGTAGTGTCCATTTCTTTTTCCAAAATTTTACTATCAGATCCCAGTCTATTTCCAATTTTTTCAATGGTTTGTTATTGATTAGGTGTGTGAGCTTGTCAGGTTCTATGATTTCTGCCAGTTTTATAATCCAGTCCTCTATTGATGGTATATCTTTTCATTTCCGTTTTTTTGCATAAAGAATATGAGCTTACTATATATAATATATTTTTTAATTTCTTCATTTAGCGTGTGAGTCATATTCAGTAAATAGAGTCCAGTAAATAGAGTCAGGTGTTGTTGGAAAAGTAGTTCCTAATATTTGTGTGATTCCAATATGAATTTTAGTCCAAAATGATGTTGCTTTTGCAACACCACCCCATATGAAAAGAAGAACTCTCATTTTGGTTACATTTCCAACATCTGTTTTCAACTGATTTATATAGCTTATTAAGTTTTTCAGGAGTTAAGTACATATTTTTCTGTACAGTAGTTTTATTTTAAATCCTTACAGAGTTTAAAATTCTGATCCCCCCCCCATGCTCAAGAGTTACCGTATTTCCAAATTAAAGCACATTTAATCATAATATCACCCACAACTTTTCTCTAAAGCTCAAGTAATAAGATAGTTGTACATAATTTTGCAGTTTCTTACCTGGGCTTTTCTGTCAAGATTTTATCAATCTGTTTTGCCTCTATTTCAAAGTCTTCAAGTTTCAAGTTCTTAATCTTGTAAGCCACTCTGAGTCCCAATTTTGGGGAAAGGGTGGGATATAAATAAATAGAGCAATCATCATCATAATCATCGTCATCGTTGTCTTTGCTTTAAAACAACACATCCAGGGAGTCTATGGCCCGATCTAGATGGGCCTTAAAGAGCACACTAAGGGCTCTTTAAGGCACCATTAGGGTTCGTAAGCACGCAGCGTTCACACGCTCATGAACCCTAGCATGTGATGACACGAGTGTCATCACATCAAAGTTTTTAGATGGCGTGCAGATGCACGCCGAAGCAACTATGCAGCTTCTAGACGGAGCTGCACAGTTGTGGCGGTGGAAAAGCACCAAATGGCGCCTTTTTTGAAAATCGCGCCGCAACTGTGGCGCAAAAAACGAGCACGGTTTGCCCACTCTTTTTTTGCAGCAGAGCTTCATCGCAGTGTCTAGCTGCTGTGGTGAAGCTCCGCAGCAAAAAAAAGTGCCGTCAGACCGCCCCTTTTGGGTGGTCTGGAAAGGCCCTTTGACTTGTTTTAAAAGCAGATTTGCACTCCTGTAAGCATATATCTCCTTTAAAACAATTTGACCCACATGCTCTGAATGCCTTGTTTTAAAGCAACATTGCAGAAAAAGTGAGGGTTTTGGTGATGGAAGGAGGTGTGTGTTCTCTTTTACAAGGAGGGATGGTCCTCAGACCCAGAGAACTAGGTACCCCTTTTTAAAGCTTAGGGGAAAATTCATATGGGGTAGATTTGTGTTTAATGCATATCTTTCCAGGATGTAGCATTGTCATTTTCCCCCTTTTGCTTGTAAATATGTGGCAGTTAAAAGCATTTTACAAACTTCACTATTGTGTCTGTTGTGTACTGAAACACTCTGCAAAGATATTACAATGAACAGTTAATTACATTTTTTTAAAACCTGAAGTCTGAAAATTGTTTTCTCCCTCCCTTTTTTCTTTCCCTTACAGTTTACAAATGAACTACCAGACTTATAACCTGCAGTGCTGCAGAAAATATTTGGCTGAATCCTTTTATTAGAGGAACAAACCCAGGCGTTTCAATCTAATGTCACCCTTCTAAGAAAAGACAATCATCATTGGAGCTTTTCAGTAAGTCTTTTAAGTTTTTTTTAAGTCTTTTCAGTTTTAAATATTCTTTTTCTGATTTCCTTGGCTCACTTGGAGGGAAATCTAATTTTGCAATTTAGGGGTAAGCTCAAGGTTGTAGCTATGGGGAGAGTAGAATGAGGGCATTTCTTTTGCAAATAGGAATTTTGTCCCCCAAATGACATTTAAATTCAGTCCCCACATTTCTAGTTTTGCAGTAACTTAAAACTTCAGCTGAGCATTTAGAAATAGAGTTTAGGCATCCAAAGAAAGGTAACACTATTCCCCGTTGACAAGGTTGTCAAGTCGTGTCTTACCACAGGGGGTGGTGCTCATCTCTGTTACTAAGCTGAAGAGTCAGCATTGTCAGAGACTACTCTGTGATCATGTGGCCAGCATGATTGCACAGAAATGCTGTTTACCTTCCCACCAAAGTGGTACCTATTTATCTACTTGCATTTGCATACTTTTGAACTGCTAGGTTGGCAGAAGCTGGAACTAGTGATGGGAGCTCACTCCATTACACGGCACCTGAGCCTCAAACTGCCAACCTGCCAATCTTGCAGTCAAAGGGGCAGCAAAATGACAGAGAGAATGCAAACACAGCAACTATTATGAGTTCTAGGTGTGAATGATTTTCAGTATCTCACTCTCTGAAGTGCAACAACGTTGAGGAATGAAGGAATATGTCATTTAAAGCCCCCAGAATTCTTATTCCCCCTCCCCTAGACACACCCCTCAGTAAGCTGTAGAAGTCTTCCATGAGTTTTACTTATATATTTCTACTCTCCACGAGGCACATACATTTGAATTTGAATTCTTTGTCTTCCTACTAGAGGGCGTATAAAATGGAAATGTTTCAAACTTTCAAAAATGTGCTTAACAGATTGGAGAACTGGCCAAAACTAGTAAAATGAATTTCAGCAAGAGAAATGTAAGGTGCTGCATCTAGGCAGGAGAAATGAACTGCACAAATATAGATGGGTTAGTTGGAAAGCAGCACATGTGAAAAGGATCTAGAGGTCTTATTGGCTGTCTGCATGAGCAATAAAAGGCAGTTTCACCCCGTTTTGAAAGCTATCTGTTTAAAGAACGCACGTATCCAACATGGGATGAATTTGGGATGAAGCTGTGCTCTGGAGCTAAACACCAGAGAATAATAATCACTGGTTTGCTCTTGGTCAAGTCAGAAAGTGTGCCAGCTTGGAGACAGGGGAAGGGACTGGTAAGCCACTGGAGCCATTGCTTTCCATAATTTTTTGTTGGCTGCCTGCGAATTGATCGAACCTGTACTTATGTGGTCAGCTGTACCTTTGGGCCATCATTGAACTATTGCACACCCCATGAAACAAAATGAATGACCAACATGGGGTATCACTAACAATACAATGGATTTAACCATAATATTAACAAACTAGCCAGTTCAGCAAGGGGCCTTGGGGGAAAGGGGGTATGTATGCAGGCCTCCATGATTGTGCTGTGCCAATATGCCACAGGGTGCACCAGTGCACCGTACAAGCAGTCAATCACTTGTGAGATCAAGTGGCCCGTCACATGGCTGGTTGGGTGGTGTGTTCAATGGGCTGACAGGTGGGTGGGACAAGGGTGGCAATTGGTGGCTGCTGGTAGTGCATCTGTGCACTTATGTGGCATTTGTAGGAGAACAGAAAAAAAATAATGGTATAGTGCAGCTTTTACCCTCAAATGCCCTGTTTTGGTGGGTCCATCCTTGCATTCAAAGCATGGACATATTCAGAGGAAGGAGATGGAAATGATCAAAGGTCTGGAAACCAAGCCATAAGAAGAAGGGCTTAGGGTGTTGAGCATATTTAATTTGGAGAAGAGAAGACTAAGAGGTGATATAGTAGCCATCTTTAGATATATGAAGTGGTATCGTGTACAAGATGGAAGTGAGGTTGTTTTCTGCTACTCTAGAGCCTAGGATGAGAACCAGTGGATTGAAACTACAAGAAAAGATATTCCATGTAAAGATTAGAAAGAACTTCTTTACTGTAAAAACTGTTCAACAGTGGAATGAACTGCCTTGGAAGATGGTGGACTCTCCTTATTTGATGGTCTTTAAACTGAGGTTGGGTGGACATCTTTCAGGATTGCTTTAGTTGAGAATTCCAGCATGACAGGCACTTGGACTAGATGGTTCTTGAAGCCCCTTCCAGCTCTAAGATGTGATGATTCTATAATTTGCTATTAAGTGTCTAATGCAGTGACCACCCAATTGTAGAAATATTTATCTTTTTATTTTCTTTTTCTTTTTAAAAAATTGTTCACATGAATAAATTGCTTCACAAACACAAGAGAAATTCAAACGTGGGATAAAGTAAATCTGGTAGATTTATCTAATTGGAGACAATCATTGAGATTTTGAACACTTACCAGTAGTTCTCAAATGTTTGTCTTTGAATCCCTGCATATTAACCATGTTTGTGCTACTGTTTTAAGACTGCCACCCCTCCACCCCTGCCCACCGAGGTATTTCTCCTCTTTAATACTTATAAGGCAGGCAGGGACAACATAGTCTGCTCCATGCTGAGAACAGCCGTGTCTATTGAACTTTGCTTCTACAGATGAGTTTGTTCAGTTTGTTTTTAAGAAGAATTTATCAAAATTTGCAAATGTGTTCATGAATTCATTGGAAAGAACCTAAACTGGAAAAAAATGCACATAGAAGGTGAATCTGACATATTCACCCATCCCTGATGCTGCTTTATGTGCCAGAAGCTACATGCTGAGAGCTCATCTTTGCCTTTGCTGGCTTTTTTCCAAGGAGAAAAATAAAGCTGAATGAATGCATATTAAATAAGCCAGGCTTGAAATCGGAATCAGCAGTTTTCTGAGCTCCAGATGCAGCCCTGTGATCTGCTCAATAGGAACAGCTCCTCTCTTTTTCTATCAACTTTAGCATTTTTCCCCTGCTCAAAGTGCTATTTCTGCTTCTTCTATTTCCTTTGAAAGAAGCTTGACAAATAACACTCTTGGCTTGGTGTTTGTGGAGAAGAATATGATTAAGTTGAGAAAAATTATATTACTGCCCCAGTCCCCAACTGAACAAGTTGACTTAGCTGAAATTTTGTATGGTCAATTTTCCAGGAATGAATACATCACAATGCCTAGGGAACATGCCACTTGCCAATGATAATGGAGGACTGTGATGTTGCTGTGAGGTTTGCTTCAGCAGGGCACTTACTAGTGGAACAACTAAGTACATTTCTGGTCCAAGCACTTCACACCCAGTACTTTGTAAAGTTGTTTTACTTTTTCAGTGGACAGATGGAGAAAAGTGGAGTGGGAGCCTGAGAATGGAGGATTTATATTTCTTGGATAAATTTGAAAGGATTTGAAGAGCTGTTCTATAGGCATGATTTGTTGCCAAGAATCACTTCATGCCTTCTGAAACTTCAGTTCTGCTGGAACATGAGCATACTTTCCACAATATAATTTGCAGACAAGGGCTAGGATATTCTTGTTCATGTAGCTTTGTAACACCAGTACAGGGACAGGGCATTTTGCTGTCTGAGCTAAAGGACAAGATTGTGTCTCTCTCTGCTCAGTATTTCATATGCAGAAGCTGAGTGGACACGCTTCTGGATCTGAATTCAACAATGGTGGATGTATTTAATAAAATCCTAAATGATTTTATGATTGTTTTAAAAGTTAGAATTATAGAATCATAAGAATCATGGAAGAGACCTCAAGGGCCATCCAGCCCACACTATTTTGCCATGCAGGAACTCACAATCACCCCCAACAGATGGCTGTCCAACCTCTGTTTAAAAACCTCCAAAGAAGGAAACTCCACCACTCTCACCTTCTGCTCTCTCCTCAGAGACTGAAATTAAAAGATCAAGGCAGCAGTTTTATAGGACTACTGGCTTCAAGCTCCATCTCAGGGAAATCCGAGACCGAGCAGAAGCCCCATCCCCTTAGATCAGAGAGAGCACACAGCTCAAAACAACCAAAATTCACCACATAAGCCTTTAATATTAAAAGAAAAAAAGAGAAACAAAGAGTCAAGGATGGCCTCCCCAAAGCAGCTCACCTTTTGCTCTACCAAAGAGAAATTCAAACCCAGAATATGTAGGGAGAAAGTTAGAAAAGCTAAAGCACAGACTTGCTAGAAAGGTTAAAACAATACTTTTTGATTATGTCCATAGCAAAAGGAGGGCTGTTTGCAATCACGGGGTGATTAGTTGCTTCAGATGAGAAATCAGGTGAATGCGACGGTCAAGGGCGCCTGTTATCAGCTTTGGCTGATACGCCAGCTGTGCCCTTTCCTGGAACCGGGTGACCTTTTTGCAACAAGCTCGACATGGGGCTACCCTTGTGTCTAGTCTGGAAACTCCAACTGGTACAGAATATAGCAGCCAGGCTGATTACAGGAACAACCAGGAGTGACCATATTACACCAATATAGAAGTCATTCCACTGGCTGCCCATTAGTTTCCAGGCACAGTACAAAGTGTAGGTTATCACCTTTAAAGCCCTACATGACTTGGGTCCAACCTACCGTCTATATTCGACTATAAGTCGAGAAATTTATGCCCCAAAATGGACTCTAAAATCACGGATCGACTTATCTACGGGGCAACAAGTTAATACTGCTTGAAATTTTTCTTAAAGAAGTGCTCACCTTCCTCTGCAGCCAGGGATCTTTAGGAGGTTTCTGTTTCAGCCCCCAGCTGCTCCCCGGCACGTTCTCCTCTCTTCCCTTGTGTGTGTGTGTGTGTGAGAGAGAGATCCCTTTCCAGTCCTCAGACTTGTTAGGCTTTGAGGCCTGGGTTTAAAATGTACAGGCGTGCACAAATGGTTAAACAGGAATTATGGCTAGATTTGTCTACAGCTGAAGGCTGGAAAACAGAGACTGCTCAAGGTCAGTATGTGCTTGCTTGCACGTAGGCCGTCTTCCTGACTGAGGGGACAACATTGTAGGTAACACAAGGAAGAAGAATCACCAGAAGAGGTTGGGTGGAGTAGTGAGCGGCTGGTTGGAGAGATTTGTCGAATGTGTATGTATATTTGTAAATATAGCAACTTAAGAATAAAACCTCTGAGGAGAGAGTTTTGGCTCCAGTCTGTTTCATCAACTGGGAGGAGGATTCCTGATAAAGCTGAAGCTTCAAGGTCGCCGGTAATTCCGAAGGCATCGGAGATTGCTTGAACTGTGCACTTCTGCCTGTTTACATCAACAAGGGTTATGGGCCCAGATGTTATCTACTCAGGCATCTCCATTAGTTGCTGTTGCTGTGCTGTCAGTGCCGGAAGGCTGCGTGGTAAGATTTTTTGGACTGTTGTCTGTGTCTTATCACTATTGACAGTAGAAGCTGGGAAAACTGCCAGGACTCTATCTTTACACTGCTTAATGATGGAGGCAGCTAAATTTCCCAAACTAGATGAAACTAATTATGCAGCTTGGAGTTCTTATTGTGAGGCATTGCTGGTCAGAGAAGGACTGTGGGATGTTGTTGAGAAAGGACCCACAGCTGATACTCTTGAAAATGATAAGAGAGCAAGAGCTACAATTTTGCTTACAATCACGCCGTTGCAAATCAACCATGTCCAGGAGAAGAGAACCTCAAAGGCAGTTTGGGATGCTTTGAGGGAGATTCACCAATCTAATACAGCTTTGTCACGAATGATTTGGTGTAGGAGACTGTATGCCTGCAAAATGCAGAAAGGACAGTCACCAGAGAAGCAACTGGAGATCATGTCTGATTTGTTCAGCCAGGTGCAGATGAGAGGTGTTGTCCTAGCATCTGAGCAGAAAGCATACATCCTGCTTGGGAGTCTTTCTGAAGATTTTGAGAATATTTTGTGGGGTTTTCAATGTTTTAATGAAGCAGAGAAGGCGGCTGTGTCCAGGGAGAGAAAGTGTCCAGGGAGAGAAAGTCCAAGAAGGACTGTAGGAAGCTGGCAGCAGCAAGGAAACAACAAGATTCCCCTTGCAGCCAGAGCTAAGAAGGAGCTGCTCAGGAAAGGGGGAGAGAGAGCATGCCCAGGCTTGGACCCTGTTTGGCAAGGCAGGAGCCTGGAAATCCTGGGGGTGAGAGAAGAGAAGGAGAAAGGTCTGTCCCCCTTTTGCAGTGTCTCCCTTTTGCAAGCAATGGAATCCTGGGAGTTGTGGGCAAATATATATAGAGAGATTTCTATCCCCTCTTTTGCATGCAATGGAATCCTGGGAGTTATGGGCAAAGAAAGAGAGGTTTCTGTCCCCTCTTTTGCATGCAATGGAATCTTGGGAGTTATGGGCAAAGAAAGAAAGAGAGGTTTCTGTCCCCTCTTCTGCATGCAATGGAATCCTGGGAGTTATGGGCAAAGATAGAGAGAGAGGTTTCTGTCCCCTCTTTTGCATGCAATGGAATCCTGAGAGTTATGGGCAAAGAAAGAGAGAGAGGTTTCTGTCCCCTCTTTTGCATGCAATGGAATCTTGGGAGTTATGGACAAAGAAAGAGAGAGAGGTTTCTATCCCCTCTTTTGCATGCAATGGAATCCTGGGAATTTTGGGCAAAGATAGAGAGAGAGGTTTCTATCCCCGCTTTTGCATGCAATGGAATCCTGGGAGTTGTAGGCAAAGAAAGAGAGAGAGGTTTCTATTCCCTCTTTTGCAAGCAATGGAATCCTGGGAGTTATGGGCAAAGATAGGGAGAGAGGCTTCTATCCCCTCTTTTGCATGCAATGGAATCCTGGGAATTTTGAGCAAAGAAAGAGAGAGAGCTTTCTGTCCCCTCTTTTGCAAGCCATGTGTTTTAGGAATGCTTTTGGGAAAGGGAAAAAAATGTGTGTGTGTGTGTGTGTGTGTGCTGAGGTTGTTTTCTCTTTTATATGCTGAGACTATGACCCGTGGGACTTGGGATAGGTCCAGAGAGGGAGATGTAGGGAGGGAAGTGGTGGTTTGTTTCCCCCTTTAGATCTTTTGTAACATGCCCCAGTGTTTGACCCTCGACTTATCCACGGGTCATATCAAAATCCATGATTTTGCCCCCCAAAACTACCCTCCACTTATACATGTGGTCGACTTATACATGAGTATATATGGTATCTAAAGAATCGCCTGCTTCCATATAATCCGCCCTGTGCACTCAGATCCTCTACGAGAAATCTATTGCAACCAATGAGGATCAGATTGGTTGCAGCCTCTCAGAGGACTTTTTCTGCTGTTGCTCCCACCTTATGGAATGGCCTGTTGGATGAGATCCGTTAAATTTCCAACCTAGATAGCTTTAAAAAAGTTGTCAAGACGGATCTCTTCTGGCAGGCCTTCCCGGAATAGCACCCAGCCGCGTGAAGATCCCCATATTTGTGTATTTGTGGTTTCTTATGAATCTGATTCTGCCCACTGTTATTGTATTATGGTAGTATTAACTGTTTTTGATTTTAATGTTGGTAATTTTATTCTCAGAACTGTTTAATTCTTTTTTAAGGGGGGTATTGTCTATATTTTATATCATTTTAATTATTGTACGCCACTTTGATTGTTTTACCCCCCCAAAAAAGGATGTAAATAAAAGTTTTATTATTTATTATTATTTATTAAGAACAAGGAAATAATAGAAGATGACGACACAGAAAAGTCAAACTACTCATCACCTTCTTTGCTTCGATCTTCTCACAAAAGGAGAACAGTGTACAACCTGGGGAAAATGAAACAGATGATGCAGGAAGGGAAATGCAGCACAGAATAGGTAAAGAAGTAGTGCAGGAACACGCTATAAGTATTCAAGTCTCCAGGCTCAAATAAACTTCATCCAAGACTATTAAAAGAACTGGCAGATATACTCTGAGAAACACTGTCAATAATCTTTTAAAATTTCTGGAGGACAGGAGAAATTCCAGCAGATTGGAGGATGACAAATGTTGTCCCCATCTTCAATAAGGCGGGGGGGGGGGGGGGGGGGGAAGAAGACTCAAATAATTACCACCCAATCAGCTTGACACCAATGCCAGAAAGATTCCAGAGCAGATAATTAAACAGACAGTCTAAAAGCATTTAGAAAACAATGCCGTGATCACCAAAAGTCAAGTTTTTTTTTTCAAAAACAAGTATTGACAGACTAATCTTCTTTCTTCATTTTTATAGAGTTACAAGGTTGATAGATGTGGGGAATGCTGTGGATGTAGTGTATCTTGATTTCAGTAAGGCCTTTGACAATGTTCCCATTATATCCTTGCAAAAAAAGCTAATAAAATGTGGGCTAGACAATGCTACTGTTAGGTCAATTTGTAATTGCTTGACTGGCCAAACCCAGAGAGTGCTCCTTTTCATCCTGGAGAGGAGTGACCAGTGGAGTGCCACAGGGTTCTGTCCTGGGTCCATCTATTCAACATCTTTCAATGACTTTGATGAAAGAATAGAGGGCATGCTTATCAGCTTTGCAGATGACATAAAGCCAGGACGGGTAAATAATCCCCCAGAGGACAGGATGAGAATCCAAAATTATTTTAGCATATTAGAGAACTGGGCTAAAACTAACAAAATGAATTAACAGCAGGAAGAAATGTAGGGTACTACATTACACTTAGCCAGTGTACATTTCTACATTTACACTTAGGCAGTAAAAACGAAATGCACAGATACAGGCTAGGTGATACCTGGCTTGACAACAGTACATGCAAAAGGGATCTAGGAGTCTTAGTAGAGCACAAACTGAACATGAGTCAACAGTATGATGCAACAGCTAAAAAAAGCCAATATGATCCTAGGCTTCATCAGTAGGAGTATAATGTCTACATTGAGGAAAATAATAGTACCACTCTACTCTGCTTTGTTTATGTGCCGTCGCGCCCAGGCTATATGGTTTTGAGGGAATGTGGACGTGGTGATTCTCTTCCCAGGGGATTGCTTCTTGCCCTCCTTTAGAAACTTTGGGTTTCCCAAGAACCAAACTGAACAGCTACTTTTGCAAAGGGGGTTTCTTCTCTTTATTAAACAAACAAACAAACAAACAAACAGAAAGCTTACTTTAGAGTCCTTAGTAACTGTGGTCTTGAGAACTCAGCCGGATGGCTCACCAAAGTCTCTCTCTCTCTTTAACTGTGAGGCAAGGATGCTCAAAGTCCCAGCCAGATGACCTATATGAAGGCAGGGAACCTTCCTCTGTTGTCAACTGGCTGTTTGAGGGCACCCGAAGCTCCTCAGCGTCACTCAGCCGTGCGTAGTGCTGAGTATACTATTCGAGCTTCGTGGACTAAAGAATTACATGCTGGAAGATGGCTTGACCAAGGCCTGGCTAGCACACCCTCCAACACGTCCACTCTGTAGAGTCTCTGGATGTCGAATGAGAGGAAAGATGGCTTCTCCTTTCCAGATCCCCAGAAAAAGGGGAGGAGCAAGCTTGAATTGTTACACATAAACAATAATTGGCAGGTGCCAAGAACCAATAAATGCAATCAAACCTTAAAAAGTTATAAAACACATCAAAACAGTGCAAAAAAGGGATTTTGGAACTTAAACTCTTTGTAAACTAAGCACTCTGCAGCATTTCACAAATGCAAACCTCTAAACTCAAAGTTTTAAATGCAGAAGGCGTTTGCTGCGCCGTCACAGTTCAGACCTCACCTGGAATACTGTGTCCAGTTCTGGACACCACAATTCAAGAGGAATATCAATAAGTTGGAATGAGTCTTAGAGGAGGGCAACCAAAATGGTGAAAGGTCTGGAAACTATGCCCAATGAAAAATGTCTTAGGGAGCTGAGTGTGTTTAGCCTGGAGAGGGTTAAGAGATGACATGATAGCCATGTTTAAATATTTGAATGGATGTCATATTGAATAAGCTTGTTTTGTGCTTCTCCAGAGATTAGGATGGGGAGCAATGGATTCAAAGTATAGGAAAATTCCACGTAAAAATTAGAAAGATCCTCCTGAAAGTAGGAGCTGTTTTGATAGTGGAATATGCTGCTTCAGAGTGTGGCGGAGTCTCTTTTGGAGTCCGAATTGCTTGATTTTGTATTTCTGCAAGGCAGGGGTTTGAACTGGATGGCCCTTATGGTCTCTTCCAACTCTATGATTCTATGATTCTTTGAGAAGGGTGGAAATTGAAGTGCTGAATTTTGGGCCACCATGAAGTTCCTGTTTTTCAGAAGAAACTCCAAAGGAAATCCATGAGTGTATGATGTAAAACTGAGTGACAAGTGCCCATGTCAGTCAACTGTGAAGAAGTGGTGTGCCAACATTCAGTGTGGAGATTTCGGGACTGAAGATGCAGCAAAGTCTGGAAGGCCTTCAACAGCATCAGTTCCTGAAATTGTTGAGCCTGTTCATGACCTGATATTGGCAGATAAGCAAATCTTAGCTAAAACAATTGCTGAGACACCAGAGATATCCTGGGAATGCATTGGGTCTATAATTCATGAGCAGTTGGCTATGCAAAAGCTGTCTGTCAAGTGGGTGCTGAATTGTTTGAATGTTAACCAAAAATGAAATTGAGTGGATATCTCCAAGTCGATTTCCTGACTGTTTCCTGTTTCCAAACCTTAAAAAGAATTTGAAAGGAATGAAATTTTTGAATGAATCACAGGTGATAGCCTCAGCACTGCTCAAACTCCAGATTTTATTTTTTGGAAGAGTTGAAGAAATTTGAGAAACAATCTTACAAGTGTGTTGAACTTTGGGGTGAACACGTGGAATAGCAAGTAAGTTTCAAGGCTTGAGTCTAAGGACCTTATCAGACGTTGGAAATTGGAAATATAATCTAATGGCAATCCGAACACAATCATGGGGTTTCACGTTATTGCAAATTAAAGTATCTCACGCAATTTCGGGCAAAAGGGAAGTCATTCTGAAAGCAATCATGGGTTATACATTATTGCGTATTAAAGCATCTCACGCAATTTCAGGCAATGGGCATTCATTTTCCGGTAATGGGACGTCATTCTGAATGTATTCTGAATGCAATTGGAATTCACGTAAATTCGCTAAACTAGCGAATTCATGTGAATTCAAATTGGCTCCAATTGGCTCCATTCACAATAAAGAGAAATTCCTCCCGTCCGATAAGGACCTAGGTCATTCCCTTCTTGGTCAGGCTGAGAACGTTTTAGCACCCCCTTGTGTAAGACAACTCAACGTGAGGGGGGCAATTTTCCTTGCTGATCCCCTCTCTGTGGACAACTGCTTGTCTGGGCCAAAAATTATCTGGGCCAAAATGACAACAAAAAAGGATGCAATATCATTTCCATTCACCATTTTGGCAGATACAGGGTTGAAAAAGAAGTATTGGGTGTGCGAAGGATTGTTTTGATACTTTAGTATGGTTTCAGGGTAAAAATCATCTGGAAAAAATGCACCAAAAATTAACTTTGAGGGGTTGATAGGCTTCATCAGCCAAATACGTGGAGTTTGGCCTATACCTTCCCCATTCTTGATGTATCCTCCCCATTTCTAGCTGCAGACAGGAACACTGTGCTGGAGAATGCACTCTCCATCCCAGTTCATTTCTGGGTACAGTTCCTCATTTGGTCCTGAACACTGGCTGATCTCTTTACAAGGGCAAGTCAACTTAGCTTCCTTGACTGTAGGCATTTTAAAGTGAAGTCCACTGAGCCTGTTGTTGTTGTGTGTCTTCAAGCTGTTTCCTATGGCAACCCTAAAGTGAATCTATCACAGAGGTCCAAAACACACTCCAGAAATAATGCATTTTGAGATAGCTTTAACTGCCTTGCCTCAGTGCTAGGGAATCCTGGGAACTGTAATTTATTGTGGTAGGAGCTCTCTGACAGAGAAGGCTAAATGTCTCACAAGATGACAGTTCCCAGAATTCCCTAGCATTGAGTCAGAGCAGTTAAAGCAGTCTCAAACTGGATTATTTCTGCAGTGTATTTTGGACCAGGGGTTTCTTGGCAGGATCTGTTCAGAGAAGGTTTGCCTTTTGCCTTCCTTGCCCAAGTTCACCTAGTGGGTGTCCATGGCCAAGTGGGGATTTAATCCATGTTCTCCAGAGTTGTGGTCCAGCACTTAAACCACCACACCATACTACAAACACCAGCCTGTGCTGTGCCTGAAAAAAATTCCTCTCTACAGAAAGGTGGGATAGAAAATAGACAGACAGATGAAAAACATGAGATAGGGATGAAAATCATTCCTTTTGGCAGACTGTAGCATTACAGCTGACTTGGTATTTGACTCAGTACTCTGTCTTCCTTCTTTAGTATTTCCTGGCCGTCTCTTTTGGTCACATTGGATTGTGACCCCAAAAGTGTTAAAGAGCCTAGTAAATCTCAGTAAAGTAGTGCACTTGCTACTATTATTAATATTGATTGATCAAGGCTGGTCCCATGAGAATGGCTGGTGTGAGACTGGAAGGATGGGACACCCTGGGAATGGGGAAATGCCAGTGTTTTTTGATCTATGGGTGAATGGGGTGCAAGGCCACTCAAAGTTTGAATTGCTATGTGCTTTTATTATGCTGTGTTACTGCCATTTTTTTAAAAATCCTAACAATATAAATCTGCTGTAAACATCTTTGGTTTCTGAATAAAGTTTTCTTGTTTTATTATGGAAGCTTGGATTCTGAACTGAAGTGATCTACATAGAATCATAGAATTATAGAGTTGGAAGAGACCACAAGGGCCATCCAGTCTAACCCGCTTCCAGGCAGGAACTCCTGTTCAAAGCGTATCGAGCAGATGGCCATCCAGCCTCTGCTTAAAGCCCTCCAAGGAAGGAAACTCCACTACCCTCTGAGGGAGTGTGTTCCACTGTTGAACATCCCTATCTGGTACATGCCAATTGTTCACGACTTCCTTTTGTCCTAAATTGACAGAACATGCATTTGCCAGCAGACAACCAAAATCTTGAATCAACAAACAACGAATTAGGCCCAGTCATCAACCTTTAAAAGAGGAGGAGCAGATGACTCCACTGAACCCAGGGCCAGGGTAAAGGAACTAGGCAAAGGGACCAGGGCCAGGGCAAAGGAACCCAGGGCCATGGCATGGTTTGGAAGCACTGGTGTTCCAGGAAGCATGAGCCCTGAGAACCACCCCATCCATGAGTAACCATCTCACTGCTACTAATGGGCACCACTGCCTCTAAGGGAACATTGGAGAGCTGGGCATCTGTTGAACTGGGATATATGCATTGGCAGTCTCTTGAGAGGCTTGGAGGACAAGGACTATGAACCTGAGCAGCTGCAACTCCAGAACCTTGCAGGACCTTGTACAAAGGCTCCTATTGGAGGGGGATGGAAACATATAGTGGACAGCCACTGAGCACACAGTGGATTGTGGCCAACAACCATCTCCGATTGGATTACCACTGGCAGCTCCACAACCACAATCGCTACCACAGCCACAGCTGCCACTGCGACCACAACTGTCTGGCAGCCAAGCCTGGTGTCATGTTCAATAAAAGCACTGACAGGCTGCTGTTTTTTTGCAACTCAGGTAATGAACTTTATGGCCAAATGGGAGCACAGAGTTTTAGGGGCATGTGTGTGCAATAATAGGGCTTCTGCCATTATCTGGGCATCACGGCTGAGGGAACTGTCTTCTTTCTAGGTCAATAAAAGATTAATGAGGTGTTGCATTTTTGCTATCATTTTATGGGACAGAGGAGCATTAGAGATCATGGGAGTTTGACAGACCAGTGAGATAGCCAACATGGGAGAAGTTTCCAGAGCTGGTCAGGCAAGACCATGCAGCCTAAAACTCCTGGCTGCCCTTCCCAGGAACTTCCAGGCTCAGAATCCCCATTGGACTGTGAATAGATATGGAATGTTTAACTCGTTGCATCAGGGCTTACTTTTATTTTGACCTTGGCTGAAATGATTTAGACTATTTTGTAACTTCTGTAAGTGAGCCTGAGGGAAAGGCACCCTTCATGAAGAGAGTTATCTTTTGCTGGTGTAGATTCAATCCTTAGAATAAAGCTTTCCTTTGAAAGATGCATTCCTCCCACACTCTTTTCACGTGCTTTGCTTGGTTGCCCCTGCAGAGACAGGGGTGGAAAGTGTAAGTGGAATCCCCAAAGTAATTTCCCACTGAATTACTACGAAAAGGTTTGGAATCGGTGGGTGGTGGCAACTGTAAGACAGATGTTCTCTGGAGGCTCCATTCTGCTCAACAGAAGCAGGAGGAGGGGATATTGGGAGCATTACAGCGTCTGACATTTTAATTAGAGCTTGGAAGAGTTACTTTTGGAGCTGCAACTTGTAGAATTGCCCAGCTAGCATGGCCAATGCTAGGTAAGGATTTCTGGAAGTTGTAGTCCCAGAAGTAACCTTTCTGATTTCTGAGATAAAGTGCCAAAGCTTTCCTCAGGGAGCTCTGATTTGAGGCATATGGAGAGATACTTTACAGCCTGTAATATTGCTCACTTAGGTGTTCCTACACAAGCATCAGTGTTTAAACTCCATTTTCAGTGAACTGAAAATAACTTGTAGTTGCAATGGATGGGTAGTTCTTCAATGTCATAAAAGCTGACAATGGCAGGTTCCCCTTTCCATGTTCCTTATTATTTAGACACCTGTTCAGAGAAAATCAGTGATATTGAAAATCAGTGATAAGAAACATGGCAAAACAGTCTTAACAAGCAAACATCCTATCTGTTCTTGGCCATTAAGCATGTAACACCAGTAGATCCATCCCCACCTTTTACAGCACTTACCTGTTTGTTACTTGGCAATTGTGGCATTTACCACTGCTTGCAGCTGATGGTAAATGGGAAGGTTAAGTCTAAATACAAACTGAATTGCTTTGCATTTGCAGCAGTTGCTGATAAAAGGAACTGTTAATGTGTGTGTAAATCTCACTTTTGTCACTAGTGGCAATGAGGAGACATTAGGCAGAGTGACGCAGTCACTTCAGGTGGCAGGAGGTTGGCAGAAATCAGCAAGGTGTTGGAAAAGAGAGCTCTGTGCCATGCAGCCTGCCGTGGGCCTCCTAAGCTAGGCTGCTATTTTCTCTCTGTGTGGTAGAGGATCCTTTCCCACAGCCCTTTCCCCTTCTCTCTTCTGGGGGCAAACTATTGCCCCTCTGTCTAAAGCAACAGTGGGGAACTGTGGGATGTTGTAGATGTTGCTGGACTCCAATTCTCATCTGCCTTTGCTAGCATGGACAGTGGTAAAGAGTCATAGGAGTTGCAATCCAAAAATATTTGGGACCATATGTGGTCTTGGGATTTTCTTCTCACATGTTTTAAGCAGGTGCCAGATGATGATGTAGGGAGATTCTTGTCCCTGACACAGAACATGTGGAGGTATTTTCAGTGTAAATAAGACTTGATGTTGTCTCCCAAGCTGTTGAATATCATAGTGAAAAAGAACTGAAGTCAATAATCTTCATGAAGTAAAACCTTTTCAGTTAGTGCTCTGTCTCTCTCCTATAAGAGCACATCACATCTTTAATACCTATATATCTATATATCTCTCTCTGTGTGCATGTGTATCTCAAACAAATTAGTCAAGTAAAATGTGGAGGTAAAATGAGGAATCATCCTTGTCACTTTAGTACAACTCTCATATGTGTGCAGTTTACTCGGCTTTTCCCCTCCATACTAGAGGAAAATAGGACTGGATTGTTACATTTTCCTGTGCAAGCAAGCCACCCGGTTTCAAAGTCCATGGAGATTTGAATCTGTGTTAAGTAATTGCCATTTGTGGCTGCTATGAAATACTGTATGATAGCTGAATAACAGATGCCTTCTGTGTTTACTCTAGTCCATGCACTAAATATTTGGTCTGTTCAGTTGGATGTATTTAATCAAATCCTAAATGAGTTTATGTAAAAAAATCAAGTTAGAATTACAGAATCTGTCTAACCATAAGATTGTATGTACAGCACTGTGTAAATTTACAGCGCTATATAAATAAAATAATAAAAAATAATAATAGAATCATAGAATCATAGAGTTAGAAGAGACTACAAGGACCATCCAGTCTTCTGCCATGAGGAATACACAAAGTGCTCCCAACGACCATCCAGTCTCTATTTAAAAACCTCCAGACTCCACCAGCTTCTGAGGCAGCATCTTCCACTCTTGAACATCTCTTACCATCGGGAAGATTTTCCTAATGTTGAGGTGGCTTAAACACACATTACTTTGCTAGATTTTCAGAAAACAAGACTGATATTGCCATGAAGGATTTTGACGAGAGGTTTGACAGGCACTTTCTCAAAATTTTGGGAAGTGCATAGCCAATGAAATGAATACAGCTTGGAGAATCTCTTTTTATCTGCCATAGAAAGTATTGAGTAAATCTCATAAATGTGATGTCCAGGTGATCAGATGGTTACACAAAGTATGTCACAGTAAGTTTAATAATTGTGGCAGAAGCACTCATCCATGCATACACATTTTAGAGTGTCCTCTTGCTTTTTTCTAGCTCATATGTGTGTATGCTTTGTGTGTAGAGTTTAGTGTGTGAACAGACTGAACAGCCACAAGGAAAAACTTCCTCAAAACTATACATAGGTGGTACCTTACCCCCATTCTGCTATCAAAAATGGTATGGAGTCTTCCAATGACCTGCTGGAGAGGGTGCAAGGACACTGGCTGCTATATCCATATGTGAGTTGAATGCCCCAAGAGACAAGAGTTCTGGCACCTAGTTCTACTTCAAGGTCTCATGTATTACATGCCAAACTTTGTACTTCTGTCCAGCCCTGATTTTACTCTTGATGTTTATAGATAGAAATGTTGCCTTAAGTATAGAAAACAGATCGCTTTTTTAATCACGGCTGTGAGACTTGAGGTGGCCAAATGTTAGAAACATGGGAATCTGTCTATTGAAGGTTGATGGGAAAGGGTATGGAACCTATGGAATGGAAAAACTTTCCACTACCATGAGACTTCGTAACAGACATTCAAAACAGGAAACATTCTATGAGGCTTGGAGGCTCTATTGAATTTGTAAATTACCCTTCACACCACTTCCAACCTCCAGCATCTCACAGCAACTTCTGGAAGGACACTTTACAAATCAACACCAAGACTGAATTGACTCCATACAAATCTCACCCGTGGAATTCTGCAAACTAATGATCACCAACTAACATCACATACTATGGTTATTGTTATATGTGTTACTATGTTGCACTGTAATGTTTGACTATCTTATAAAGACTTGAAAATCACTAAAAATATTATTTTAAAAATATGTGGGTAGTTTGCTTAATTGGGTTTTTAATTCATTTTATTTTACATCACTTTGGTGGTCCTGATGATCAAGAAAGTGAATAATTAATACTAAAAATAAGTAACTAAAGAACTTTCTGACAAGAAAGGACTGTTCGACAGTGGAACACACTCCCTCAGAGTGTAGTGGAGTCTCCTTCCTGAGAGGTCTTTAAACAGAGGCTGGATGGCCATTTGTCGGGTATGCTTTGATTGGAAGTTCCTGCATGGCAGGGGATTGGACTGGATGGTCCTTCTGTTCTCTTCCAGCTCTATGATTCTATGAATGAACCAAGACAAGCTGTGGTGCCTACATCAGGAAATGGCAGGCACTTGAGAAAACAGCAGCAAAAAGGAAAAAAAGGCTGAGGGTTGGAAGGTGGAATGGACTAGAGGAACATAAGCAAAGTGGGGAGAGGAGGGGAGGGGAGAGAAAAGTTGGAAGTGAGACTGGATAGAAAAGATTGCTTTATGAAGAATAGCATATCGTTTTTGAAACAACAAAATGTTTGAGTGCCTGTATTTTCACTACAGTATCTCCCTTTCTATGTCTATAGGGAATTTTAAAAATAGAATCATAGAATCATAGAGTTGGAAGAGACCACAAGGGCCATTCAGTCCAACCCCCTGCCATGCAGGAACTCCAAATCAAAGCATCCCCGACAAATGGCCATCCAGCCTCTGCTTAAAGACCTCTAAGGAAGGAGACTCCACCACACTCCTAGGGAGTGTGTTCCACTGTCGAACAGCCCTTAGCATCAGGAGGTTCTTCCTAATGTTGAGGTGGAATCTCTTTTCCTGCAATTTGCATCCATTATTCCGCGTCCTAGTCTCTGGAGCAGCAGAAAACAAGCTTGCTCCCTCCTCAATATGACATCCCTTCAAATATTTAAACAGGGCTATCATATCACCTCTTAACCTTCTCTTCTCCAGGCTAAACATCCCCAGTTCCCTAAGGCGTTCCACATAGGGCATGGTTTCCAGACCCTTCACCATCTTAGTTGCCCTCCTTTGGACATGCTCCAGTTTCTGAATTTTGAATTTTGGTCCTGTCCTCTGGGGTATTAGCTACTCCTCCTAGTTTAGTGTCATCTGCAAATTTGATAAGTATGCCCCCAATTCTGTCATCCAAATCATTAATAAAGATGTTGAATAGCAGTTCGGCCAGTCAACCAATTACAAATCCATGTAACAGTTAACTTGTCTAGCCCACATTTTTCAAGCTTGTTAGCAAGAATGTCATGGGGAACCTTGTCAAAGGCCTTACTGAAATCGAGGTATACTATATCCACAGCATTCCCTTCATCTACCAATCTAGTAATCTTATCAAAAAAAGAAGATCAGGTTCGTTTGGCATGACTTGTTTCTCTGAAACCCATGTTGACTTTTTGTGATTATGGCATTGGCTTCTAAAGGTTCACAGATTCTCTGCTTAATGATCTGCTCTAGAATCTTTCCTGGAATTGATGTCAGACTAACTGGATGATAATTGTTGGGATCCTCTTTTTTTTCCTTTTTGAAGATGGGGACAACATTTGCCCTCCTCTAGTCTGCTGGGACTTCTCATGTTCTCCAGGAGTTCTCAAAGATTATTGCCAATGGTTCCGATATTACATTTGCCAGTTCTTTTAATACTCTAGGATTCATCTGGTCCTG
Source organism: Urosaurus nigricauda (assembly GCA_034509955.1). Lineage (NCBI taxonomy): Eukaryota > Metazoa > Chordata > Lepidosauria > Squamata > Phrynosomatidae > Urosaurus > Urosaurus nigricauda. Next base: position 3,511,110 of record JAOEGL010000014.1, read on the forward strand.
GAGATTTATATTCTTTTAGATTAACCAGGTATTCCTGTACTATCTCTTTACTTATTCTGTGCTGAAATTCCCCTATTCTGTATTCTGCTCCATTATCCTTAGGTTGAGCACCCTTTGCCCTTTCTGAGAAGACTGAAGCAAAGAAGGTGTTGAGTAATTCTGCCTTTTTTCTGTCCCCTGTTAGCATTTTGCCATCTTCTGCATGCAGTGGCCCAACCGTTTCCTTCTACTTCCTTTTGCTGCGGACATACCCAAAAAAGCCCTTTTTATTGTTCTTAACCTCTCTAGCAAGCCTGAGTTCATTCTGTGCTTTAGCTTTTCTGACTTTATCCCTACACATGCTTGCTATTTGTTTGAATTCCTCTTTGGTGATTTCCCCATTTTTCCATTTCTTATAAATGTTCCGTTTAAAACTTAGCTCAGTTGAAATTTCCTTAGTCATCCATCCTGGCTTCTTGAGACATCTTCAATTTTTCTTCCTCATTGGAACTGTTTGAAATTGCGCCTTCAGTATCTCCTTTTTGAGAAACTCCCATCCGTCTTGAACTCCCTTCTCTTTTAGTATTCCTGGCCATGGGATCACCCCCAGTGTTTCTCTAAGTTTACTGAAATCAGCTCTCCTAAAGTCTAGAGTGTGTGTCTGACTATGCCTCCTTCTCCCTTCCACTGTATTACAAACTCCAGGAGAACATGGTCACTTCCACCTAAGGATCCCACCACTTGAACCCCATCAACTAGGTCTTCCCTGTTGGTTAAGATCAGATCTAAAATAGCTGATCCCCTTGTTGCCTCTTTCACCTTTTGGACAATGAAATTGTCTTCCATGCAAGTGAGGAATTTGCTGGACCTTGAGGATTTGACTGAGTTTGACTTCCAGCAAATATCAGGATAGTTGAAGTCACTCATCACTACTACATCTCTCCTTTCTGAGTGTGTGATTATCTGTTCTAGAAAGGCATCATTCAAATCTTCTGCTTGAGTTGGGGGTCTGTAGTAAGACTCCCACAGTAACATCCCTTTTATTCCCCTCTCCTTTAATTTTTATCCAGATGCTCTCCACCTGGCTTCCAGTATTGACTTCCTGGATCTCTTCACTGGTTTAAATATCCCTGACATATAATGCTATTCCTCCTCCTTTCCTGTTTGGCCTGTTTCTCTTGAAAAGGTTATACCCCTTTATTTCTACATTCCAGTCATGAGACTCATCCCACCAGGTTTCAGTGATGCCGATTATATCATATTTCCCTTGTTGTGCTAGGAGTTCAAGTTCATCCTGCTTATTTCTCATACTCTGTGCATTAGTGTAGAGACATCTAAGACCATGTGTCCTCTTGCTGCAGGATAGAGAACTTTGGCCATCCAGATATTTTGGCCTACACCTCCCATCAGCCCACTCAGCATTACTAATAGTATGGGAATGTTCCCCACCATTCAGTTAATACAAGAAATTTACAGTAATGAAATCAATATATATAATATGAAGCTTGATCATTGATCTAGCCTCCTGTGGTGGCCATGGAACATCATTCCTATTCTCCTGAAGTTTATTAAGCTGTCTTCTTGTTAATATAGATAGCATGATTATATGAATATGTGTATAATGTCACTTGAGATTTATTTGCTCTGCTTAAATAACCAACACCCATCCTTACCTGTTAATACTGCTTGTGTAAGAAGGTCAAAACACATCCCACCCTGCATATGGTGAGCAAGAAAGTCAGATTAAATTGTTTCAAAACTTAGTTGTATTTTTCTACATTATATACATATGTAGCAGGAGGTAAGGAACTTGATCCACAGCTTTGGTTGCTTGCTGAGTTGCAAAGTGATAATTCTTTAAAGGATTAGCAATAGCAATTTGTATATCTTATCTTCCTTTGTCGCACTTATAAATGGCTATTTTGTTCATTTTTCTCTTTCTAACAGGTAGAAGTAGAACTGGGATGGCTTCCCATCCATGTTGCCTTCATGTCCATCTCAGATGGATCTGGACCTTTTTATTTTTTTTGGCCTCTTTACCAGCTAAGCCACAGATCAGGGATGGGCTTACACCTCTTCCCCCTTTTGGTTTTTCAGTTTTAATATGGGCTATTTTCCCATTAAAAAAAAATAAAAACAGCACTCCTTCAGTTACTGTCAAGAAGTGCTTTAGGGTAAAATATGCTGGTATTGCTAATAATAATAATAATAATAATAATAATAATAATTCCTTTTAGCCCACCTCTCCCTTACGGATCCAGGCGGGTTCCAAGCAAAAAACAAATATGAATTAGAAATACAAAATCATAAAATCACTATTACAATCCCTATTCTCAACAAAACAACAATTTGTTCACTCAAAAAACACTTCAGATAAAAAAACAACAACAATTAAAATTATAAAATACACGGATAAAAGAGTGGCTATAAACAGACAGTTTAGTTATTGAAGTCAATCGGGGAAGACCTGTTGTCTCCTTTTTGGCTTTGCTTCTCATTTCCAAATGTGCGTCCATACTGAATGTCTCTGGAACTGAATTCAACCCATGGGCTGAAAGAAGTTTTCCAGCCTTGCCACAGCCTTGCCACAGAGACTCTGCATACATGATTTAAGACCTTCTGTAACGGAAAAATGGGTTCAGCTAGGACTGCTTACCCAGTCCTCAGCATTGACAGAGTGGAGTAAAGACAAGAAGACCCAGAGTCAGTTAAAGGTTCCAGATTTATTCAGCTGGCATAGAATAAAAATGTCCTCAGTGGAAAATTGAGATTTCCAAAAACTGAGACCCCCCCAAAAACCAAGATGATGGGATTTATAGTTTTTACACAAAGGACTTCGAAAAATGCTTTCTATTGGCCAATCTTAACTCTAAACAAATGAATCTCAAGCAATCAGACAAACTAACACATGAATAATTAAAAACCCACTTATGACTCGTCATGTCACATGTCACCTTACAAAAAGTTACTTTCCCTGTAACTAACCTTTACACATTATTTCACAGTTGCAACTCTACTTATCTGGTGTTTATGTTTTGACTTCACTCTGGCGCCTCTGCTTAGGGTACCAGGGCACCTTGTACCTAAACAATTTCTTGTTTTCTCCTGTTTGTTCAGCATTTCTCTAAAGACCTTCACTTAGCCCAAATGTTAGCCATCTTAAACTTTGGTTCGGCAACCATCTTTGTTCATTCTGCATAATTACAGTATGACCTAAATATTAAATATAAAATTTCCCCACTTCATTTAAAGCACAGGCAGCCCCCAGCACAATAGGGCTCATATTAGACTGCAAAAAAAGGGGTGGGGTGGGAAAAAGGCTGTGAAGCATGAGACTGACCACAGTGGCTGATAGATGGTGCAGGTAGCTTAGTGGGTCATAACCTGTTTTGGTCTACTGTAGGCAGTGAAGCAGCAAGACGTTCTCCATTTTGAGCCATCTCCACCCTTGGTTTCTTTTCCAAAATGAACCATGTCCATTTTGATCAGTCTTCCCATAAGTGGTACCCTCCAGGTGGATGGGACTGTGTCATCGATTATTCTCACCTAGCATTCTCAGTAGCCTTGGTGTTCACCTATAGCAGTGGTTCTCAACCTCTGGTCCTCCAGAGGTTTTTAACAAAGGCAAAACCTGAAGTCCAAAACAGCTGGAAGACCAAAAGTTGAGAACCTCAGGCCTAGAGTCTGGCACCCCTAAAGAGATGGAGAGAGCACAAATTGTTTCTACCTCCCCTGAGGTGAAACCTGATATCAGTCCTCCTCAGGCTGGTTTCTCAAGATTGTCAGCTTCATTTTAGGATGTGGAATAGGAAGCAGGAATTGCATGTTCTGATCCTGCACATGTAAATGAAGATGCTTGTACTAATAGTCATTGTGGTATACTGGTTGCATTGGGTCATAGGAAATTCCAGTTCTAGTTCCCACTGAGCCATAAAACTCTGGGTGTGATCTTGAACCAGTCAGCCATTCTCCTTTCAGGATGAAGTAGGAGGGAGGAGAGCTTTGAGTGCCACCTTGAGCTCATTGGAAGAAAGGCAGGATAGAAATGTAAAAGATAGCAACCGGATGTTCTGAAAGGGGGAGGGGGGCTGTGTGCATATAGCTGTAAGCACAGCAATGCTACAGCCATCGTGGGACAGGACCAGTACAGCATGGCTTGGCAGTGTAGTCAGAGCAGCATAGTGATAACAAGAAGAAGCCCATGGAATGTGACCATGCTAATCCAGCCAGATGTTTAATGGATGCCTGGAAGGTAGGTTTGAACATGCTTATGAATGAGTATGTGGGGCATGTGCCCATGATTTCAAAGGCATATAGTTAGATGGTTCATATATGGAGTGAGGGCTACATGTTGCCCTCACCCTTCTTTGCAGCCCATAGAGTGCCCATCCATCCCTGAAACATTTTTTGAGTTTTTAGAAAATGAAGGATCATGCTCCAGGAAGTACTATTCTTGTTGAAGCCAAAAATTTAAAAGGTAGAAAATAGCCCCCCCCCCCGGCTCCCAAATCATCTACTTTCAGTTTCAGCAGGTGGACATATGGGCCCAATGTCTGTAGAAAATGGACTCCTGGATCATCCAAAGTTATCCACCCCTTTATATGATAAATGAGCCTGTTGTCATCCACTTGCAATACTATTATTCATTCTTTTTCCAAGCATTTCTGTCTGTACATCTCCAGACCACAAAAGTGTACTCTTAATACATGTCAAGATTTCTTTTCTATCTGCCATATGCAGTGTTCATTTCCTCTGTAACTGTATGTACTATGCTTGCTTGAAAAGCAAAGGGGGTGGGCTTGTTCATTTGCTTAAAAATTACAGCATTGGTCCAGTGTGTTTTCTGATGCAGAAGAGCACAAGAAGTTGCCTTGAACCAGGTCAGACTATTTGTCTAGTTGGCCTGCTCTTTTCTGCTCTGAAAGCAACAGCTTTCTGCAGACTTAAGAAGAGTCTCTTCTCATCATATGGTATGTGATTCTGTAAAAGGAACTCAGGATTAAACTTGGGGCCTTCTGCATACAAATTATGTGAGCTGTGGACACTTTCTAACTCATAAATTAACCTTATAGTGGGTCATTGGTGTCTGTAAGTTGCTGCTTTATTTACTGTTTCTTAAACATACAATTATCAATTGTTTACATATTTGACATGAAAACATTTTCACAAGATGAACTCATTCTCTCCCTAACCTTCTTTTATGAACTGAGTAGTCAATCTGTGACATGTTGTCACTGACAAGATGGCAAGAGACTACTGAGCTGCAAAGAAGCTGCGATTAGCATAATATATTTTTTGGCACTCAGCTGCTTAAATAAATTTGCATTAATGAAAAGATCAAACTCTTCACATGGTCCTCTATGTAGGGGAAAATTAAAAAGATACTGCATAGTATTTTGTTGTTTTTATTTCTTTAAAAGTTCATTTTGAGTGTCAGGAATGCTTTGGTTGTGAGTTCCTGCATGGCAGGGGGTGGACTGAATGGCCTTTGTGGTCTCTTCCAACTCTATGATTCTATGATTCTGTGACATTTTTGAAGGGTGTGGTGGGGACTAAGGAGGAGATGTTAATGATTATGATTTCAAGTTTTAGAGTCAAAAGCAGTGGTGTGGAAGTGCAGGCACTATACTATAACAGCCCTGGAATAACACTCTTAGAGAGTTCTGAAATCTAGGCAGCTGTTCAGCCTTAGGCACACAGCAGTTCTAGTAGGTTTCATTTCCACCAGAAGCAAGCATTTTGTAAAGGGATGGGGGTGAGAAAAATGTAGCCACCAAGGGCCCCACAGTACCCCCCTTGCTTCTTTTGATTCATATATTCCCTGTGGGGGAGATTTTATTAGGTCTCTCTCTCTCCTCCCTCCCGCCCCAGCAATTTTAAGTCTAGAAGATACTTTTTCTGAAAAAGGCATCTTTCTCTCTCTTGTACTTAAATTAGCTTGGGCAGAATATTAGCAAAATTCACTTCTCCCACAACTCCAACTGGACAGGAGGAGTCAGACCAGAGACTATATATGATCATACCCTATGGCCAACATTGGAAGGGATGGGAAGCCTCTGACCCTGAAGATGTTTTGTACTGCATCTTTCACATCCCATCCCATTGGTTATCATCACCCTACCTTTGATGGGAAAAGACTGATGGAAGTTGTAAGTTAAAACGTTTGAAAGACTAAAGGTTTCCCACTTCAGAGTCAGAGTGTTAGACTGGGACTTCCAGGGTGTTAGACTGGGAAATCCAGGCTCAAGTCCACATTGAGTCATGAAACACACTGGGTGACCTTGGGCCAGTCATTTTCTCTCAAACCAGAACTACCTCACTGGGATGTTTGGTGGATAAAGTGAGAAGGAGAAGAAGAGTCATTTCAAGCTCATGGAAGAAAATGTTGGGCTATAAATCCAACAAATCTATCTTCAGCAGCAAGTTTGGAGAGTAAAATTTGATTGGCCCTCATTTTTCACACTTATCCTGTCATTGTCCTATCACTGAAGTGGAATTTTCTTGTCATTTTGTATTAACGGGAGTTTGCCTTAATACAATTCCACTTAAATGACGGGATGAAGCTGAAATGCTGTCGCGCGATCGTGATGAGGACGAGATAAGGATGGGAGAGCGATCTGCTTCATTCCTGTCCCTGTGTGTTAATCTCCACTGTATTATAAAGCCTCGCTGAATAAAAAAGATCTTTGCCTGCTGGAAGAAGGACAGCAGAGAGATGAGCAACCTAGACTCCCAAGAGAGGGTGTTCCACAGCATGAGAGCAGCCATCAAAATCCTTCACAACACAACACCTCACAACACAGTATTGCTTATTTTAAGCTATATTTTAGTAGGCTTAGAATTTTTAGAACCCAAAGGTATGAATTTGTTGACTGTTTTTCTAATGTTGCTCAACAGTATAACAGATGAACATATTAGCAGCATCCTGGCTCATTAACAGCACTTTAGTTAATGTTCCAGCCAAGTACGGCAGTCTTCTAAGGGCACCAGCTAGGAGCCTTGACAATCTGAGCAGCCCATTAGCTTGGTCTGAAATGAGTAGTCAGTAATCGGTACTGGAAAAACAGGTGGTAGATCACGTGTTTGCGTCTCTCCTATCTCAGTATCATTATGAATTAAACTGAAATGTTACCACTACATAGAGAATGAGTGTCAAGAAGAAAGACTGTGACACAACTCTTCTCACAAGTTAGGGTTGTGTGCTAATTTAAAAAGGACTGTCCTGTATTTGAAGGACTGGATAATGACAGCCCTCTATTGGAAAGCACCCTCAGTTTGAAGGCTGTCACTTTGAAGATAAGCAATCCCCAGAATGGAGAACAGGGTACCTTTTGATTCTAAGCAACAACCCCTTCCCACATTCTGATATTTTCCCCACTGCATTTTCAGGAGGGTTGTTGTGCATGATTTTTATGACTGCTTAGCTCTCATCTCACCAAGTATGATATCATTAAAAGATTTTGGTTAAAAACCAAAAGTACAATTTAAAAAATGTCAGAAACTCAATAACTTGTATGAAAAACTTGACAGGGCTCCTTTTGCAGGTTCAGAGAAAGATATACAACTGAGCATTAAAGTTAAACTCGTTCCCCATCACCATGTATGGATGTGAGAACTGGCCAGTGAAGAAAGCAGACAAGAAATAATCAGATGCTTCCCTAGAACAGATTAAGCCTGAATTCTCCCTGGAAGCCAAGATGATGAAATTGAGGCTGTTGTACTTTGGCCGCATCAAGAGAAGAAATGGCTCCCTAGAAAAGATAATAATGCTAGGGAAGGTAGAAGACAGCAGAAAGAGAAAGACTGCACACCACCACTATTTGTATGTAACAAATAGTTTTTGTACATCCTTAGACAATAGCATTCATCATTTGATATCACCTGGCCAGTCAAAATGAAGTAAAAGCCTCAGGTGGCAGATATGCAGGGAGGAGTGGCAGCCTAGAGTTAAGTCAAGTACAGTGGTCCCCCTGGTTACGAAGGTAATCCGTTCCGGATTACCTTTCGTAACCCGGAAGTCTTTGGGGGACCGCATTAGGAGATGGACCGCGCGGCCGATTTAAAGGGGCCGCGCGGTTTTTCTCCTTTAAATCCCGCCGGTTTCGGGTCCCGGGGATTTCGTTCCCCGGGGGATTCGTAAACCGAGGGACCACTGTACTAGGTGTTCCACTTGTCCACTCTGTGCCCCATAAGATATTAGATGAGATGGTTCAGTATTGAACAAGGTTCAGTTTTACTAGTTACGTTGGCTTTTGTGAATGGAAGAGTGGTGGGGTGCCAGCTTGTCCTTTGCTCCAAGGAATAAGACATCTTTAGATGCCCATGGATAGCACATAGATTTATGCTTCTTCCTAGCTGTGTAGGGCTATGTGTTGTTTATCATAAGCACTACCAAATTAGTGCCAACAAAATACACTTTTCTAATACGGCAGTTATCATCAAAGTGACAGAACCAACCAACAAGGGTTTGTTGAGAGGCAGTATTGTGTTGTGCTTGGAACTTGATAATCCAGGTTCAAATCCTACATTGGGCCATGGAATTCACTGGGCTAGTTATGCTTCTTCAGTCTGATCCTGCTCACAGGATCTTCTCTTGCGAGGAGAGCCAGTTACACCACCTTGAACTTGATGGAGAAAAGATAGGATATAAATGTAACAATAAAATAAATACACATTATGGTGATGCTTTTATTATGTGCCAACCAGAAGGCATAGAATTCATCCCACTAACTACCTGAGCTCACTGGCCTGTTCATCAAGCTTCCACTGGTAGGAATAAATCTTGGGTTCAGGTATTATAGTTCCAACCTAGAAAAGATCTAACAGCAGTAGAAGGAACTGTGAGCAAGCTATTTCAAAATCTTACGAGCATTTTGTCTTATGAAGTGATTATGTGTTTCCCAACTGGTGTCTCACCCACTTTCATCAGCCTCCCCACCCCACTCTTTATTAAAAATTCAGTTGCCTCTCCAACTGAAGCACTTTGTCATTGTGAAAGTCATTGTGGCAGTTAATAATTGAAGGCAATTAAAAAGTGTGTTAAAAGTCATGTAATTTTGCTAGACTGGTTTTGACAGAATAACAGATGCTTCTTAGGTTGTCTTTGGGCCCACCAGGAGGTTGCTAAGTGAAGGTTTCTGTGCTCTTTTGAGATTTGCAGGCAATTCATTTCTGCTCAGCTGTTTTGCACTCTGGGTTTTGCACTCCACATTTGGTGGAGAGAGAATTTCAGAGATGTTCATTTTTATATCTAAATTAATTGCACAAATTAGCCAGTAATTTGCCCTTTGCATTTTAAAATATATGTTTTGGGGAAAAATATTTTACTTTTAAATATGACTTGTAATACTTTGTTCTTCTTCCATTTCTCTCAGTTATGATGAAAAAGTTTCAGGCTCTTAATATGAAGAAAGCATGTTCCAAAGTAACAGTCCTGTACCTAACATCTAGGAGTCTGTGGATAAATTTTGGATTTTGGTTTTTATTTCATTTTATTTCAGTCACATCTTTCTTCCAGCTCAGAATTCAAGGTGGATCACAACCATTTAAAACAAAGTAAAATTGGGAAAAAAACTATTAATACAAAGTAGCCATGCAGCCTAAAAAGGAGGAAAGGAGAGGGAGAAAAAGGAATGTTGCAGCATCTTTAAGACTATTTTTTTTATTTTAGCATGAGCTGTCATTCATATAAACCCATTTCTTCATATGCAGTACAGAGTGTTATTAAAGTCTTAGGTTATAAAGCATATTTATACAGTTGTGGGAGTGGGATAGAATGTAATAGGATCCAGAAAGATGCAAATCATGTCTTTAGCTGTGCTTCAGAAAATACTTAAGAAAAGTGATATGGTCAAACTTTTTAATTTTGATGCATGGGATTTTCACTTTGATTCAAGGGAACAAACAAAGCAAAGAGGTGGCAATATTAATGAAGGATGTAGTTAATTTTGAAGTGGATAAGATTAAAAAAAGACAATGAAGGGAGATATGTATTTGTCAAAGGAAATATAAGAAGACAAGATTCACATGTTTATATTCCCCAAATAAAAAAATAAACGGGAATTTATAAATAAAGTGATAATATTATCAGAAGATTTTTATGAAGGGGATTTATTTGTCAGAGGGGATTTTAATCATCACATATTACAATACAGTAAAAAGGAGAATGTAAGGGAGAGAAAAGGAAAGAAAAAGAATTTTTAAAAAGTCTTAATGTTAATCTGGAAAAGTAGAATATTAGTAGAATATTCCAGTAGAATATTCTACTGGAAAAGTAGAAATAGAAGATGATTATGAAAGTATAGGCAATAATAATTGTGAAAATACATGCTATTCGACTAGTTTTAAAAAAATTAGCTCTATAGATTATTTTTAATTTAAAAAGACAATATCTTGAAAATAAAGAAAGTTAATGTAGGGGTGTCTGGATTGCAGATTATGTACCATTTTATATAAAGACTGAAGGATAAAGTGTTAAGAGATTTAAAAAATTGATTTTTGATTCTATGGTTATTTTGAAGGAGGAGACTAAGCAACAGATTGAGGAAATTAAAATTATTTTGAATTAAATGATAAGGGAAATATTCAAAAACATATATTATGAGAAACATAAAGCAGTCATAGTCAGGGCTGGGGAGTAGTGGTGATTTTGTCCTACTCAGGAGTAAGGTATTTTTTCTTAATGTTACTCCTACTCCTGTAAAAACCTCTTAGTCTTTTACTCCTTACCTATTTAGTCCTTACTGTTTTACTCTTACTCCTACTCCCCAGCCCTGGTCATGAGGGGAAAATGTTTAAAAATGGAGAAAGGAATTAAAAAAAAAGCTTACACAGAGAGAATTTGATTAAAGAAATGTTATAAAAAGTGGAAATGTTACAAAAATAATGCAATAAATACAAGAGTATATTATAAAAGGGTAGTGAGATAAAAAAGAAAAGAAATTAAGAATTAGACCAGACAACTATATTAAGAAGGTCTTTAAGCAGAGGCCGGATGGCCATTTGTCGGGGATGCTTTGATGGAGAGTTCCTGCATGGCAGGGGGTTGGACTGGATGGCCCTTGTGGTCTCTTCCAACTCTATGATTCTAAGAAACCAAATATATATGAGGAATGGATTTAAGGCATGGGATACAACAGGTATGAAAAGTTGGGCTAAAGTTCTCAAACAAAAAGAGGGAAGAAGGTGATTAGTAAAATAAAAGGGAATAAAGGAGAAATAATAACTGCAGATGAGACAATAAGAGGAGCTTTAGTTAAATTCTGTGAAATATTATATGGAGAGAAGTGCAGGATCGGAAAACAGATATAAAAATCAAATTAAATGAAATACAAAGTAACTGTATAAATTCCCCAATATCTAAACTTGATATAGAAAGAGTAATAGAGGATTCCCATCTATATTTTCTAAAACATTTAAGAGTGAATTGAGTGAATATATAGTTGAAATTTATAATGATGTATTAGATAATAAAATAATGCCAGAAAAATGGAAATTAGCCAAGATAATATTAATACTTAAACCCAATAAAATTCCAGTCAACCCTGAATCTTATCATTCCATTACATGAAGCCACCAAGATTGTAAAATGTTAATGGAGGTTTTAGCAAATAGATAAAATTTACCTAATTTAATTAAAGAAGAACAGTATGGGTTTGTGAAAGGGAGTGATATTCAGGAACCAATAAGGAATACATTTATTACCATGCTAAACAAAATAAAAATAAATTAGCTTTAATAAAACTAGATGTATATTAAGTGTTTGATTCAATAAATCATGAATATTTTATAAAAATTTGTAGACATTTTGGATTAGGAGAAAATTTTAATGACACTGTCATAGAATCATAGAATCACAGAGTTGGAAGAGACCACAAGGGCCATCCAGTCCAACCCCCTGCCATGCCGGAACTCCCAATCATGGAAATATATAATGATACAGAAGTACAAATTATGGTAAATGGAGAGAAATCAAGAAAATTTAGAATTAAAATTGGAGTAAAACAAGGATGCACACTTTCCCCTTTACTATTTATATTACAATCACAGAATGACAGAGTTGGAAGAGACCCCAAAGCCATCCAGTCCAACCCCATTCTGCCATGCAGGAACTCACAATCAAAGCATCCCTGACAGATGGTCATCCAGCCTCTGCTTAAAGACTTCCAAAGAAGGAGACTCCACCACAGTCTCTGAGGAAGGAGTGTGTTCCCCTGTTGAACAGCTTTTGCAATCAGGGAGTTGCTGTGGAGGGAAGAGGCAAATAATACGAAGGACAACCGATTGGCAAAGAAAAAGGCCACAACTTTATTGAATACAGCAAAAAGTGAAATGAGGGTTGGTCTGAAAGCAGGAGGTCTGGATCTGCCATCTCCCAACCCCTGTTGGTCAATGAACTGAAATGCCTGGTCATGGCCAGAGTTCAGGATGACAGAGAGGTAACCGGCCAAAGCGTGCATGTCACTTAAAGACCCGGCCATGCGCATAAGTGCATCTTTGACATGTCACCAGGGAACGCTGAATCGATATCGCCCCCGCACTGGCGACATCGCTACCCACAGCACCCCGGGTTCCAGTGGGACTCCCGATCCAATGCTCCGCAGCACTGGAAACCAAGCCCATCAGATCCGAGACCTTTGCTACCGCCGCCCTAAAAAAGTTGTGACAACACACAAGCAAGAACAAGGGAGGGAGGGTGGGGAGCCAGCGTGGAATGGCACCGATGCCAGGGTGCCCAGGGCCTGAAAAGGCCTCCCAGCCAATGAGAGGCCAGGAAGCCGGGGTAGGCCCGCCCATCCCCGGCGTCCTGGCCAATCCGGGGTGGCACCAGCCGGCCACCAATCAGGGGGCACTTCCGCCCTTGCAAGGGAGGCTAGGAGTTGAAGTCTCCCAACCTAGAAGTGGCCCCCAGCGTCTCGGTGCTTCCTCACGGCCCCACGGGAGTCTGGGAGCTGTAGCCCACATCCGTGGACAGGAAGCGCCGCCGCCAGCTGCAGCGAGCACTATGCCGAGGGTCTGGGCAGACACAAGAGCTCCAGCGGAGAGCAGGCTGCCCCCCAGGCCGCCAGACAGCCCGCCTCCTCCCATCAGCAACCAGACCAGCCCAGTGAGTCGGGTGGTCCCATTTGCTGTGGAGGGAAGAGGCGAATAATACGAAGGACAACTGATTGGCAAAGAAAAAGGCCATAACTTTATTGAATACAGCAAACAGTGAAATGAGGGTTGGCCTGAAAGCAAGAGGTCTGGATCTGCCATCTCTCAACCCCTGTTGGTCGATGAACCGAAATGCCTGGTCATGGCCAGAGTTCGGGATGACAGAGGGGTAACCGGCCAAAGCGTGCATGTCACTTAAAGACCCGGCCATGCGCATAGCGCATCTTCGACCCATGTCACCGGGGAATGCTGAATCGATGTCACCCCCGCACTGGCGACATCGCTACCCACAGCACCCCCGGATCCCAGTGGAACTCCCGTTCCGATGCTCCGCAGCACCGGAAACCATGCCCATCAGATCCGAGACCTCTGCTGCTGCCACAAAAGGCGAGGCTCACCAGGCCGGCCTTCCGCCAACCCTCGCCCACAAGACCTAAAGCCTAGATGGCCTGAGACACCCTGCCCCTGAGTTCATGGCAAATGTACTTATGTGGGCAGATGTAACTGGAAAAAGCCTTGGACCTCCATCTGCCAACCCGCTTGATGGCATCGGCAGGCAATCCACATTGAGCTGCCAATGTCACAGCTCCGATGCGAAAAGAATGGCTACCGAAGTCTTCAGCTGGGAGCCCCGCCCTGCACAGTGCCATGCGCATCAGTTGTACGAACTGGAACCTGGTGACTGGTGTGCCATCGCCGCGGATGAAAAGGGGCCCATGGGTATTAGGGTGAGCAGCCAAGAGTTTCTTAAAAGTTCAAACAGGGCTGTGACCACAGAGCCTACAAAGGGTGATGACGGTCCCTTTTCCCAACTGGCCACACTTAGACCTGCGAAGAGCTAAGAATACAGCATTGTCCCTGAAAGACACATCCCCCACTTGGAGATAATGACCAGAGCCATCCGACAAGGAAGCAGGGACCAGCTTGCCCACCCGAAGCGCCCCAAAGAAAGCTGTCACACATGTAGCGCGGAAAAGTCTGGCCTCGGCCTTGGAGTTGCAAACATTTCTGAGGTGATCGGTAAGCATGCAAAGTACTTGGAAGCAAATGGGCTTTCTGCTGTCTAACTGGCGGGGGGGGGGCAATCTCCTCCAACCTTCTAGGGCCCTCCTGATGGGGAAGGACAAGCATAGGTCCTGGAAACCTCCGGCCTTGGAGAAGAAAGAGATGCCTGCCAGATGCACAGACATGGTGTGAGGAGTAATATTAGCTTGCTTCAGCCAGACCAAAAACTGCAAAATGGTGGTGGAATCAATAGGCCAGTGAGGGGGGAGCCCAGTTGCCTCAAAGAACGATTGAAGCTTTGTCATTGCTCTCCTGTAGGCTTGGAGGGTGGAGGGGGCCAACGAAGTCAAAATGCCTTGCGTCACAGCCGATTGCCAATCTCCCACAATTTCTCCGGGAAGGGTGTGGGGGAGGGGTCTGCTCCAGGTGCAAGCGAGTGGAACCTGGCTACCTGGAAACGAGAAAGTGAATCTGCAATATCATTATTGAGGCCGGGCACAAAACGGGCTCTAAAGGTGATGTTTCGCTGGAGGCAAAGGAGGACAAAAGAACGCACCAGAAGCATGACTCTCTCTGACTTGCAAGTCTGGCGGTTGAGGACCCTAACCACTGCCTGGTTGTCACACCAAAAGCAGACGGCCCTATTGGCCAATCTGTCACCCCAGATGTGGACTGCCACCAGAATAGGAAACAGTTCAAGGAAAGTAAGGTCCTGCAGAATCCCTTTTTCTGCCCAAAGTGCAGGCCAGCGTTGGGCACACCAGTGACCTTGAAAATAGACACCGAAGCCTAAGCTACCCGAAGTGTCAGAATGGACCTGCAGCCCTAACCCCAAGTCCCAAGGGTGCTGCCACAAGGAAACCCCATTGAAGCTATCCAGAAACTGCTCCCAAATGAGTAGGTCCTGCTTAATGCCCTTAGAGAGCCGTATGTGGTGATGGGGTACCCGTACCCCCACTGTAGCCTTAGCCAGCCTGGCGCAACAGGCCCTCCCCGGGGAAACCATCCGGCACGCAAAGTTGAGGTGGCCCAGGATGGACTGAAATTGCTTGAGGGTGGCCTTGGAGGAAAAGAGCGCCACCTTGATCATGGAATGGAGTGAGTGGAGCTTGTCCTCCAGAAGGCAGGAGACACCGGCAACTGTATCAAGCTGAATACTCAAGAAGGTGAGGGATGTGGCTGGGCCTTCAGTTTTGTCTTCCGCTAAGGGGACACCTAATTTGTTGGCCAGGGACTGAAAGGTGGATAGCAGCTTATGGCAACTATCAGTCCGATGAAGAGGAAATCATCCAAGTAATGGGTGACCAGGGGTGAGGAGGCACGCCTTTTGACCTCCCATTCAAAGAAGGTGCTGAAGGTTTCGAAGGCAGCACAACTGACAGAGCAGCCCATGGGCATGGCTTTGTCGAAGTACCACTGGTTCTCAAACTTGAAACCCAAAAGGCAAAAGTCATTGGGGTGAACTGACAGGAGCCGGAATGCGGACTGAATGTCGCATTTGGCCATGAGGGCTCGTCGGCCACATGCTCTTAGGAGCCTAACTGCATGGTCCAGAGAGGCATACCTTACTGAGCATAGCTCAGGGGGGATAGCATCATTGACGGACTGACCGGGGGGTGGGAAAGGTGATGGATAAGGCTGAACCCACCGGGGGCTTTTTTGGTTACAACTCCCAAAGGGGAGACCCTGAGATTGGGCAGAAGTGGAGCAGGGAAAGGACCTGCCACCCAGCCTGCCAGGCACTCTTTGGCAATTTTGGACCTGAGGACTTCTGGCATTTCCCTGGCCGATTTTAGGTTGCGGGCATCCAAAGCCTCACGAGGGCCCTCCGCTGGGATCTGGAAACCCTGGGAGAAACCCTCGGCCAAGAAAGAGGCTGCCTCACGGGAAGGATATTTCTGTAAAAGCTGGAGGAGAACTGACAGGTGGACTGGTGTAGGGGCCAGGTGGAAAGGCCCTGGAGCAGCCTTGATGGACTCATTTCTGACCCCCACCCCCCGGATCCAGAGGTGGAGGTACCATCCTTTTTTCCGGTGGCTGCTGGAGTGGGGCGTCCCTGGCGAAAGGGCTGCTGGGCACCCGAGGAGCGAGGACACACTAGCTTGGCGTGGGGGCCTGAGCAAGCCTCACAGCAATGATCATACTTACATAGAGAGCGAATGCACTTGCCCTGATTGAACTCCCAGCAGAGAAGCCTGCAGGGGTTCTTTTCCCCTAGCCACTTGGAACCTCTGGGAGTGTCAGGCCTGCCTCTAATATGGGGACCCACCCTAAGAAGCCAAATGTCACTGTTAATGAGGTCCCACTTATCCAAGGTACTCTGGGCTGCCCTTTTACAGAATGCGGCATCATAGACGATGGCTGCTGCCTCTCCCGCAACCGCTCTGGCCCTATGGATGTTGGTCATGTGATTGGCCAAGTGCCAGGCCCTTTCCAGGTAGGCCATGGAAACGACCCCCAAGAAGATGGAAAAACCCTCGGACCAATTAACAAGGGAGTGCTCCACATTGCCATCCTTCTTGGAGGTAGGGGAGCTGGACTCATTACCCAGGGGCTGGAGGAGGGAAAAAACATCCACAAACTTGCCCCTCAGGATCTTTTTTCTGATACTCTTGGACAAATGGAGCCCCGGGGTGGTTCTCATCCCGTGTAAACTTAGGGAAAGAAGGGGCTTGAGGATCAACCCAAACTCCCTGCAACCCCGGGCACCTGGCCCTGCGCTTTATGGCCCAGGACAGAAGTCCTGGCACTAAGGCCCCACCCAACCAATAGTAATCTCTAGTGAAGTCCCCCGAAGAGGACTCACCGGCCCCACCGATCG
Source organism: Urosaurus nigricauda (assembly GCA_034509955.1). NCBI lineage: Eukaryota > Metazoa > Chordata > Lepidosauria > Squamata > Phrynosomatidae > Urosaurus > Urosaurus nigricauda. The sequence goes on from JAOEGL010000014.1 coordinate 3,528,067, forward strand.
CCTCCCCATTGGACTGACTGCGGTTCGGCTATCGACCGCTACTTGCGTCTTGAAGATCTGGCAGATGTCGAGGAACTTGATCTGCCAGAAAAGGAGCTGTTTGAGGCAGAGGAACTCGCACTGGAAGAGGTGCTGCTGGAAGATGAGCTCCTGCTGGAGAAACTGCTAGGGGAAACCTCCTTTCGACGCCTCTTCCTTTCCTTCCTCTCCCTCTTGCGCCGTTGCATTCGCTCCATGAATGCAGATATGCGGGCTAGGACATCTTCGCCAGGAGCAGGGGGGGCAGCCGGTTGTACTCTACTGACTAGAGCAGGCGGGCACCCCACTGCGCTCCTGGGTGGCAAGCTGGGTCCCAGCAGGGTGAATCGCTGCCAGTTGAGGAAGGGAAGGGTGAGGTACCGCCGGATGCTGAAACATTGAAGGAGGCTGCTGCGGTGCAGGCTGGCAAACTACTAGCTGAGACGGCTGTGCAATGGCAGGATGGAATGAGGTCTGCTGGGGCCCAGCATGATGCAAGGCCACTGGTGCTTGGGAGGGCTGCTGAACAACATGCGGGAAAGTGTGCTGGTGGACCACTGGATCTTGTGAGGATGGTTGCATGATATGCTGGAAGCCAGGCTGGAGCACCACTGGCTCTACAGAAGGTTGTGGTGTACCCTGCTGACCAGCAGGCAGGATTACCACAGGATCTTGAGAGGGCTGTTGCCTAACTTCCTGGGAGGCAGGCTGCTGGGCAGCAGGATCCAGGAAGCCCAGGGACTGCGAAGCCGGAGGGTTAGCTAAAGTATGTTGCTTCCTCTTAGGAGCCAGGGAGGCCCAAGACTTGGGGGGCCACCCAGACTGCCCCCTGGTGCCGGGCCGGGAAGAGACCTCCTGCATCTTAGAGGCTTGAATCTTGGAGGGGGGCATGAAGCAATATAATCCTCCCCAACAGCCTCCCAAAATTAACCTGAGTGTGGGCAAGCAAAAGGCCTTCACCACAAGCACCACAGCAGTAGCTGGCTTCCCTCCAAGTACTGACCAGAGTGACTGTGAGGGTTTGAATCCTCTACCCAATGATCCACAAATAGACTTGCTCCATATAGAGAAAAGTTTATTATAAGAACACAGGAAAGTAGTGATCGCAGTCACGTTTTTGCAGAGTCTGAGGCTCACAGGAAAAAAGTCACAGTTTTAAAATCCCCCCTCCTTCTCCACCCCTCGGTTTCCATACCACACTAACCATAGCTTCATTACCATAGCAACCCAGACGTTCCCACCAGCTACAGCCGGTATCCTTCCTTATCTTACATTCCAGCCAAGCTCTAACAACACTCCCCAATTCCTCACAGCAACTGCAATCCTAACACTAAAGCTATCCCAACCCCCCATCTACCTTACTTCACTACATTAGATATATAATACATATAGACTGTGAATATATATATGAACTGGATATATGACCTTAATATACTGAACTATATTGTCAGTCCTGACAGTCTGCCCCCCCCCCAAAGCCTTAGGTCCCCCCTTTTGGTTTATTAGGATAGGCCCGATGAAATTCTCAAACCAGTTGATCAGCTTGCACATGCTGGGCCTTCACCCACTCTGCCATGTCAATGGGGAAATGCTTCCACTGAACCAAATACTCAAGCTGCCCCCGGTTTTTCCTAGAGTCCAGCACTTTTATAATTTCAAAATGCTCTTATCCATCAATCAGCAGAGGCGGAGAGGCATCCTTTTCCTTCTTCCATTCACTCGTCGGACAGCAGGCTTCAGAAGACTGAAATGGAACACAGGGTAAATATGTTTGTACATTTTTGGAAAGTCCAACTCAGCAGTTACTTCAGTTATGAGTCTTTTAACCTCGAACGGCCCAACGAATTTTGGACCCATTCCCAGGAAGGCACCCAACACTTCAATTTTTTTGTTTACAAAAAACCTTGTCCCCCACCTTGATGTTCCAACTAGGTTTGCGATGTTGATCAGCAAACCTTTTAAAATCCAACTTGACCTGTTCCAAAGCCTCCTCTATCAGCGGCCATTTCTCTCTTATCAGTTCACTCCATCGACTCACAGTCACAGGATCTCCTGGTTCTACCTGCAGTTGAGGAAGAACTCTCGGTTCATAACCATAAACTGCTTCAAACGGTGATATACCTGTGCTGGAGTGCACCGCCATGTTAAAAGCAACCTCGGCATGTGGCAACAGTTCATACCAATTGCTTTGCAAATGGTTAACATAACACCGTAAATAAACCTGCACGGACTGGTTACAACGTTCACTTTGGCCGTCCGTGTTCGGGTGAAAAGCCGTACTCAACACCAAGTGCACCCCCAATTTGTCCTGCAAACACCTCCAAAACTGTGAGGTAAATTGGGGACCTCGGTCAGACACAATTTTGTCTGGTAATCCATGTAGTCTGTAAATGTTGGCAATGAACAAGTCGGCTAACTTTGGGGCACTGGGCAAACCCTTGCACCCCACATAATGCACTTGCTTGGTGAATAGGTCAGTCAAAACCCATAGGGTGTTTTGTCCTTGGCTTTCGGGCAGGTCAGTGATAAAGTCCATGACAATGTGTTTCCATGGCTGGGTTGGGGTCTCCAAGGGCCTCAATAATCCACTTGGCTTCCCCGTCAGCGGCTTGGCCCTAGCGCACACCGCACAGCCCTTAATGTAGTCCTCTAAGTCCTTTCGCACCTCCTTCCACCAATATTTGCTTCTCAATAAGTGCCAGGATTTGACAAATCCCCAGTGACCTGCAGCTTTTACATCATGACACAAAGCCAACACCCTTGGCTTCAAAGACTTTCTCATTCATACACCAGATCCCTTGCTCAGTTTTCTGCAAGTCCATTATCAGCCCTGGCAGCTCCGGGTCCTGAGCATAGCCTTTCACTATTTCCGCCAGCAGGGGATCTAAGTCGGCTTGCTTACTTTCTTGCTCCTTGCGAGCCTGACTGCGAGTGGTCACTCCCAAACTGAGTTGTTTAGGGGTGAACAAAGTTTGTAGTTCCGGCTCTTCCCGTTCCCCAGACACATGCATTCTAGATAAGGCATCCGCCAGTACATTTTCCTTCCCAGGGATGAATTTAATTACAAAGTTAAACTTATAAAATTCCTTAGCTCACCTTCTCTGTTTTGGACTAAGGCGCCGGGGCATTTGCAATGCCTCCAAATTTCTATGGTCCGTCCACACCTCGAATTGATGAGGTGCTCCTTCTAAAAACTGTCGCCATGACTCTAGTGCCCATTTAATGGCAAAAGCCTCCTTTTCCCAACAAGGCCAGTCCTCCTGAGTGGAGTCAAACCGTTTGGACAGGTAGGCACAAGGTTTAAGTCTGCCTTCCTCATCTCTTTGCATTAGCACTGCCCCCACTGCCATGTCCGAGGCGTCCACCTGTACCACAAATGGTTGTTCTGGGTCTGGGTGTTTTAAAATAGGTTCCGAACTAAACATTTGCTTCAATGTCGCAAAGGCCTCCAAACACTCTTTGGTCCAACGTATTTTGGTAGGCAGCTTGTCCTGAGGGGTCTCTGAGGCCACCGGAGGACCTGAGCCCTTGAGATTGCCCCCTTTGGTTTTCAACAAGTTAGTAATTGGGAGGGCCAGCTGGGCGAAATTTGGAATAAACTGTCTGTAGAAGTTGGCAAAGCTCAGGAACCTCTGCACCTGTTTCCTCGTCTTAGGCTCTGGCCAATTCAGCACATCCTGAACCTTATGAGGATCCATCTGCAACCCTTGAGTGGACACCCGATATCCCAAGAAATCTAAGCTCTCAATGTGGAAATGACACTTGGACAGTTTTACATACAGTTTGTTGTCTTACAGCCTTTTCAGCACCTTTCTCACCAGTCCAACGTGACTGTCCAAGTCTTGTGAATAAATCAGGATGTCATCCAAGTAAACCAAGACCCCGTCAAACAGCATGTCATGTAACACCTCATGGATCAATTTAATAAAACAAGACAGCCTTTTCTCTCAACTCTATCTTGTTTCTCATGTTGCCAGGGTTTGAATTCTTTACTACTGCTCTTATTTGATGAAGTATGCCAATCTTTAGGATTTCTTCTCTCATTTCTCTGAGGCTTTCCCTCATATCTTGTAGGTTTTCGCCCATCTTCCCTGATTAGAGCTATTGCATCCAGCATTTTAGCTGCCTCAGCCACTGTTTTTGGCTGTCGGTCTTGTACTAGCCATCTGTAATCTTGAGGGATCACATTAAAGAATTGCTCTAGTCCTATCAGACTCTGTAGCTCTTCCTTTGTTGTAATCTTAGCACCCTCAATCCAGCTTTTTAAAAGATTGTCTAGTCTGGCTCCAAACTGACAAAAGGACTCATTTCCTTCTCTCTTAATAGCTCTGAATCTTCGCCGATGATGCTCTGGTATCAGGCCAAACCTCTGCCTCACCAATTCCTTAAATAAAGTATAATCCTGGGCTTCCTCTGTCCTCATCTCTGCATAAACTTCTGTGAGACCCCCACTAATTTGTGATCTCAGATCACTCATTCTATCTTCCTCTTTTATTTTCCACTCTAAGCAAGTTCTTTCAAAATTAACAAAGAAAGCTTCAATGTTGTCCCCTTTATAATATCGGGGAAACCTCTTCATATCAATTTGAGGTATCCTGCTTCCCTCAGAAACTACTTGAGATAAAGGAATTCCCTGGTCCATACCCCTCATTCTTATCTGACACTCCATGTCTTTCTCTCTCAAATACCTCTCATTTTCCATTCTGGCTAATTCAAGTTCTTTTTCTATCTTGGCTATTTCTATTTCTTTTCTCATTTGTAATTCCTGTTTAATTCTCCACATCTCTAAACTCTGTGTAGGCTCAGACACATCCGTGTCAACACTAGCTATCATCTCCTCTGTAATTTCTCTTTCCTCACTCATTTCAACTGCTGCTGGGGTCTTAACTCTTTTAGGAGGCATCTTGGTAGTATTTCCCTACAAATACCCAAACTGTTACCTCAGGAAATACTTTTATTTTAACTTTGCCTCACTAATCCACAAGAAACCACTTGGCTCTTCAAATAGATTTAGTGATTCCCTACTTTACCAAGACGTTTACCTCGGGAATCACTGCAATTCTACTCTGCCTCAGTAAATATGGAGATTTTACACAAATCTCAGTCAAACCTGTGATTCCTTACTTTACCCAAGCTGTTTTACCTCAGGAATCACGTTGACTCAACTGTTCCTTTGTCACAACTAAAGATCTTATGTAATTTTCAAAGTCAGGCCAGTGATTCTCTACTTTACCCAAGCGTTTACCTCAAGAATCACCATTTCTCTGACTTTATCTCTAACTACTAGTCTCTTACTATTACCCAATGCTGTTACCTCAGAGACTAGTGTTGCACATGGTTTGTTCATGAGTTTGCACATTGTTTTAACAACTGTTGACCAATTTTAACTGAGTTAATTTCAGTTTTAAGGGGTGGTGGTTGGGGAGGGATGCGATTGTTGTTTTTACTGTGTATCTTTTTATTCTGCTGTACCCCGCTCCGAGTATCTTATTAGAGGAGAGGGCTATAAATAAATTTTATTATTATTATTATTATTAGTGTTAAATTAGATGTGGTGCGGTCAGGTTCCAAGTAATCTCCTACCAATTACCCTTTGCTGTTACCTCGGAGATTACTTTCCTGCCTTACGCCAAAACAACTATGGGTGTCTGGTATTTCGCTCTCAGACCCCAAACTCCTAGCACAGCTCTGGCAACTGGACCTTTTCGTATCCCGCCGCTGCCACCAAATTACTTCTGTGGTGGCGTGGACACTCACTCAGACTCTCTCAGTCCACCCACACAGAATGCCTGTCTTCACCTTTGCTGCCACCAATTGTATTTTTCTTCTGTGGAGATCTTCTCCACCACTGCCTATCTTTTCTGAGGCTTTGTTATCTCTAGTAGCGTGCCACAATATTTCACAGAGGCCAAGTTGTAATAAAATAATACTGAAGTTTAACAAACATCAAAGTAATCAGTAAACTACTTTCAAGGCTTTTGTACAGTATTTCTTTCTTCTTAGTTAAGTTACCACAGTTACATAGACACAATACTTCAGCCCTCAGGCAATCTGCCAAATACTCTCAGCTTAAATCAACTGGCTTACAACCTAAAGCCTAATCAGTCCCTCTCCTGGACTCTACATAGACCCTGTCTGGCCTAAAACCTAACCTACACCTGTCCCAATCAGGAACCTAGAGAGCACCCCACTCAGTGGCGTCACTCTCCTCAGCCAAAACTCCAACCCAGTCCAGCCAGCTTCTAATTGGCCGGTCACCTGGGGCTCGTTGATTGGCTATCTCTGTTTCCGGGGTTTGCTGTTTCTGGGGTCTTTTCACTACAATCTCTGATAACAGAGAGAGATTCAAAGCAATTCTGTAGCTGCAAGCTCAAAGAATGAACCGTGGTTTCCCTACTTCTGTGTGTGACATTCCTCCAACCATCTACTTCTGTTGTGTTTGAAGTGACCTCCTCTTCCCCAGCAACTTTCTCTGTGTGTTTCCTGTCCAAAATGGTCCGGTCCGTTCTGTTCAGGAGAACCTCCTGTTCTCTGTGATTCTGAAATGTAGACACCTGGGTCTCCAACTGCTGAACTCTCTCTTCTAAGAGGGCTACCAACTTGCACTTGGTGCAAGTGAAGTTCTCGATATCTGTAGGCAAGAAGACAAACATCCCAAAAGTGTTGCAGGAGACTGCAGCAGGTCCCTCAGTGTCCATAGTGAGAAGTCTTAAGGAGGCACTGAAACAAGGCTGTGGGCTTCCCCTGTTAAACACCAGCGTAAAGAATCCCTGTGTGGCTGTTAGTGAGCTCAATCAACTGGGCCTATAGTTATCTAGAGAGCTCCTGGCTGCTAGCTCCTTCCAGAGGCACTTCCTCTGAATATCCACAACCCCTGAAGGGGAAAGTGAACAGACAATTGTTAAAATTGAATAAGTTGCCTTCTAACACTGTGCCTAGGTTACCTTCACCTCTGTATTGACACCTCTCCTTCACTACAAAAAATAAAAATGAGTTAGAAAAGAAAAATTCTCCAAGCAGTTGTATAGAATGAGGTTTTCTACTTCCTCCTCCCAGTGAGCCAAAGGAAATGGCGCCCACTTTTAAATTTTAAGCTCTTACCCAATCCAAATGGACACAGAGAATCACCAGGCTTCCCTTGGCAAGGGATGTCCCAGAATGGCTCTGCAAGCAGTTGTATAGAATGAGGTTTTCTACCTTTAGGAAGTGCCAACAACCCAATACAGGATTATTATTTTTTTGACATCTTGTTCAGTCTATATAAAAGAAAAAGCTTTTCAACCCTCAGATAGGAGACATCCCTTATACCTGCCAGGCCTATGAGTGAAAAGCTTTCCAATCCCCAAATATGGGGCATCTCTTATAATAAGGGATACCTAGCAGGGATACCACCCTTTGCCATCAGTGGGGTAGACCTTTTAGGCAATTTTTCATATAGGAAATTGTTGTGTTATGTGAATACACTGGTGTAGTAGAGCCAGAGGTCACAGACTGATGCACTGGGACATTTAATTATCAGGAATTAATTCATCCTCCCACTCCCAGAATTCCCTATTCCTTCTGAGTGTAGCTGCATAATAGGTAGAAAGAAAGTGGGTTTTCCCAGCAACAGTATATTTTTGTGAGCTATCCCTGTTATAATGCAACGTATTTGTGGGAAAAGTGTGGGTTGTCCTTGATGGCCAAGTCGCTTTACATAAGAACTCTTGCTTGTGGAGATGAAAATGGCTAGAACTGGTTTGTTGATATGGATCAATATTACTGCCTAAATTTTTGGATTCTTTTTAGAGATAAGGGTCTTGATGGCTGTCATGATGACTCTTTTTAGGCCTATCTTAGAGTTCGACCTGCATGGCAGGGGGTTGGACTGGATGGCCCTTGAGGTATTTTCCAACTCTACGATTCTATGACCTCAAAAATATCCCCATCACCTTGAAGGTCATGGATAAAGTGGGTAAGTGTACCTGGTTAGGATAATTCTGGAAACAAACACCTAGCAGTGTTCAAGATGCTATCTTGTTTTTGTCTTTTTGAAAACAGACATATTTTAGACCTCTGTGGTCTCAATTTTAACATTCTTCTCATTGACCATATTTTATTTTTCTATTTTTTTACAACCCTTAAAATTTTTTGGATGTGAGCCACATTCCATTAGGTCTAAGACACTCTCTCCTGGTAGACTGCCTGTGTCTTTGAGTCTTCCTTTGAAAACCTTTCTGGTACATTGTGTCTGCCCTGTTTCCTTAATGGTGCTTGATTCCAAAGAGAGCTGAGCAGGATGGCAGGATGGAATATGTCACCTAGGGAGAGTTCTTTGACAGGCACTGAATTCCACTTTTCCATAGTTTAAACAGTGGCCTTTGACAACCTCACTTCAGTAAATTGCATTGTAAACTGTCATAATTGGGGTGAATTTGAGCAGGTGTCTGTTCCTTGTGCACAGTCATGATGCCTGAGTGGCAGATAGGACCCACCCTGCCTGTCAACAAGTTTGCCTTTTTTAAAGGTAAACTTCATCTCCTTCCTTGGGCCTTGATAATCCCCCATAACCTTTTGGATAACAATGTTCAGGGGTAGAATTCAAAGACATAGCTGTGTTAGTCAAGAAAATCAGTATGCAGGGGGGTCTTCAGCACCTTTGAGACTATCTGAAAGAAAGCAGCTTATATAGGCCTGTCCCTGGAGCCTCCACTTCATGCATCTGAGGAAGCAGACTCAAGTCTAGGAAAGCTCATGCTAGCAGCTTATTTTTTCAGTTGCAGATGGGCAAAAAAATCACCATCTTCAGGCTGCATTGGGGGCATAGCGTGCAGACTATGCATGCCCCCAGATCAGCTGGAAGTTGCTCCATGACCATCTAAGGCGGCCCAAAGCCAGGCAGAAAATGAGTGGTGAAAAGCCACTCCTTGCTGGTGGCCTGTTGAGGACTGTGGCAATGGCTAACTTTGAGATAGCGGCATCCGATCACTGCAGTCCCAGGCTGATTGGGGGCTGACCAGGACTGGGACAGCCAGGGGCCAATCCAAACTGCTAACCTGCTTCACCCCTATGTCTCAAAGATACCACAAGATCCCTTTGCATACTGATATTCATGGGTAGCCATGTTGGCCATACAGCAAAATACAACAAAATCCAAAATCTGCAATAACAGCTACATTTCTAAACCACTTCATACTGAACTAAGCAGTCTCTAAGCAGTTTACAATGTGTAGACAAATTCCCCCCAACAAGCTGGGTACTAATTTAATGACCTCAGAAGAATGCCAGGCTGAGTTGACCCTTTGAGCCCTGGTTGGATTCGAACTCATAACCTTGTGGCTGTGAGTGAGTGGCTGCAGTACTGGCATTTAACCACTGTGCCATCAGGGCTCCTTGTAAAAGATTGGTACCTTACTGGCCAATCAAAATGCAGAAAATGCAAAGCTTCACTGGCTTCTTCATTGGGCAAAGATTGCAAAAACCATGCAGGAGAAGAAAAGTGATGACAAGAGAAGAATCTCAATGCTGGTAGAGACCATTCCCCTTCTTGGCCATGTGCAGATTAGGGACAAAGAACAATAAAAGTCAGGTAATAAAACTTCAGTTCCATTAGCAAGAGATAAGTAACTTCCTTACAGATTCAGGCTGTCTCTGTCTTGTGAGAAGCTAACTGCCACTTAGGTAAATAACACTAAATTTCTCAATTTGGAGCTGCCAGGAGGCACTACGCTTCCAAGGGCAGCTGGGGGCTTGGTGACAATAGCCATCCAGCCTCTGCTTAAAGACCTCTAAGGAAGGAGACTTCACTACACTCTGAGGGAGTGTGTTCCACTGTCGAACAGCCCCACTTTCAGGAAATTCATCCTAATGTTGAGATGGAATCTCTTTTCCTGCAGTTTGCATCCATTGTTCTGTGTTCTAGTATCTGGAGCAGCAGAAAACAAGCTTGCTCCCTCCTCCATATGACATCTCTTCACATATTTAAACAGGGCTATCGTATCACCTCTTAACCTTCTCTTCTCCAGGCTAAACATACTCAGCTCCCTAAGTCGCTCCTCATAAGGCTTGGCTTCCAGACCCTTCACCTTGTCAAAGGCCTTACTGAAATCAAAATACACTATATCCACAGCATTCCCTTCATCTCCCAAGCTGGTAATTTTATCAAAAAAAGAGATCAGGTTTGTCTGGCATGACTTGTTTCTCTGAAACCCATGTTGACTTTTTGTGATTATGGCATTGCCTTCTATATGTTCACAGACTCCCTGTTTAATAATCTGCTCCAGAACCTTTCCTGGTATTGATGTCAGACTAACTGGATGATAATTGTTGAGATCCTCCTTTTCCCCCTTTTTGAAGATGGGGACGACGTTTGCCCTCCTCCAGTCTGCTAGGACTTCTCCTGTTCTCCAGGAGTTCTCAAAGATTAGTGGTTCTCATATTACATTTGCCAGTTCTTTTAATGCCCTTGGATGTAGTTCATCTGGTCCTGGAGATTTGTATTCATTTAGGTTAACCAGGTATTCCTGTACTATCTCTTTACTTATTCTGTGCTGAAAATCCCCTATTCTGTCCCCTGCTCCACTGTCCTCAGGTTGAGCACCCTTTGCCTTTTCTGAGAAGACTGGAGGAAAGAAATTGTTAAGTACTTCTGCCTTTTTTGTCCCCTGTTAGCATTTCACCATCTTCTCCAGGCAGTGGCCCTACCATTTCCATCTTCTTCCTTTTGTTCTTTTTATTTTCTTAACCTCTCTAGCAAGCCTGAGTTCATTCTGCGCCTTAGTTTTTCTGACTTTACCCCTACACATGCTGGCTATTTGTTTGAATTCCTCTTTGGTGATTTCCCCATTTTTTCCATTTCTTATACATGTTCCGTTTAAAACCTAGCTCAGTGGAAAGTTCCTTAGTCATCCATACCGGTTTCTTAAGACACCTCCCATTTTTCTTCCTCATTGGAACTGTTTGAAATTGTGCCTTTACTATCTCCCTTTTGAGAAACTCTCATCCGTCTTGAACTCCCTTCTCTTTTAGTATTCCTGACCACGGGATCACCCGTAATATTTCTCTAAGTTTATTGAAATCAGCTCTCCTAAAGTCTAGATTGGAGACTTCTAAAACAGTTGAAGGCCTTTTGTTGAAAGGAGTGGTTAACAATCACTCTAAAAGGAAAGTGGTGGTCTTTGGGGAGAAGAGAAAACCTCTTCGCTAGAAAATGAATGCATTTTCATTTTTATAGAATTGCAATCTTACTTTTAAATACCTGAGCTTGTGTTTTAATTGAAAATTGTTCTGGGTACCTCATTTCTACGCAACAGTTGAAATCCTCCCAGTCTATTAACTCTTTAATGAGGTTTGACAGATTTTATAGTGGGAACCTGGTTGCTCCCACACTATAGGTTTTCCAGAAGAAAAATGTCCTATAGTTATTGGATCTGTGATCTGGGGCTACAGTAACATTCTTCCTTTAGAGATTGTACAGAATGCTTTTAAAAAATCTCTGTTGGCTGTCTCTAAAGGCACACTTGCTTTCCTTTTCAGGGCTGAATCAGGACTAATTACCTTTCAAGCTGGTGTGCATGTGGCACCTGCCTTTTATTGTCTGAAGTTGGTTAATATCGTTGTTAAGGCTCCTTACCATCCTGTCTGAAGGAGGCGACTGTTAAGCCCCTCCTGAAGACCAGTGTCCTTGCTCCCATTTCTGAGCAAGGTGATCAAGAGAGCAGTCATCTCCCAGCTCCAGGTTGTCTTGGATGAAACCGATTATTGCGATCCATTTCAAACCGACTTCAGTACAGGACATGGAGTGGAGACTGCCAAGGTCGCTTTGACTGACGACCTCCGCTTGAGCATCGACAGGGGTAGTGTGACCCTGCTCATGCTCTTGGATCTCTCAGTGGCTTTCGATACTGTAGATCATTCCATCCTTTTGGGGTGGCTGGGGGAACTGGGGATTGGAGGCACCGTGCTCCGATGGTTCCGGTCCTTCCTCTCATCCCAAAGGGTGAGGCTCGGGGACAGTTGCTCCTCCAAGATTGAGCTTAATTGTGGCGTCCCTCAGGGCACCGTTCTGTCCCCAGTGCTATTTAATATCTACATGAAACTGCTAGGTGAGATCATTCGCAGACAAGGAGCTCAGTGTCATCAGTACGCTGACAACACTCAGATATACCTCTCCATGACCAGATCGTCAGCTCAGACTTCAGATGGCGTCTCTCCTCTTAATGACTGTCTCGCAGCGGTAATGGATTGGATGAAGAAAAACAGATTGAAGTTAAATCCAGACAAAACGGAGGTACTAACAGTTACAGGCCTGAAACCAAGTTTGGGAATACAGCTCCCAGTCCTAGATGGAGCCACACTCTCCTCAGGACTCAGTTCACAGTCTGGGGGTACTTCTTGATTTGTCGCTCCACATGACTTGTCAGGTGAATGCGGCGGTCAAGAGTACCTGTTATCAGCTTCGTCTGATATGCCATCTGCGCCCTTATCTGGATTTGAGGGACCTGGAAACGGTGGTACACGCTTTGGTAACCTCACGCCTGGATTTCTGTAACACGCTCTACATGGGGCTACCCCTGTGCCTAACTCGGAAACTCCAACTCATCCAAAATATGGCAGCCAGACTCGTTACTGGAACATCAGGGAGAGAGCACATAACACCTGTGCTAACAGCTCTCCACTGGTTGCCGATCAGTTTCTGGGCGCAGTACAAGGTGTTGGTTTTAACCTTTAAAGCCCTACACGGCTTGGGTCCAACTTATCTTAGGGACCGCCTCTCCCCATATGAGCCCCCCCGTATACTTCAGTCCTCTGGGAGGAACCTGCTACAGCCCATGAAGACCAGGCTGTCGCAGACCTCCAGGGGGCCTTTTCAGCCTATGCTCCCAGGCTATGGAATGGCCTGCTGGAGGAGATCCGTCTCACTTCAATGCTAGATCGTTTTAAAACAGCCTTAAAGACATATTTCTTCCGGCAGTCCTTCCCAGAAACTGCATAATTTTCCCGGCTCCTAGAATCTCCCAGATTATTCCCTGACCCTTTGCATTTTGACGTCCTCTTATGCTGCTAAGTACTGTGGGTTTTATTATGTCTTGTTTTAATTTTGTTTTCTAACCTGTTTTAATCTTTGCTTAGTTTAATTCCATTTTAAGGGGTGGGAGGAGGGGTGGGATTGTTGACACATTTTAACTGTAACTGTTTTTTAACCTTGCTGTACCCTGCCCCAATTGCTCAGGCAGAGGGGCAGGTAAGAAATAAATAATATTATTGTTGTTGTTGTTGTCCTGTTCTTTCCACAACCAGCAATGTTTAAATGATATAGAGATCTCGTAGACACAGCATGCTCTTTGCTGTGTCTGTGTGTCTGTGTGGTTTTCTGCAGGTTGGAAGTGGTCCTCACTCTGTGTTACAATTAAAAATACAGAGACCCCCCCCCCCCCAAATCTGCTGGGACAGGTCTTTTAAATGAGTTGGGAACAGAACGCAGACTTCAAGTGCCACTCTATTTTGCTTTGATCAGGCCCCACCTGGAATACTGTGTCCAGTTCTGGGCACCACAATTCAAGAAGAATGTGGAGAAATGAGTGTGTCCAAAGGAGGGTGACTAAAATGATGAAGGGTCTGGAAACCATGCCCTATGAGAAATGCCTTAGGGAGCTGGGAATGTTAAGCCTAGAGAAGAGAAGGTTAAGAGGTGATATGACAGCCCTGTTTAAATACTTGAAGGGATGTCTCATTGAGGAGGGAGCAAGCTTGTTTTCTGCTGCTCCAGAGAACAGGACCTGGAACAATGGATGCAAGCTGCAGGAAAAGAGATTCCACCTCAACATTAGGAGGAACTTCCTGACGGTAAGGGCTGTTTGACAGTGGAACACACTCCCTCGGAGAGTGGTGTAGTCTCCTTCTTTAAGCAGAGGCTGGATGGCCATTTGTCGGGTATGCTTTGATTGGGAATTCCTGCATGGCAGGGGGTTGGACTGGATGGCTCTTGTGGTCTCTTCCATCTCTGTGATTCTGTGATTCAATGGGGCTTTCTAGATTGGCAGGAAAGGGCAACATGAAGTTGCCTTTTCCTTAATACTTAGCAGCTGTGTAATAAAAAGGCATAGGGCAACTACACAGAGGAGGTGTGGGGACGACTTATCTGAAGTCTTTTCTGTTGCTCAGCAACTACATTGGAAGCTGTCAGGATGCTAGAAACACAGGCGGAGCAGCTGCACAGGTGGCAATGAATGGGGCTTTTGGCCGCACTGAACCTTTAATATTTTGTTGCACCGGTAAATCATACAGGCAATTGTATTGCCAGCTGCGAACTGCGCAGTTACGCAGGTACATCACACATGAACTGTACAGTTATGAAGATCTGTCAAATTACCATTGTGGTTTCGCTTCCCTTTTTAAAGTGCGCATTTGCATCGGTGCACTATGAATAAACCCCTTTATTTTATAATAATAATAATAATAATAATAATTATTATTATTATTTATACCCCACCCCTTTGAGATCAGTCGAGGCGGCTTCCACATTAAAATACTATTACATCAATAAAACAAACTGCATCCCTCCCCCCTTAAAAAGATATTAAATCCATTACAATTTAAGTTTATGAATAAACTTCTTTATTTTATGAATGAATTGACATTTTATGCGCAGTTGCATAACAGTCACAGCATCCCAGAGTCCCTACTGCACATGTCTAGGGTTCGGATTAGGGCTGGAGCTAGGGTTTGGGAGCTTTAAAAAACTGCACAGTTGCACTGCAGCATTTAGACACAGCTGCACTGTTACACCCTTTTTAAAAAGAAGCTGGGAAAAGCAGCTCCTTTTTAAAGCTGCTTTCCCCCCACTAAAATGCAAAAGAAGTGCATTCATGCCAAACTTTCAGTGTGGGTCATCTAAAAGCTACACTTTCATGAAGGCATGAACACACCCCTTTTTGCCAGTCTATATCAGCCCAATGATTCTATGGCAGCAAGCTGAGGAGGAAAGAGGAACATGGAGGATTTGATTCTAAAATCTAATGGACCTGTCTTGGGCCACTGTGGTTGTGATAAGGTTAAGAACTGCAGTGCTGGAATTAATTGCATTTTGAGGGGCTTATATAGTATTTCTGATTTATAATTGTGTTTGGCTGTGATTACTGTGGGTAACCAGATCGCAGTTTTAATGTTACTGTTGGCTCTACGACAGGAAATGAGAATATTGATTTTTCAATTACCAGCCAGGGAGCCTGTGTTAGAAGAATAGGATTTTGGCAAATTGGCTAAGATTTGTTTCTTCTCTTCCTTCTCTCTGTTTCTCTCTGCCCCCCCCCCCCCAGTTGGCACGTTCTTTCTCGGAACAGTAACGGGGCTCCTTGAGGACTCATTTGAAAAATTATATAGGTATACACTGGAAAGGAAAATTTTTACTCCCTTTTACATAGGGGTGGGAGGTAATAAAAATGGACTAATTTGTCATAGCACCTTATCTCCAAGATGGATCTGGCCAGCAAATTTCTTCCACAGGTTGCAGGTTTGTTGTTGTTAGGCGCCTTGAGTCAACCTCGACTCATTGTGACCCCAGGCGTGAGACACCTCCAAGACCCCTCTTCCTCAGCTACTCTGCTCAGGTTCAGGGCTCAATTGAGTCTATCCATCTAGTATGGGGCCTTGCTGTCTTTCTACTAACCTCCCTCCCCCCCCCCAACTTTTCATAGTATTGTTGTCTTTTCTACTGATTCTTGTCTTCTCATGATGTGCCTGAAGTATGGCAGTCTCAATTTAGTCATCTTGGCTTTCAGTGAGAGTTCAGGCTTGATCTGTTCTAGGACTCACTTGTTTGTCCTTTTGGCTGTGTTACCTGAAGTGCCCTGTATAAAATCATGGCATAAATGATACCCATTTATATGACCCCTAGATGAACCCTGGATGCTGGTTTAATTCTGTAAGGTGAAGCAAGAGGTCACAGACTCACTGCCTCAAGGGAAATCCCCTCTTAGCAAATATTGTGACCAGATAGTCTAGGAAGTCACAATGGGATCATCACCTAGCCATTAGGAGGTGTGATGTTTGTCCTCCTTAATCCGATGACTTCCCTCTTCCTCAGAAATCTTGATATCCTGATACCATTTCTCAGGATGCCACCACAATAGATTAATCCTCTTAAGCACATCAGACCCTATTGTCCAGATATTTAGTCCACCATTGAGCACCTTTGCCAGAAGTGGTTTTTCCCCTATAAAAAGTCCCAGTTTTAGGCACTCAGTGTGCCAGCCTACGAGGTCAGTCTGATCTCTGAACCTGGACACCGATAAATCTCGCTTAAACCCACGTTGCAGAGCGGACTTATCCAAGACCCACTCTCAACCATTGGATTCCCAGAGGAGAATCTACACTTTGGTAAGCATTACCCTAGTCAAGCCTCAAACTATCCCCAATGCTAACTACTGACTTTCCTTAGCCTTGTATGTGTGTGTGTGTAAGTGCATTGTGTGAGTGTCTTTTTCCCCCTTTAATAAAGTAGATATTAATTAGACAAGCCTGTCTCTGCTCAGTTTCTTGGAACCCCAGTCTTCTTAGTATACACAGCAGGAGGCGACCTCGCAGGGTTGTTGTAGCCGACCCATCTCGCAATTTGAGCTAATAGTATAATTCCCCAACTAGGCTCTTGGATACATGGTATCCTCAGCACTCTTCTCCAGCACCATGTCTCAAATGAGTTGATTCTCCTTCTGTCATCCTTCTTCACTGTCCAACTCTCACATTCATATATTGTAATGGGAATATGTTTGATTTAGACTATCCTAATTTTAGTGTTCAGTTTTATGTCTTTACACTTTAGGATCTTATCTAGTTCTTTCACAGCTGCCCTTTCCAGTCCTACTTTTCTTATTTCCTGTCTCTGTTCTAATTAACGATTGATCCAAGATATGGGAACTTTTTAACTGTTTTAATTTCTAGATTGATAGGACTGAATTAATATAATTTTCCCCTGGTCATTATTTTTGTTTTCATAATGTTCAACATTGCAAATAGAATAAGTAAAAAAGAAAAGGAGAAAGGTGGGAAAGACATAAAATTATAGCCATTGCTTTTATATTTTGGGGCAAAGGGAACATTATTTTGTTTAATCCATGCTAAAAACGGTTTAACAGTTTAAACAGTTAAATAGTCTGGGCACATTATTCCAAAACCAGTTCAATCCAGTTGAAACTACACTGTTTGACAAAAGAGTCCTCATGGGTTTTTCTCCCTTGCTGTTGGGAATGCGAATATAAACAAATAAATGAGGGAGGAGATGACCATACCATATTTGCACAAAATGCATATATTTACCATTTAAAATATATGTCAAATTAGCAAGATAGAAGTAAAAATTAAAATACAAATATTTAGTGTCACAATAAAATGCTTAGATAAAACAATACATTAAAATGTAATTTAACTAGTATTTATTCATTTAACTGGTCAGTAACATTTTTCTGACCCTCTTGCATATAACCTAGCCTTTATTATTATTATTATTATTATTATTATTATTATTATTATTTAATACATTAAACATATTTTTTAAAAGGCTATGTTAAGCAAGAAAGTCAGAAAATAGTTTAATGATGATTACTTTAGTATGCTATTACCTACCCAAACTGAAACCTTGGAAAAGGTAAGCCACAAGTTTAAACAGTTTTTCTCCAGAATTTATATACACTACCAAATACTTTTAATATAGGTAAAATTTTAATGTCTCTGTGAGGTTGTCTACACAGGCCAAAAGGCTCAGCTTCCCTTGGCCTCCTGTCATCTAGTTAAGATGATGCAGGCCAAAACCCTAGGGGCAGGATTGGTCCCAGTTTGGGGGATCTGGTGTGACTCTAGGGTAAAGAGCCTTTAAAGGTAAAGGTAAAGGTCATAGAATAATAGAATCATAGAGTTGGAAGAGACCACAAGGGCCATCCAGTCCAATCTCCTGCCATGCAGGAACTCCAAAGCGAAGCATCCCTGACAGATGGCCATCCAGCCTCTGCTTAAAGACCTCTAAGGAAGGAGACTCCACCACCCTCCGAGGGAGTGTGTTCCACTGTCGAACAGCCCTTACTGTCAGGAAGTTCCTCCTAATGTTGAGGTGGAATCTCTTTTCCTGCAATTGGTATCCATTGCTCCGCGTCCTAGTCTCTGGAGCAGCAGAAAACAAGCTTGCTCCCTCCTCAATATGACATCCCTTCAAATATTTAAACAGGGCTATCATATCACCTCTTAACTTTCTCTTCTCCAGGCTAAACATCCCCAGTTCCCTAAGGCGCTCCTCATAGGGCATGGTTTCCAGTCCCTTCACCATCTCAGTTGCCCTCCTTTGGACATGCTCCAGTTTCTCCACATCCTTTTTGAATTGTGGTGCCCAGAACTGGACACAGTATTCCAGGTGGGGCCTGACCAAAGCAGAATAGAGTGGCACTATTACTTCCCTTGATCTAGACATTATACTTCTATTGATGCAGCCTAAAATTGCATTGGCCTTTTTAGCTGCTGCATTGCACTGTTGACTCATGTTCAGCTTATGGTCTACTTGGACTGCTAGATCCCTTTCACATGTGGTCTCATTCAGCCACGTGTCCCCCATTTTATATCTGTGCATTTCATTTTTCCGCCCTAAGTGCAGAACCTTACATTTCTCTGCGTTGAATTTCATCTTTTTAGCATTGGCCCAGCTTTCTAGTCTATTCAGGTCATATTGAATTTTGATCCTGTCCTCTGGGATATTAGCTACTCCTCCTAGTTTAGTGTCATCTGCAAATTTGATAAGTATGCCCCCAATTCTGTCATCGAAATGATTAATAAAGATGCTGAATAGCACTGGGGCTAGGACAGAACCCTGTGGAATCCCACTGGTCACTTCTCTCCAGGATGAAAAGGATCATAGAATCATTGAATCATAGAGTTGGAAGAGACCACAAGGGCCATCCAGTCCAAACCCCTGCCATACAGGAACCCCAAATCAAAGCATCCCTGACAGATGGCCATCCAGCCTCTGCTTAAAGACCTCCAAGGAAGGAGACCCCACTACACTCCGAGGGAGTGTGTTCCACTGTCGAACAGCCCTTACTGTCAGGAAGTTCCTCCTAAAGTTGAGGTGGAATCTTTTTTCCTGCAGTTTGCATCCATTGTCCCACGTTCTAGTCTCTGCAGCAGCAGAAAACAAGCTTGCTCCCTCCTCAATATAACATCCCTTCAAATATTTGAACAGGGCTATCATATCACCTCTTAGCCTTCTCTTCTCCAGGCTAAACATCTCCAGTTCCCTAAGGCGTTCCTCATAGGGCATGGTTTCTAGACCCTTCACCATTTTAGTTGCGCTCCTTTGGACCCACTCCAGTTTCTCCACATCTTTTTTGAATTGTGGTGCCCAGAACTGGACACAATATTCCAGGTGGGGCCTGACCAAAGCAGAATAGAGTGGCACTATTACTTCCCTTGATCTAGACATTATACTTCTATTGATGCAACCTAAAATTGCATTGGCCTTTTTAGCTGCCGCATCGCACTGTTGACTCATGTTCAACTTATGGTCTACTTGGACTCCTAGATCCCTTTCACACGTAGTTTCATTCAGGCATATTTCCCCCATCCTATATCTGTGCATTTCATTTTTGCGCCCTAAGTGCAGTACCTTAAATTTCTCCTCATTGAATTTCATTTTGTTAGCACTGGCCCAGCTTTCTAGTCTATTCAGGTCATTTTGAATTTCTGGAGTATTGGCTACTCCTCCTAGTTTAGTGTCATCTGCAAATTTGATAAGTATGCCCCCAATTCTGTCATCCAAGTCATTAATAAAGATATTGAATAGCACTGGGCGAAGTACAGAACCCTGTGGGACCCCACTGGTCACTTCTCTCCAGGATGAAAAGGAGCCATTGTTGAGCACCCTTTTAGTTCGGCCAAGTCAACTAGTTACAAATCCGTATAACAGTTAACTTGTGTAGCCCACATTTTCCAAGCTTGTTTGCAAGAATGTCATGGGGAACCTTGTCAAAGGCCTTACTGAAATCAAGATATACTATATCCACAGCATTCCCCTCTTCTACCAAACTGGTAATTTTATCAAAAAAAGAGATCAGATTTGTCTGGCAAGACTTGTTTCTCTGAAACCCATGTTGGCTTTTTGTGATTATGGCATTGCCTTCCAAATGTTCACAGACTCTCTGTTTAATTATCTGCTCTAGAATCTTTCCTGGAATTGATGTCAGACTAACTGGACGATAATTGTTGGGATCCTCTTTTTTTCCCTTTTTGAAAATGGGGACAAAGTTTGCCCTCCTCCAGTCTGCTGGGACTTCTCCTGTTCTCCAGGAGTTCTCAAAGATTATTGCCAATGGCTCCGATATTACATTTGGCAGTTCTTTTAATACCCTTGGATGTAGTTCATCTGGTCCTGGAGACTTATATTCATTTAGGTTAACCAAGTATTCCTTTACTATCGCTTTACTTATTCTGTGCTGAAATTCCCCTATTCTGTTTTCTTCCCCATTATCCTTAGGTTGAGCACCCTTTGCCTTTTCTGAGAAGACTGAAGCAAAGAAGATGTTGAGTAATTCTGCCTTTTCTCTGTCCCCTGTGAGCATTTTGCCATCTTCGGCACGCAGTGGCCCTACTGTTTCCTTCTTCTTCCTTTTGCTTCGGACATACCCAAAAAAGCCCCTTTTATTGTTCTTAACCTCTCTAGCCAGCCTGAGTTCATCCTGCACTTTAGCTTTCCTGACTTTACCCCTACATTTGCTGGCTATTTGTTTGAATTCCTCTTTGGTGATTTTCCCATTTTCCCATTTCTTATACATGTTCTGTTTAAGGCTTATCTCATTTGAAAGTTCCTTAGTCATCCATCCTGTCTTCTTGAGACATCTTCCATTTTTCTTCCTCACTGGAACTGTTTGAAATTGTGCTTTCAGTATCTCCCTTTTGAGAAACTTCCATCCGTCTTGAACTCCTCTTTTAGTTTTCCTGACCATGGGATCCCCTCCCCCCCAGTAATTCTCTAAGTTTACTGAAATCAGCTCTCCTAAAGTCTAGAATGTGTGTCTGACTATGCCTGGCTTCCCCTTTCCACTGTATAACAAACTCCAGGAGAACATGGTCACTTCCACCTAAGGATCCAACCACTTGCATTCCATTGACTAGGTCATCCTTGTTGGTTAAGATAAGATCTAAAATAGCTGATCCCCTTGTTGCCTCTTCCACCTTTTGGACGATCAAATTGTCTTCCAGGCAAGTGAGGACTTTGGTAGACCTTGAGGATTTGGCTGAGTTTGACTTCCAGCAAATATCCGGATACTTGAAGTCCCCGATCACTACTGCATTTCTGCTTTCTGAGTGTGTGATTATCTATTCTAGAAAAGCATCATCCAATTCTTCTGCCTGAGTTGGGGGTCTGTGGTAGACTCCCACAGTAACATCCCTGTTGTTTCCCTCTCCTTTAATTTTTATCCAGATGCTCTCCACCTGGCTTCCAATATTGATTTCCTGGATCTCTTCACTGGTGTAAATATTCCTGACATATAATGCTATTCCTCCTCCTATCCTGTTTGGCCTGTTTCTCTTAAAAAGGTTATATCCCTCTATTTCTACATTCCAATCATGAGACTCATCCCACCAGGTTTCAGTGATGCCTATTATATCATATTTGCTTTGTTGTGCTAGGAGTTCCAGTTCATCCTGTTTATTTCCCATACTCTGTGCATTAGTGTAGAGACATCTACATTAGGAACCATTGTTGCACACCCTTTGAGTTCGGCCAGACAACCAATTAGAAATCCATGTAAAAGTTAACTTGTCTAGCCCACATTTTTCAAGCTTGTTAGCAAGAATGTCATGGGGAACCTTGTCAAAGGCCTTACTGAAATCGAGGTATACTATATCCACAGCATTCCCTTTGTCTACCAAGCTGGTAATTTTATCAGAAAAAGAGATCAGGTTTGTTTGGCATGACTTGTTTCTCTGAAACCCATGTTGACTTTTTGTGATTATGGCATTGGCTTCTAAATAGTCACAGACTCTCTGTTTAATGATCTGCTCCAGAATCTTTCCTAGAATTAATGGCAGACTAACTAGACGATAATTGTTGGGATCCTCTTTTTTCCCCTTTTTGAAGATGGGGACAACGTTTGCCCTCCTCTAGTCTGCTGGGACTTCTCCTGTTCTCCAGGATTTCTCAAAGATTATTGCCAATGGTTCCGATATTACGTTTGCCAGTTCTTTTAATTCCCTAGGATGTAGTTCATCTGGTCCTGGAGACTTGTATTCATTTAGATTAACCAGGTATTCCTGTACTATGTCTTTACTTATTCTGTGCTGAAATTCCCCTATTCTGTCTTCTGCTCCATTATCCTTAGGTTCAGGACCCTTTGCCCTTTCTGAGAAGACTGAAGCAAAGAAGGTGTTGAGTAATTCTGCCTTTTCTCTGTCCCCTGTTAGCATTTTGCCATCTTCTGCACGCAGTGGCCCAACCGTTTCCTTCTTCTTCCTTTTGCTGCGGACATATCCAAAAAAGCCCTTTTTATTGTTCTTAACCTGTCTAGCAAGCCTGAGTTCATTCTGCGCTTTAGCTTTTCTGGCTTTACCCCTACAAATGCTTGCTATTTGTTTGAATTCCTCTTTGGTAATTTCCTCATTTTTCCATTTCTTATACATGTTCCGTTTAAAACTTATCTCAGTTGAAAGTTCCTTAGTCATCCATCCTGTCTTCTTGAGACATCTTCCATTTTTCTTCCTCATTGGAACTGTTTGAAATTGCGCCTTCAGTATCTCCTTTTTGAGAAACTCCCATCCGTCTTGAACTCCCTTCTCTTTTAATATTCCTGACCATGGGATCACCCCCAGTATTTCTCTAAGTTTATTGAAATGAGCTCTCCTAAAGTCTAGAGTGCGTGTCTGACTATGCCTAGCTTCTCCCTTCCACTGTATAACAAACTCCAGGAGAACATGGTCACTTCCACCTAAGGATCCCACCACTTGCACCCCATCTACAAGGTCTTCCCTGTTGGTTAAGATAAGATCTAAAATGGCTGATCCCCTTGTTGCCTCTTCCACCTTTTGGACAATGAAATTGTCTTCCATGCAAGTGAGGAATTTGCTAGACCTTGAGGATTTGGCAGAATTTGACTTCCAGCAAATATCTAGATAGTTGAAGTCACCTATCACTACTACATCTCTCCTTTCTGAGTGTGTGATTATCTATTCTAGAAAAGCAACATCCAATTCTTCTGCCTGAGTTGGGGGTCTGTAGTAGACTCCCACAGTAACATCCCTGTTGTTTCTCTCTCCTTTAATTTTTATCCAGATGCTCTCCACCTGGCTTCCAATATTGATTTCCTGGATCTCTTCACTGGTGTAAATATTCCTGACATATAATGCTATTCCTCCTCCTTTCCTGTTTGGCCTGTTTCTCTTAAAAAGGTTATATCCCTGTATTTCTACATTCCAATCATGAGATTCATGAGACAAGGCATTTCCCTTTGACAAGGTTGTCAAGTCGTCTCTGACTGTAGGGGGTGGTGCTCATCTGTCTCACTAAGCTGAAGAGCCAGTATTGTCCAAGAACTGCTCTGGTGGCCATGTGGCCAGCATGACTACACTGAATGCTGTTATCTTCTCACCGAAGTGGTACTTACTTATCTACTTGCATTTGTGTGCTTTTGAACTGTTAAGTTGACAGAAGCTGGGACTAGTGACGGGAGCTCACCCCATCATGTTGCACCCAAACGTCAAACTGCCAACCTGCTGATCTTGCAAATCAACCGAGTCAGCATCTTAACCACTCGAGCCACCATATCCCTAAATGAGCCTTTACTGTGGGGTAAAATACCCTTGGTTTTTTGCGGAGTTTCTAGGAAATGCGATCCCAGGCTGTTCAAATGCCTCCCGTGCTCCTTACCTTGCTGGCCATCAATTTGACTAAGAAGCCACCCAGTCTTTGGGTCTGATATGAAAATGAGGCACCTGACCATGTGGGTGCAGCCATGTGTCATGTTTCATCATCAGACACAGAAATTATTTTTATTTTTTATTTATTTAATTTATATACCGCCTTTCCAAAAAAGAACAAAGCGGTTTACAAAAGTGGATAAACAAGGGTTCTCTTGCCTCAGGCAAGCCCTGGTGGAGCTGGGCTTGCCTCTTCTCTCCCTCCCTAGGCAGAGGATGGCAGTTGGTATGGAGGGAGAGTCCTCTTGCCTCAGGCAAGCCCTGGTGGAGCTAGGCCTGCCTCTTCTCTCCCTCCCTAGGCAGAGGATGGCAGTTGGTATGGAGGGAGAGTCCTCTTGCCTCAGGCAAGCCCTGGTGGAGCTAGGCCTGCCTCTTCTCTCCCTCCCTAGGCAAAAATTAAAAGTTAAAAATTAGGGTCTTTCTCAGTTGGATCGACAGTTGGGAAGGTAAGGAGTGAGACAGAAGTCTCAGGTTCATTCTTCCCCACACCAGCCCATTGACGAAAGCAGGTAAGCACCAGGGCGAGGGAAGCACAGCCTGTCCTGGCCTGTCTTCTTAGGCCCTCTGTGACAACAGGCGTCTAAAGCAGCTTACAGGTGTTTTTTTTTTAAAAGCTGGACAATAAATATTAAGGTTTTGTTCAAAAAGTGAAAATAACATAGCAGCAGTGGTGGTTTAAAACTTGACTGCCCTCCAGCTGCTACTTTTAAAGGACCTGCATTTAATAATGCCCCCTCCCCATTCACAAATACATTCATATAACAGTCTTAGGGTGTGGTACTAGCAAGTGAGCTTCACTGCATGCAGTGAGTAGTGGGCAAGGATGGATGAGAAATTTTCTTGGTTCTTTATTTTAGTATGGACATACTCAGTTTACACTTCCAAGACTGCCAAAAGAATGGAGTATTTGTTGTTGCTGTGTGCCTTCATGTTGTATCTGACTTATGGTGCTCTTGCCTCAAAAGTCTGTATGTTAATCATAGCTGCAATATATTTAAAAGGGAATGTTCTATGTCCCAAAAGCAAACATACACTTAACAAAATGGCTCAAAGAGCTTATAGTTCAAAAAAATCACACAAATTTGATTTAATCAATGTGGGAAAGGCAAACAATAAAGAAATACACTAGAAAATGTTTAAAATGCATGTTTTTAACAATAGGTGTGTTAAAATATTCAGAAACATCAAGTAGAGGGGAAAAAGTCTTGCAATCCAAATGTGGGATAAAGATCAGTGGGAAAATCAGCAGGAGAATGAAGGTGACAGATTCACACATCCCTGCTCATGTGGCACACTGACAAATGGAATATAGTTTGTAATCTCTTCTGGCTGGTAGGGAGCAATTTAGTCTATTAGAATTAAACTAGAATTGGTTCTTGGGCTGCTGTTCTCTCCGGGCAGACACTATCCACCCAACCCCTCTGCATAAATCCAGTGCTGTCTGTGAAATGAAGAGTTTAACTTTGTTATCACACTGAACTCTTGGCAAATAACACTATTATTTGGCCCAACAGTTATTGCTGCATGCTGATCTCCTGGTTCACAAATGGAGAAGGAGAGGAACAAATGTTCTAAATAACTGAGGATGTTATTCCCCTTCCTTCTCTCTATTTTTCACATCTATGAGAGACTTGCATTTTTTGAAATCTGAAGGGCAAAAGAGCTTAGTCCATAGAAGGTCGGCAGTAGTTGTTGGTTGCTGTAGCAGTCTAATTTTAAAGACGCATCTTTCCGGCAGGCCTTTCCCTGAAGGAGAGAATAAGTGAAACCCTTGCTCCCTGCTCTGAAAATATAAACAGCACTGGAAATTATTAGCGATCCTTTTACTTAATACTTACTTGAATCGATTTAATGCGGCCTTGCACACGGATTGTTCATGAAAATGCACTTTGTTTTAATAACTGCCGACCAATTTTAACTATGTTAATTTTAAACTGTCTAGATTTAATTCAGTTTTAAAGGGGGTGGTTGGGGTGGGATGTGATTGTTGTTTTTACTCTGTATCTTTTTATTCTGCTGTACCCCGCTCCGAGTATTTATTAGAGGAGCGGGCTATAAATAAACTATTATTATTATTATAATTATAATTTTTAAATTGCTGTGTGATTCAAAGACTGTATACCTTCTGGGATAACAGAGGGCAGCTGTCAAGTCAGCTGAGAATGAACCTTTGTTTTCTTCAGAGAGGATGTGATATCTTTTTAATAAGTTCAGTTTGATATACAGTGGTTTGGCTTGTCGCTGTTTTTTCCACGTACAAAACATCTTATAATGTTTGCCCAGGTTAAGTAGAGACAGTCTTAGCATTTATGACAGGGCTTAATTTAATCAGTTTTATGGATTTCTAGTCTCACTTTTGGATAATTTGCCATGTTGTGTCCATCATGTTGAGCTGTGATGGAAAGGAAGGGAAGCTTGTATGATTTTATTTTGTGTATTTGTGGCTGACCCAATAAAGGTCTCACTGTTTTGTGGATTTTGTATTAAGATGACATATGATAGCTTCCTTCAAAATAAGAAGAGTTGTCATGCAGAAGATCAGGGGAGTTTTGTTCTCTGTTGCTCCAGGATTAGAGCAGATGGGAGGAAATTTCAGTGCAGACTTTGGCTAAACATTAGTGCAGTACAAGCTTCCTAATGGTTAGGGCTCTTTGAGTAAGACGCTGCATCAGGAGGTGTGTGTGAGTGTGTATACAGCCTTTAGAAGAGACCCCACCCGCAAGTTTACTGACAATGAAATGGGCTGATCTTCCCCAGCCACGGGCTACCCCTTCTAGTCTGGTGATCTCCAGATACAGTATATTGGATTGTACCTCCCACTCTACCCTGTCATGCCAACTGGCGATGACGTGAGCTGCATGTTGCATTTTTGGTCCCAACCTTTTGAAAAATGCAGCTTCCAAGGAGTTCTCTGAAAGTGATTTTGGTCATTTGCTGGAAAATTTCCCCCTCCCATCTAATAGCAATGTTAAAAAACGCCCATGCCATCAAAATGACCTGGCAATATCAGTGAGTCAGCTATGTCTTCTATGTGCCTTGGCCTCTCATTTGACCCTCTAAAAAGTATCTCTAGCCTGAATGGCTGAAGCTCTGAATGGAAAGATTGTTGTCCCACCCATACCAAGTCCTATGACCAATTCCTATTTAAAAATATGTATGCATCTCGAATATCTGCATCTGCCTTGTGGAGGCATGTTTTATAATGTACAGTTTTACAGAGGGACTGAATAGCAGAATTCTCTGGTCCTTTATAATTTCCAGAGAGACATAGCCAGGATCCAGTGCTATACTTTTGCCAAGGAATGATTCTTCTCCTGTTCTCCTCTGTGCCTCTGATACTAAAAGCTTGCTCTAGAGGGGTAGGAACTCCTCAAACAGGTTTTTGGCACCACAGGCCTGTAGGGAAAGGGAAAGAAGGCTCAGTTCTGCTGCACTGGATACATCATTAATGTACAGCACTGGAGTTTGGCCTTCATAGAATCACAGAATCATAGAATTGGAAGAGACTTCAAGGGCCGTCAAATCCAGTCCAATTCTGCCATGCAGGATTACATGATCAAAGTACCCCCGACAGATGGCCATCAGTATCTGTTTAAAAACCTCCAAAGGAGGAGACTCCACCACTCTCCAAGGGAGTGTGTTCCACTGTCAAACTGCTCTTACTGTTCTTCCTAATGTTGAGGTGGAATCTCTTTTCCTGTAGTTTGGATCCACTGCTCTGTGTCCTATTCTCTGGAGCAGTTGAAAACAAGCTTGCTCCATCCTCGGTATGACATCCCTTCAAATATTTAAACAGGCCTTTCATGTCACCCCTGAACCTCCTCTTCCCCAGGCTTAACATACCCAGCTTTCTAAGTCGCTTCTCATAGGGCATGGTTTCCAGATCTTTCACCATTTGGTTGACCTCTGGATACACTTCAGTTTGTTAACATCCTTTTAGAATTTAAATGATTGGGTACATAAACACTATATCCCACTCAGTGCTCTGAAGAGTTGACTGCTCTGTCTGCATTTCAAAATGTGTCCTATAGTCATTTTTCCTCCTGGTTTATAGGCTTAATTTGTGATTGACCTCATTGGTGTCATTGTGATAATTTGTTTTGTTTTTTAAAAAGGAGTTTCTTCCTTTTTCTCCCTACTGCCACCTTCATTGTATCTGTTGTTGTGTTTTGCATTTAACCTCTCATTACTAATTGTCTTGTTCTGCTGGAGAATGACTTTTGATAAAGCAATGCCAGATGCTGGATCAAAATTCTGTAACTTCTCTTTCTCTCTTTGAAATAACCACCACCAGCACCAGAACAACATTATTTATTTATAATGCCCTTTTCACCAAAAGGCAGAACACCAGACATGTATAATCAAAGACAAAATAATAAAACATAACACTATAATATACTAAAAATAAAATCCCCACCACCCCACCAGTTGCCAGGAATCCCTTCTATAACCTTATTTTTTGCTGTGGATCAATACATAAGGGTCAAAGTTTGTTTTTTGCCTCCTAAGGGGCTAGATTTAGAATTAGATCCAGGGCCTCAAATTACTGACTAGCAGTTGTCAGGGGCCTCTTACATTCTGACCCCCAAGAAGGAAATGAAGACCACTGGACAGCTCGCTGTGAAGAATTTGCAAGACACTTTGAAGACAAAATTGCTCGGATTCACTCTGACCTGGATGCTGTAGTTGAGACATGTCCAGTGAATGTAATCATAGTGCTTGCTGTCCCATATTATTGGATAAGTTTCAATTTGTGCAGCCTGAGGATGTGGAAAGGATCCTTGAAGAAGTGAGGGCCACCACATGCATACTGGACTCTTGTCCTTCCTGGCTTCTGAAATCAGCTAAAGGGGGACCGGCCGAGTGGATAAAGGGAGTGGTGAATGCTTCACTGCAGCAAGACAAATTTTCATCATGCTTAAAGGATGCTGTGGTGAAGCTGTTACTGAAAAAGACCTCCCTGGATCCCACCATTCTATATAACTATTGGCCACTTTCTAGCATTCCATTCTTGGGCAAGGTTCTGGAGTGAGTGGTGGCCTCCCAGCTCCAGGGATTTCTGGATGAAATGGATTATCTAGATCCATTTCAATCTGGCTTCAGGCCTGGCTATGGCACAGAGACAGCTTTTGTTCCCTTCCTCCACAGGGAACTGTACAGAGGGAGTGTGTCCCTGTTGGTCCTGCTAGATCTCTCAGCAGCTTTTGTTACCATCGATCATGATATCCTGAGCCGCATTTCTGGGATGGGACTTGGGGGCACTGCTATGCAGTGGTTCCGGTCTTTTTTGGATGGCAGACTCAGAAGATGGTGTTGGGGGGCTCCTGTTCGACTCCCACAGAGTTCTGTTTCGTCCCCAGTGTTGTTTAACATCTACATGAAACCGCTGGGAGAGGTCATCTGGAGTTTTGGAGTGTGGTGTCATCAGTATGCAGATGATACCCAAACCTATCTCTCCTTTCCATATGACTCCAAGGAAGCTGTCTCTGTGGTGAACCTGTGTCTGCTGTCAGTAATGGACTGGATGAGGACAAACAAATTGAAGCTTAATCCAGACAAGACAGAGGTGCTCCTGGTCAGTCATAAGGCAGATGAGGGAACTGGGGCTATGCCTGATCTGGATGGGGTTACACTCCCCCTGAAATCTCAGGCTCACAGCTTGGGTGTGCTCCCGGACTCCTCTGAGCCTGGATGCCCAGTTTCAGCAGTGGCCAGGAGTGCATTTGCAAAATCAAAACTTGTGCGCCAGCTGTGCCCATTCCTTGAGACGTCAGATCTGGCTGTAGTGACACATGCTTTGGTTACATCCCGTTTGGACTACTGTAGTGCATTCTACGTGGGGCTGGAAACTGTTCGGAAACTTCAGGGGGTCCAAAATGCCACGGCTAGTACGCTGACCGGAGCCAGTTATAGGAAGCACTTAACTCCTGTATTGAAACATCTTCATTGGCTACTGGTTCATTTCTAAGCACAATTCAAAGTGCTGGTCATGACCTATAAAGCCCTACATGGCTTATGTCCAGACTGTTTGAGAGACCGTATCTCTCCATACCAACCACCTAGAGCCCTAAGATCCTCAGGAGAAGGCTTGCTCTCGGTCCCACAACCATCCCAGGCTTTCTTGGTGAAGACACAAGAGAGAGCCTTCTCAGTGGCTGCTCTCACCCTGTGGAACTCCCTTCCACGGGAGGCTAGGCTGGGTCCCTCCCTGCTGGCCTTTTGCCAGCAAGCAAAGACATTTGTATTCTAGCAAGCTTTTTGAAATCATGCAGGCCTGGTTTTATTGTGGGATGGGGCTGCTTTAGATTATTTTTAACCTTGTATGTTTTAAATTTTTTATGTTGTATTTTTAATTTTTTTACTGTTTTAATTGGACTATTTTAATTGTTTTTTTAAAGTGTTGTTTTAATAATAATAATAATAATAATAATAATAATAATGTTTATTTCTTACCCGCCCCTCTGTAAAAACACTCGAGGCGGGGTACAGCAAGATTAAAAAACAGTTACAATTAAAATAGTCCAATGATCCCATTCCAAACCTCCCACCCCTTAAAATAGAATTAAACTAGCTGAGTTTAAAATTACATTTCAAACAATAAAACAACCAACATGTATACACATAACACCACAATGCTGGCCACAGCATGGGTAACAACAAAGTACGGGGGGGGGGCAAAGAATAGGCTGGAAGGATTGTAGATAGTAGAAGCTGGGTAGATTATACAGTTTCTGGGAAGGCCTGCCGGAAGAGTTATGTCTTTAAAGCTGTTTTGAAACAGTCTAATGTTGTAATAAGACGTATCTCATCTGGCAGGCCATTCCATAGCCTGGGAGCAGAAGCTGAGAAGGACCTCTGGGAGGTATGTGCTAACCTGGTCTTCATGGGCTGCAATAGGTTCCTCCCAGAGGACCGGAGTGTGCGAGGGGGAGGGGGTTCATATGGGGAGAGGCGGTCCCTGAGATAAGATGGACCTAAGCCATGCAGGGCTTTAAAGGTTAAAACCAACACCTTGTACTGTTCCCGGAAACTAATCGGAAGCCAGTAGAGAGCTTTAAGCACAGGTGTAATGTGCTCTCTCCTGGATGTTCCACTGACAAGCCTGGCTGCCATGTTTTGGACTAATTGAAGTTTCCGAGTTAGGCACAAGGGTAGCCCCATGTAGAGCGCGTTACAGAAATCCAAACGTGAGGTTACCAAAGCGTGCACCACTGTTTCCAGGTCCCTTAAATCCAGATAGGGGCGCAGCTGGCGTATCAGCCGAAGCTGATAACAGGCACTCCTGACCACCGCATTCACCTGACTCGTCATGTGAAGCAACGAATCGAGAAGCACCCCCAGACTGCAAACAGAGTCCTTCGAGGAGAGTCTGACTCCATCGAGGACTGGAAATTGTATTCCCGAACCTAGTTTCGGTCCTGTAACAGCTAGTACCTCCATTTTGTCTGGATTAAGTTTAAACCTGTTTTCCCTCATCCAATCTATTTTAATATATGTGTGTGTGTGTGTGTGTGTGTGTAATGAGCTGCCTTGGGTCCCAACTTGGGAGAAAGGTAGGATAAAAATAAAATAATATAAAATAAATAAATAAATATCATTTGTGGAATGTAGTTGGATTGGTGAGATTGCTTAGAGTATATAATTGAGACTTGAGAGACATGATATTTTCCAAAAAAAAAGATGCCTCATAATGCAAAATACTAGTTTCTTTTCAACTGGTTAAAACTGCCAGTAATGGAGCAATTCACTCGGGCCCGAAACAGACGGGCAGTAAGAGGCGCCCCACCCCCGTCACGTGCTAGGGTTGCCTCGGGGTGGAGCTAACACACGCCCCGCAACCCTAGCATGTGACGGTAGCGTCGTTGCTGCGAAGTGCCATTTACATGGTGCACGCAGTGATGACGTCGCAGCTGCACAATGTCTATACGGCACTGCACAGTTGAGATGCAAAAAGGAGCTGGGTTTCAGCGCTCCTTTTTTTTTACTGTGCACCTTTGCCACTCCATGTAGTCACTGCAGCGATGGTACACAGTAAAAAGAGGAGGCTACAGACTGCCCTTTTTGGGTGGTCTGTAAAGCCCCACAGACACACCAACAACCCCAGTACTTTAGTGCTCTCAGATTGTTAATAACTGTAGGGAACTGGAAATGAGTAGTTGCACCAAGGAGTACCAAGGAAAGGCTGTTTCTTTTGGTGCCCATTTCACTGGCTTGTATAGCAATAATTTCCTTAACTTTAGATGCTATCCTCCCTATGAGATTATCATTATTATAGGAGCCTTTTATATTTATATTTGTCATTTTGAACTACTCCACTAAGTTCTTTCTCTGAGTTCAAGAGCCAGCTGTTGAAATAACATTTTTGGTTGCAAATTTGCAAAAAAGGATAAAAAAGAAAAAGAAAAAATACTTTATTTCACTAGTATAAATAAAAAAACAAATTGATCAGTTTTCCACAAAACTACTACAGATGAGACAAATATTTGATTCTGTAAGTATATTTTTTGCCAGATAGTTTTGCTTCTGAGTCATCTTAATGCCCCCTGCAAGAGAAGTAACATATTTTTATAGCCTTATCATGTTCATGTTTATGAAAGTACCATATGTCCTGTTGAATTCAGTAATACAGATTTCTGAGTTAAGTCTGCGTAGGACTTGAATACAGTCAGTCAAATGCTATCCTGTGGCCCCATACAGACAGGCCAAAAATCAGCTACTTTGGGTCACTTTGGAGGTATACTGTTTAAATCATGCATGGGTCCTAAGAGTCTGGAAGCTGCACCAAAGCCACACTCCAGTCCTAAGGAGTGGAGTGTGGCTTTGGTGCGGCTTCCGGACTCTTAGGACGTGTGCATCATTTAAACAGCATACCTCCAAAGGGACCCAAAGCAGCTTTATTTTGGCCTATCTGTATGGGCCCTATGTTATGCATGCATGCATGCATTCATACATACATACATGGCTAATATGCTTTTAAATAGTTTTTAACTCAATAGTTAATAGTTAACTCAATAAAAAATAGTTTGTTTTAACATAATATTTCAGCAGCCATCCCTTTTAAAGTTAAAGTTGTGAGCTGCAGATTGAGGAGAAATGTATTTATTTGCTTAATTTACATCTCATTTTTCTCCAACAAATGAGACACAGGAATAATAATAATAATAATAATAATTTTTATTTATATTTCCCGCTTCTCCCCCTGGATCGAGGCGGGATTCCAACAATAAAAGCAAAAAACAAAACTAAAACACATCAATACAACGCAATTAAATACATCCAATACAATATGAAACAATTAAAATGTACATACTTCATAAAAGAAACATTCCATATCTATCATCAATTTGGTCTCTAGTTGTCAGTTTATGATCATCACAGTTAGCACAAGAGGTCAGATGGATAGGCTCACCGGAAGAGATCCGTTTTTAGTGCTTTTTTAAAGGCCTCTAAGGTAGTAATATAACAGATCTCTTCCGGCAGCTCGTTCTATAATTTTGGAGCCATGCTGGAGAATGCTCTGTTCGACGTAGTCGCCAGTCTAGTGGTCTTTTCTTCTAGTAGTTTTTGTTTACAATAAGGATTGTTTACAATAAGAACAGAAGAAACGCAATGTATAAATAAAGGCATTAAAAAACCCCAGAAACTCAACATTTGAAGAAAATTTTGGAAGACCGTATCTCCTTATATAAACCAGGGTGTGCATTGAGATCTCCCTTCAACCACCATCTTGAGGGGAGAGAAAGGCAGGCCACCTCCTGCTGGAAGCAAGAAGAGCCCTCCCTTCAACCACCATCTTGAGGGGAGAGAGATGCAGGCCACCTCCTGCTGGAAGCAAGAAGAGCCCTCCCTTCAACCACCATCTTGAGGGGAGAGAAAGGCAGGCCACCTCCTGCTGGAAGCAAGAAGAGCCCTCCCTTCATCCACCATCTTGAGGGGAGAGTGATGCAGGCCACCTCCTGCTGGAAGCAAGAAGAGCCCTCCCTTCATCCACCATCTTGAGGGGAGAGAAAGGCAGGCCACCTCCTGCTGGAAGCAAGAAGAGCCCTCCCTTCAACCACCATCTTGAGGGGAGAGAAAGGCAGGCCACCTCCTGCTGGAAGCAAGAAGAGCCCTCCCTTCATCCACCATCTTGAGGGGAGAGAAAGGCAGGCCACCTCCTGCTGGAAGCAAGAAGAGCCCTCCCTTCAACCACCATCTTGAGGGGAGAGAAAGGCAAGCCAGCTGCAACAGGCCTTGCCTGAAGGGAATAAGAGCCCTCCCTCCAGTCCATTTGCCTTGGTCCAGGCCTCTGAGGGAGAGAAGAGCTGCTGGACTTTGCCCCTTCCCCACCACCATTCCCTTCTCCTTTTGTGTCGTGTCTTTTAGATTGTAAGCCTGAGGGCAGGGAAATGTCTAATTAACAAATTGTAAGCCGCTCTGATAGCTTTGGCTGAAGAGCGGGGTATAAATAAAATTTATTATTATTATTATTATTATTATTATTATTATTATTATTATCTGCGGGGGAGGGCTTTCTTGTAGTCCCACCTTGCATGCATAGTTGGTAAGGACCCAGGAGAGAGCCTTCTCCATGGCTGCTCCCAAGCTGTGGAACCCCTTTCCACGGGATGTCCATTGGCCACTTTCCCCTGTCTTTCTGCCAACAGGTGAAGACATTTTTATTTAGGCAGCTTTTTGAATTTTATTTACAGAATTGCAGTGTGTTAAGTGGTGTGGTGCATATATGTGTGTATTTCAATCTTTTATTGAAACTGTTTTTTAAATATGTTTCAAGTGTTTATAGTGTTTTAGCTGTTTTAATCATGCTTTTAATGATGCTGATGTTTAATTCCTTTTTAACATTTGTAAATTAATGTTTTAGTTGGATCTTTTAAAAATTATTGTAAGCTGCCTTGGATCCCATTTTGGGAGAAAAGTGGGCTCTACGTGCAATACATAAATAAATATGCCAGTAAAAGAAAAATACACCACCAGTTAAAGGTAAGGCCAAAGGCAGTATATACCTCAAACATCTAACAAATAATACATAGCCCTAACTACAGATCAGAACTTTCCATAGTTGACATGATAAAGTAGATGAGTGCTAAACCTTTGTCTGGGCTGCAGCCCTTTGGACTGTACCTAGAGGATGCTGAATGGAATGCTGTTCCACCCCATCTAGGAAAAGTGCTTTCTATGCTTAATGATCCAGGAATTCAGGAAGAAAGTGTTTCCTTGACATATTAGCTTTCTTCATGAAGGAGTTTATTCTAAAACCCTAATGTGCAATCAGAAGTATCCAGCCACCATAAAGAGGCAAGATTCATACTTGGGGTTTCCCAATTCCTTGCTCAGTCTCCGG
Source organism: Urosaurus nigricauda (assembly GCA_034509955.1). Taxonomy (NCBI): domain Eukaryota; kingdom Metazoa; phylum Chordata; class Lepidosauria; order Squamata; family Phrynosomatidae; genus Urosaurus; species Urosaurus nigricauda. Next base: position 3,563,354 of record JAOEGL010000014.1, read on the forward strand.
TGCTACACCAGCTTTTTAAAATTACATTCATCCTCCTGAGTCTTTTTTCTTATAACATTCTGCAGATATACCTTCTGCTTGTTTTGTTTTATTTTAAGTTGAACAAAGTTTTGCATAGCTTCATGGATCCAGAATACATGAATGATAAGTACTGAATTAAACAGATAATCTCTTTTATGCTTATACTTCAGAAAGATCAAAAGCCCAAGGAGGGTTGCTGAAATGAAACAACGCCAGAAACAACTCCCCCCCCCCCAAGAATTCCAAAGGAAGTAAAGGATTTTGCCTTACAATGTTATTTCATTTGTTATATCATCTCACTACCTTTTAATAGATAAAGTTTCCAAACACTCTTGCTTTACTGTCTCTTTGTGTTCTACTACAAACAAGAAATTGGTTTCTACAGGGTTTTAGCATAGTTCAGTTTGAGCCAGGGAAAAATTAGCTGCAATGGGTACTAACTGGATCAGCCAATGCTTATGACTTTTTTCTCTCTCTGGCACTGACTGGCCGGTGCTCATGATATCTGTTTGTTCTCCTTTTCTCATGGAGAAGCTACATCTGCCAGTACATGCATCATTGTAGAATTTTTTTTAAAAAAAGTACATTGTGTTAGTTCAGTGTGAGAAAAGGGATAGAAATGAACTAGGTCAGAACAGACAGAAATGTTACCACAAATCTTTGCAGAACGTCTTTTACTACCTCCCAAATTTCTATCCATCCTGTCAAAGTGTTTACCATCAGCAGTATTGCTGTATATCCTTGTGTCTTTGGGTTATCTGCAAAATCAGTCTGCCACAATCCTCCTGGGGCTGGTTCCAGAGCTGTGTTTCCTCCCCTTTTAGCTGGTCTGTGTTAGGGGTTGTTAGCTTTGCATATATTGCATTCATCAATAGCTCGGGTAACATAGGGGTTAAACAGACAGGCAAAAAGTGTTTTCAGGCTGGCTTGAAGGCGTGGCATTTAGATGACATGTGCCTTGAAACCAGCAGGAAAGTGCCCTTATGCAGAGGAAAGCCATTTCAAAAAGAAGCAGCTTTTTCCTGCTTCTTCCTGGCTTGAAGCCATGTCATGTAGTCATGACATGAGCATTCCATCTGCCTTCGGAGCTGGTGTTGTAGTTTGTGGGGTTTCAGTGTGGCTTCAGAAAAGGCAGCTTCTGTTAAGGAAAATGCAACATGGCACATACAGTGGAAGAAATAAAATATGTATGTGAAAGTCACAATGACTAAGCAAAAGCAATTGAGAGGCTACACAGGTGAAAAGGCTAATGTAATTTAGAAGTCCTGAGAGCCAAGGACAAAATGACAAGGACAGAATTATGGAATACATATTGGAAACACCTGAGAATCATAAAGTGTACAAGACAGTATGATGAAATATGATGAAATACTTGGGTTGGACTTAAGTATGGATTGAACAGAGTGAACCAATCAAAATGAGTGTAAACACCCACAAGTGGCTATAATAATATTAACAATGTATGCCAATGTGTTCAGGTTCTGTTCCTGCTGTTCTGTTCCATTCAGTTCTGTTATGCTTAGTTCTGTATAGTATGTATAGTGTGTAGTAGTATGGAGTAGAGAATAGCTGAATTAAGCACTGTATAGAGTAGAGTAGATATAGTTAAATAAAGTAGATCTTTTATAGAAGTCTACTGTGTTGCCTGGTATCTTGTGAGAGAGAAGATACAACAGCTACCAGAACCAAGGAGACGGTTTGGAGACATCTCAGAAAGAGGAGTGACAGGGCTGAAAGAGTTTGTCAAGGTCTTCAGCCTAATCTCAGAAGCTCTGCATGCTTAGAAGAAGCAACAACCACAGATCAAAGCTGGTCTGCTCCGCTGCACAACAAGGTGGTGAGTTAAAGCAAGTATAAGACAGGCTGCAACTCCCATCATCCTTGACAGCTTCAAGCCACTTTTTCCTGCCCATCTGTTTCGCCCCATACTCTTCCATATAGAACTTTGCCATTAAGCTTTCTCTCATGGCGTCTCTGCCCCGGTAGGTGGAATTATGAAGTTCCCTGAATATTTTCCAAGTTAAATACTGAAAGCAGGATAGACCCGGATGGCAATATTCACCATACATCAACCCATTTGGCTTGCTCACTTTGAGCTAATTCTTGTTCTTTTCTGGTATATCAAGGCACATCCTTTTCATTTAATTGGACTGGAATCAGAGATGCCTGTATATGTAATTTCTGTCAGGCTGCTTCTTTGGTAGCCTGTTCAGCCCTTGCATTTCTTTTTATTACATCTACATCCCCTTTTTGATGTGCCCTACAATGAAGTACAGCTACCGCCTTTGACTTCTGTACTGCTTTCAATAATTGATAGATTGCTGGCCCATATTTTACTGGCTTTCCTGTTGCCGTTAGCATCTCTCTCTCCTTCCATATTGCCTCAAGTGCATGGACCACTCTGTTACAATATTTTGAATTGCAATATATATTTGCAGTTGCCCCTTTTGCCAAGGCCCTTGTGAGGGCAATCAATTCAGGTTTTTGTGCTGAGGTCCCTTTGGGGAAGCTTGGCTTCTACTGTCTCCCACAAAGTAACCATCACATATCCAGCATGTCTTACCTCATGTATCACCATACATAATGTCAATCAATCAATCTTTATTGCCTTTAGCCAATGGCCATTGCAAAACCAAAACAAAACAATACATATAAAATACATATGAAGTAATACATATGAAATATCAATAAAACCAAAATGCAGTGAATTATAACAAGTAAAAGATTTTACATTCAGAATTTAAAAACATTATGTAACAAGTATGCTAGAGTTCATAATTGGATCATTTTAAACCAGGTTATCTCAATTGCAAGGAACAGCTATCTCTGCCAGGTATTTCATCCTAATCTTCTTGGTGGCAAGAGCAAACAAAGCTACCTGCCAGGTTACATATTTGTCTGTGTCCATAAGAAGATAAAGTGCTTTTTCTTGAAGGTTCAGAAAGACTTTATCGTTAATCAGGGGGAAAATAAAATGCTCCGTGGGGCTATCATACAAGGGACAACAGATTAAATAATGTATTAAATTTTCAGGATGACGGCACCCCAAAATGCATCGTCTTTCATTTTTCAGAATTTTTTTGAGCCTCCTGTCTCTTTCAGCTGAATCAAACATATTAAGTCTCAGTTCCGTGAAAGCACAACACAATTGGGGATAAGTCAAATTATCAAAATAAGTCAGATGATCACAGAATTGTCTGAGGTTATAATATAAGGGACCACATGAAGAACCATAGATGGTATTTAAGTCTTTCAGAATTGAAGTTTCTATTATTTTATGGCTTATTGTTGCTTTCTTTACAGAATAGTCTGAATCTGCTAATTCACTCATTGAAAACCCATACTTAGTAATTAAATGAGTAGCTCCATGGACCCAATTATTCATTGGTAAACTGTTGTTAAGTTCTAAAAGACATTTTTTTGGTAGCTTGGAGACTGACATCTCTTGAATTTTGAACCAATAACACAAAGTTTTTTTATCTATTTGACTTTCTAGAGTTGGGACAAGGGTTTCAAGTCTCATCATAGCAGTTGGGGTATCTTTAGGAAGTCCCAATAACATTCTTAGGAAATAATTCTGTAAGACCTCCAGGTCTGAAACCTTATGGTGTACATAAGACCATACTAATGTCTGTCATCATACTAACACCTGATCTAATGTCTCCAGACATTGATGTTCCCTCTCTTGGCCCTCCTGCAGCAGGATTAATGGTAAGCAGCAGCTTTAATTTGATATCATCCAGTTCTAATATTGTAGTACACTGGGCTGTCCTCCCTGGTGACAACCATAGTGGGCTCCTGGCTATTGAACATAATCTTAATATCATGTGCAACAAACAATTCTATCTTTCCTCCTAATGTGAACTTCCTTGCTTATTTTACTAACAGGGCTATTATTACAGTCCTCAAACACCCCAGCCATTCTTTGGCCACTAGGTCCAGTTGTTTTAACAAGTGTGGAAGTTGTCTTTCTGTGTCATTTTTCTCTGTATAAGTACCCCAGCAGCTATTCCTCTATTCTCTGCTATATAAAGTTGAAACAGCTTTTTTAGATCTGGTATTCCCAATACAGGAGCAGTGCTTTTTAAAATGTCATTGAAACCTCTTCTGCAGTCTATTGTCCATATGAAATACCCCTGCCCTCCATTTTGTTGCTTCATGTAATGGCTTAGCCATTTCTGCAGTGTCTGGAACCCAGACTGTGCAGAATCCTGACATTCCTAAAAATTCCCTTAGCTGTTTTAGTGTTTTGGCACAGCAACTATACAGATTGCTTCTTTCCTTTCATTTCCCAGTCTCCATTTTCCCTGTGACATATTAAATCCCAAGTACTTGACCACCTCTTGAACCCACTGTACCTTCTCTTTACTAATCTTGTATGCAGCCTCTTCCAAAAACTTCAACAAGGAAAGAGATCTCTTTTCGCACACCTCCTGTCCTCTAACAGATCATCTACACATTAGAGGAGAGTGTTATTTTCCAAGGCTCATTCCCATCTGTCCAGGTCCCTGGACAGACAAACATTAAAAATCTGAACTATTTTTAAATGGCTGGATGCAGACTGTTCAAGTTAGCTGGCCCCCTTTGCAGTTTGGCCCCACTCATTCAAAGGCAAAAATGGAATAGGGGTCTGGATTGAGGGGAATATAGAAAAAGGCATTCTTTAAATCTGTTACTGTGAAGACCACATCTTTTAATTTAATCTGAGTTAAAATACTGTAAATATTTGGGATTATTGTATGGAGGGCTTTTGTTATTTTGTTTTCTGCTCTTAAATCTTGAACCATTCCTCTTACTGGAAAGAGAGGTGAGTAGAATTCGGATTGTTGTAGACCTTTTCTTGCTTCCTCCCCTATGGGATATTGGGGTATTTTTGAGGAAACTACTCCAGGTTTTAACTCAGTCTTAAGTGGAACCACATACTTAGCCCTCCCTGGTTTTCCTTTTGCCCAAACATCTTCTCTTATTTAACCCAGATTAGTTCTGAATTAATCCCCCTATTTTTTTCCTCTGTTCCCATTAGTGCTCCCTGTAAGTTCCAGGCTATGTTCAGTTACTTTGGTGTTAAATTTAATTTCTGCCTGAAATTTGTACAGCAGATCTCTTCCCAATAGGGGCACTGGACAATCTGGCATGTAAAGAAACTGGTGTGCCACCCTTTGTCCACCTATCAAGCAAGTGGTTGGTTGTGCAAAGAATCTGACAGCCCTTTGTCCAGTTGCCCACACCAGAGATATAGAAAATCTAGACAATGGCCCCTTAAAATTTGTTATGACTGAATATGTTGCTCCTGAATCAAAATGAAAATAACCTTATAAGTCTCCTGCCTTCATTGGAACCAGGGGATCACTGGCAGATAATTTTACAACTACAGCCTTGTCCCCCAGTTCCATTCATCCATCAATATCTTCCCATTCATTCTTTTCCTCATCCCTCCTTTCCTCACTTTTTAAAATGACGTAACCCTCCTCTGTTCCTCCTGCTTGCCTTTATTCAGACACTCATTCTTCTAGTGTACCACTTGTTTATAGATGGCACACTGGTTCTTCCCCAACATCATACCTCTTCCTTCTCCTGCCCCATTACTACCGCCTCTTCCCCCTTCCTTGTCTTCTAAACCCCTTCCACCTCTTCCTCTTCCACTGTTTCCCATTCCTTCTGCTAATGCCAAGGCAAACAACCTTGCCTTATTTCCATCTTTACCTTTTCCTCTTGTTTTGTCCTTTCTGGCTTATTATTATAATACTCCTTGAATGCAATAGACAGAAATTGTTCCATGGTCATTCTTCCCCAGTCATCCTCCCTCCCCCCCCCCCCCAATTTTCATTTTAATATCCTGAGCTGCTGCTCCTGCTGCTGTTACAAACCACCCATTAATCAACATTTGGTTTCCAGCATCATCAGGATCATTAGCTGAATTTGCCTTAATTGCCTCCCTCAAATGTCTTAAATAATCTAAAGGAGCCTCTTCTGGTCTTTGTATAATATGTACTGTTTTGCTGAGGTCCTGTAATTCTGGTATTGCTGGTGTTGAGACCCCCTAGAACATATAGCTGATAAATTTGCAAGGATTTTAATTCTTCCAGCTAGTTGCTAGTAAAGCATATTTGGACAGAACTAGAAAACTAGGGCACATACATCACATAAAAGGATTTGAAAGGCCATAGCTCCACCTCATAAAACTGTGTGTATTTGCTACACTTTTTTGAAGGTCTTCTCCTGGAGTCAACTGGTTGCCAAGCCCTCTTTTAAACACATAGATCACTTCATATTCTTGCCTTTCTACATCTTTAAAAAAGAAATGGTTTAAACAACTGCAGAGTTCCCTAAAGGAAGATAAATCCTGTAGAGAAGACAAAAATATATTGAAACAGAAACTGTTCTTCCCACAAAGTAGAATAGTCAAAGATTGCATGAGAGAGGCTGCTCTTTTCTGTCAAATGCAATTTTATATTTATTTAGGACGTGCATACACACAAGCATTCTGCTTTCTCTTGGAGTGAAAAAGAAAAATTGGGTAAACATGCACTTGGTTAGTTAGTGATTTATGTGTGGTGTCAGAACTCCCATAAATGACATATTCATACTCTTAAACTAGATGAAATGTTTTCTGGTACCCTATGCCTGCCCATTTATGTCTGCTTTTACCACTGAGAAACCAAACCCACACAATCAGTAACCTTATGCAATATATATTTTGTTGAACTGTGTCACTTTGGACTGCATATAGATGGCTGAATGGTTGAGTTGCACAAATGATAGGCAATGCACAGTTGACTATGGAAACTCAGATTGTAAATTCTGCACCGGGTCTGGGGAAGGAATGCAACATTTGCTGTATTGAGGAAGCAAAATATTGTAAAGAGCAGTGTGTGCTTGATCTTACAATTTCCTTCCCTTCTCAAAAATATATTTTCAGGGGTAGTAATGTTGGCCATACAGCAAAATATGAGGGGGTATCCAAAAGTTTTAATCATCACCTTTTAAAAAAATTGACAGAAAGTTTGTTTTGATTTGTAGTTGTTAACTTATCTCTATGTAGTCACTATCTAGATTTATACATTTTTCCCAGCGTATCTTGACCCTCCAAATACCTGATATTGTAGAAGTCTGCAGATTGCACCTGACAAGGATTTTATACTTTAGTCACTTCTCGCAGAGCCGGTCACAAAAATAAAGGACGCAATGAGTTGATTTTCTCAGCAATGTGCACTTAGAGACCAATGATGACACTGACAAAATTTCATCAATATGCCATATTAACTTCCAGGTGATAATTACTACTTTATGATACTCCCTCATAAGGCACAATCTGTAGACTTCTACAATATCAGGTATTTGGAGGATCAAGATATGCTGAGAAAAATGTATAAATCTAGATAGTGACTACATAGAGATAAGTTAACAACTACAAATCAAAACTTTCTGTCAATTTTTTAAAAGGTGATTATTAAAACGTTTGGATACCCCCTCGTACAACAAAATCAAAAATCTACAAAAGAGTGATATGTTTATTGACTAGTCAAAATGCTGAAAATGCATCATGCAAGCTTTCTAAACCCCACTAGCTTTGTCATCAGGCAAAGATATTAAAAAAACCATACAGGAGAAAAAAAGGTGAAAAATTTCATTTTAGGCTGAGGCCACTTCTTCTTGGCCATGTGTGGACTAGGGACAAAAGACGTGTAATAAAGACAGGTAATAAAATTTCATCAATAACATCTCTTGAGATCCAGGCTATCCCTGTCCTGTATAAAGCTAACAGATCCTTTCTTAGGCAAATAACATATCTATTATATATTAGGTGCTGTGTAGGTGCAGTGTGCCAACCATAGTCTAATGAAAGAGTTTTACCTTTTTTTGGGGGGGGGGGGGGTGTGGTGGTGGTGGTGGTGGTGGTGGTGGTAAAAAAAACCCCTCAAGAAATTAAGTCCCAGGCTGTTTTAATTGCCACAACAGTATTCTTTTACATTCTTTCCACACAGAAATTTAAAACAAATACTATGGTAGAAAAATTCTCCCAAATAGCTGAATGAGAATGCTCAGTAGTCATAGGATGCTAAGTGTGACAAATGAAAATCCCAGGAAGTAGAGGATTAAGAGCCTGGCTGGAATGGCTGAGTTGACTCCTGAACAGGGACACTGCTATAAGAAGGAAAGGATTTTCTTGCAGGTTATGTTTGTGCTAGCTAAATAGGAGCTCTAGGTTCAGAGGCAGTACGTACTGGTTTCTGGGGAGCAACAACAAAGTAGAGCTCCTTGGTTATGCCTGGCAACTGTGTGGACTAGAGAAATCTTTAATTTAATCCTGAATAATTTTCCTTTTGTTCTTACTAGAGCTTGTGAAATTTACAGTGGTCATGGTCATGTTGGCTGGAAAAGTCTGGTAACTGGGATCCACAAAAGTAACCTTTCCAAGCTCTTGCTCTTACCTGTTTCATAGCTGTTAATATGCTTGTCACATCAACTATGATGCCCCTACCATTCCTTCCTTTAAATGTGTCCTCAAAACCTACTTTCTCCACAAAACCTGTGCCACTACCTCCTACTTCCCATTCTTTATTGTAACTAAACATGGATTCTTCATAGCATGTCAAGTTTTATTTTTACTGAATTATTGGTTCTTCTTTCCCTGTGTTATCCTCTCTTGCTGGCAGAGTCTCTTCAGGGGTATCAGGGACAGATAGAATCATAGAATTGGAAGGCCGTGTGTTTTCAGACAATGTGCCTATCTACTATTCCCATCAGACACCATCTTCAAACCATGATAACCGACAGGTTCCACATTAGTAGAGTGGTGAATTAAAAGAGGAGCTGAGTCTATTTTATGGATAGGTTCTGGAATGGACGTACAGCCCCACTGAAATGAAAGCCACCAATTGCCATTACTAGAAAAGTGGCATCCCTTTTCATTCCCATGTTCCGAGAGAACATATAATGACACTTAATGGTTGGGGTCAGAGGCTTGATCCAAGTGGTGGCATGTTTTAGACATATCAGCAATATGGCTTTCGGCTCGAGAGTGCACCTTAGAGTTCTATGTGGCGTTGCAAGGGCTGTTGTGGGCTAGCCAAGGCAGCAAAGATACCTGGGGTGATTTTTCTTTTTAAAAAATTATTGTGTGCACTGGACATCTTGAGTCAACTATTACAGACACTCAGGAGGTGCTGTGCTGTCCAAAGCCCCACCTCTTCATTCAACCCCCAGGGGAGTGATGTTCTGTTTCCAGGCACTAGCTGGAAAGGTCAGCACCAGCCAGCCAGGAAGATTAATTTTAATTGAACAGTGTTCACACGGCAGAGAAGGAGGAAGGTGGCACTCTGACACTTGGGTGCCTTTTTAAGTGAGGCAAATGGTTTGGACAGCTGTGTGGCAGATGTAGGACAGTTTTCAGAACAAGTCAGTCCTATGCATGTTGATTCAGTAACAGCTGGTTGATACCATGATCCTTACTCCAGTAGATACACCTGCTCATCTGATTCCTGGCTCACCTTGGTAAGTTTTGGGGGATGACATCCCAAGTCTCTTTAAAAAATATTTGTTTGTTGCATTTGGAGCCTATCTTTCTTCTATAAAACTAAAACTAGTGCTAGAATTTGTAAGGGTTACTTTTTTAATGTGGAGTCGAAGTCTTTCATGGCTTTCACATCCAACATTCATAGTTTTTTGTGAGGCTATGTGGCCATGTTCTAGAAGAGTTCCTTTCTGACGTTTTGCCAGCATCTGTGGCTGGCATCTTCAGAGAAGATGTCAGCCACAGATGCTGGAGAAACATCAGTAAGAAGCTCTTCTAGAACATTGCCACAGAGCTTGAAAGCCCCCCCCCCCAAAAAAACTATGGTTACTTTTTTGGGGGGGGGGACTACAATGCCCTTGCTTTGCTGGGTGGGGGACTGTGGGAATTACCAAAAAAAAAAAAAAGAAAAAAAAGAAAAAAAAAGGAATTTTGTTATACTTTGAGCTAGAGTACATTAGGATTCCCTGGTACTCTGTCATCCTGATGCTGCCCAGATGCAGCTCTGCTTATTTTTAAATGATTGCTATGATGCCTTCAGATCATGCTTTCACCTGCATATCAGGTCCTACTATTAGGCTTCAGGGTAGTGGTGGTGGTAAAATACAGCACGAAGGCCTACTGCAGCTCCCATTGGCCCCTCCAGACTCCTCAGAACACCTTTTCTTCTAGCCATTTTTTAAAAAGTAAATTCTCCCCTTTGGAGTGAAAAGTCATAGTTTCAGAAACCCTCTACATTTATCAACATACCAGTAGAAATACCCATTTTTTCAAACTGGAAGTGAACTTCTGATCACTTCTGGATTTGGTTTTTTTTTTTTAAAAAAATCTAATTTTATGTAATTATCTTCACCAATCTGTTTGGCTACCAAAGGAGAAGGAGGGTTATGGTGTATGTGAGCTGCAGTTCAAAATATCTGGAGAGTAGCAGCTTGCCAACTCCTGAAAGCCACTTATTTGCTGTTCTCTTCTCTCCATCCCCCTTCCCAATAAATACCCTATGCTATGTATTTCAAACACAGTAGCCTGATTACTTTGAGCAGGGAGCATAATGCACTTAATTAACAATGTTGTGTGTTTCTATATGTTGTCAGACTGTGCTATGCAAACCATGCTGATCCAGAAGAGTAAGCTCAGTGTGGAGCCTAGTGGAGAAGTGGTCCAGCCAGTAAAGTTTTGTGCTTAGCCAAGTGCCCTTAGTATTCCTTTGGAATGCTTGAGTAAAGTCTGTAGCAAGGAAGTGGGCATCATGTGAGGCCCCAATATGCCAACACATTCATCCCTTTAGAACATTAGAGGCTTTGGGTGTCTGGGATGGTCTAGGACAGGGGTTCCCAACCTTTTTGTCTCTTGAGGCCCTTTTTAGACTTGGTTTCCATGGCGGAGCCTCGAAGAGGCCTATCTTGCAAGTTAATGATGTTTAGCAGTAGTGTTACTTTGTTTCTTATTCTTTAATTTCACTCAGTTTTTATTTCTTTAATTTTCCTGGAACATCTGCGGAGCACCTGGGAAGTGCACACGGAGCCCTAAGGGCTCTATGGGGCACAGGTTGGGAACCGCTGGCTTAGGAAGTCCATCTACACCTCAAGCTAGGGCAAGGATGACGATAATTGGTGGGTTTACTGCTAAAAAAGAGGAGATGCACCACAGCCTCTCTCAAAGCAGCAAATACCTTTCCTGAAAGAGTGTGGCATTTACCACCCCTGGATCCATCTTACCAATCCATCTTGTTCTAGGCTTTGCCAGCCGGCTCATCCACCCATTACATACCGGCACAACCTCTTCATCCACAACCAAGCAGTGGATGAGGGCTGTTTTGTTATAGAGTGACTTAACATTCATCAGCAGCAGTAGTAGAACAGAGGGTTGGCTAGCAGAGCAACCAGGATCTTGGGACTTGCACAAGTACATGTATACATATAATATACAGAAAAATTGGTGGCAAGGTACCAAGTCCAGTAATGTAATGGCATTCTCCGTAGTGCTAAATAGGCTTTAAGAAAAGACCACCTAAATCCAAATGCCTGGGGGCTTGTGCGCTCTTGGCAAACAGAACCGGGCAAAGATGTTATTTCATAGGGCTCCCATCTAGTCTCCCCCTTTACATAATTTAAATCACAGTGCTCAGCACTCACCTGAGCCTTCCAGATTTCTTCTGATCCCTGTCTCTTACTTAGGGACTCCGGAGGGGTGGCCTGCAACAGACTCAGTCTCCACTCCTGCTGTGGTTTTTGCAAGACCCATGATATGGTATGTGTCTCTTAGCCATTCACCAGTTACCAACTTTCCTGTATCTCCTTGAAGTGGTGACCCAGTGTGAGGTAACCCTCTCCAGGATCACCCCCAAAGTGGCTGTCTCTGCTCATGACCTAGAAAGATCCTTGGTTGGTAGAAACAGCTGATCCCAACTAAGTAATTAGTCCAAGGTGTTTGTGTATTAACATGCACCATCCAATTCAGTGGAAAAACAGCACTAACATGAATTAGGGCCTGATTGTGGCTGTCACATCAAAATGGGTTTGAGGGTAAATGTGGCGAGTCAAACTTAATTTATTGGTATTATAGGGAAGCAGCAGATATTTACAACAGGGAAAACCCACCTCCCATAGTTGGAGTCCACAAGCTACAGTGGGGTGGAGAGAGAGCCTAGAAACCATTAAGTCCTCAAGCATGTATGCACACTTCCTATCTTGGCATGAAGTCCAAGGTGTGGTTGAAACCTGAAGGTTCAAATAGTAAAAATGTCATCACAAAAATCCGTATAGTGCAGCAGCATTTTAGAGTAAATAAACAGGGATCAATAAATGTTTGTGGCTAGGGTCCACAAAACCGGTCCTGGGGTTACAGGCCATACTTTGCCCACCCCCGCTATAGCACAAACACAAGTGACTGCCCACCTATTCCAGGCTTTGATAACAGAAATGCTAATGAAAAAAAGTAACATTCCCACTCCCATCCTCAACATTTTCTCAAAGGTAGGTAGCTGCTTATCTGAAAATGCTTGGGTGAATAGTTCATTATGCCCCTGTCTCTGCTGAGAGGAACCATAATGCTAGTCATCTGTGAAAGGGCCATGGGGCTGAAAAAGGAACTTACCTTCTCTACATTTGCCCATCCTGATTTATTCTTTCCATATATACTGAGAGAGTAGTCATTTCATTAGTTTAACAGGTTTAACCCACAGAAATTACCATCAAGGACTAGAGGAGCTGGTATTTTGGGTCAAAGTTGTTATTTAGAAGGAAAGAAAAGTATTTCATTCTCTCCCATCCTGCCACAGTCTTGTATATGTGCGCATTTTAAAAGATCTTTATGTCTTGATGTTTTGAAACATCTTTGATTAATAAAATATTAGTCTGGATCCTCACAGCTTGCTCATTAAGTAAAGGGCAAGCTGCAAGGTTTTATCCCTAGGTATGTAACCGTGAACATAGCAACAAGGAACTGCCACACTCACATTTAATGAGAGCCAAGTGAAGCAGGTGGCTTCAGGTGCCATATATACAAATTCAGATTCAAGGTGAGTGTTTTCCAGTTCTGGGGGTCAGGTTTATTTAGGCACACATCCTCCTGTATGTACCTCTGAATGGACTGTGAAACACAATTGACAAACTATGCCTGATTTTATGGGATACGAGTTGTACAGATTTGTCTTGCAGAGGAATGCAAGCCTGCCGCCCCCATGAAACAGTTGCCTCAGCCAGCAAGTTTTGTGTATTACCAAAAAGAAAAAAGAAAAAAATGTATTACCTATTTAACTTCTTGTTTGTCTGTTGGTTGCTTGGTTGTTATCTTTACTGGTGGAGAGGTTCTTATGGAATTATCTGCCTCCAGTCCCAAAATAACTTCAATTGGTTTTAGGCAGCATGCATCTGAACTACGATTGGGGGGTTGGGTGGGGGAAGCACACCATTTGCTGCTCTACTTCAGGCAGCAGCATGTTGTGTGTCAGCCTTGGGAGAGTGCATATGTTTCAAAATGGCTGGAGGAAAGCAACAAATAGCATCGTCGAGTTAGGGTTGCATTTTAAAGGCTACGATCGGGTGGAGGGGGGGACAGATTGCTGTAAAGGAAGTCTTCTGGGGGCAAGCCTTCATTTATATTTTCCTTTCTCTGAAGCGTTCAAAAGGGGCTGAATGGATATAGAGCATCAAAAGATAAAATGCACACCGTGGTAAAACATATAGGAAAGCAAAGGGTGGCTTGTGTGATCTGCTCTCCCATCATCCCAGAGCACCTCAGGGGAAGCCTGCTCTTTCCAAAGACATTACCACAAATTATTCCAGAGGTATGGGATCAGAGTAGTTACTCACATTCTGGCGAATAACTAGGGATTCCCACCCTCACCCTTTGAATATTTACTTCAATACAGCAGTTCCTTACCTGCAGGGCCATATTTCCATGGCAACCACTGATCATTCCTATTTGCTCATCTTTGCTTGTTCTTTGCACATTGTAATAGGGCAGGCTTCTTGGGAAACTATTGGCAAATTCTGCTTCTCTTTATTAAACTATTAGAAATCGGCAAGAAGAAAGGATAGTGAGATGGATCTATCTGATGCAGAGTATTCAGTCATGACTTGTAGAAATCTAGCTATCTGGCTGAGCCCTGCAGGTTGTAGTGGGTGGGGTTTTAACACACACTGCCACACAGACATAGTATGCATATATATTTTTTAAAACGCATGAAGTCTTAACATCATAACTTTTCCTTGGTGGATACTTCCTCAGAAGGGCGGCTTCCAGTTCATATCAGAGTCTTAAATTTGGTCCAGAAAAATTGAAATGTACTCTGCACCTGATGATGTGAGGGAATAGCTCCTCACAATGGGACAGGAGGCAAATAGCAAGGACAACTTTTATTTTTGTGGATAAGCATGCAACTTGACAGATGTTTGGAAATATAAATGTCAAAATATATGTTTTATTTTTCATTTAGTGCATGATATTTGGGTGGTTTATGATTCATACTTAAGACTATAGCGTGAAAAAGGGAGCCTTCCCTCCCCCTTTGTTTCTCTTTGTACTACCTTAGGGCTAAAGACCCACAATCTAAATTTAAGAGAAACTATGCATTGACCTTTTTGAAACTTAGGAAGTATTGTATGTGTTTGTGTTTTATTGTCTTTGTATAAATAGGTTATCTATGCATGAGGTTTGCAATACTGCATAGAAGCGAGTTATTGTTAGATGTCTACCCTGATATTGTTATATCTTCTTTGTTTTCTTCGTGTATTGTTGTAAATGGATTTGCTGTGTAATCTTTCTTCTTTGTTTATGTGTTTTTCTTCTTTGTTTATGTTTTTTATGTTTCTGATATTTTATTCTTAAAAATAAAATAAAAAAGTTTTACTCTTCATTTAGTGCATTATATTTGGGTGGTTTATATCTTTACTTTCAGTTATAGCATCCAAATTTAGCTCCTGAGTCCTATTAAAGATTGGGAAATGCAGCAGCGGCAGCACGGCAGCAGACTGAGGGAAGGTCGGAACACCTTGGCCTCATCTAGGCCCCAGTACCTCCCCCAGGGCAGCTGTGGAGGCGACAGAGGTGGTGGGAGGGAGAAGGCAGAGTCATCTGGGTCTATGAAGGCCCAACACCTCTCCCCAACCTAGCAAAGGCCTCAGAGGACCTCTCTGCTCTCCCCCCACCATCAGGGGTGCAAAACCCCCACTCACCTGGGACTGGCGAGGCTAGGCGGAACACTTGGCGGGGAGCATAAAAACCCCCAGAAACGCCTTACCCCAGCACCCACGTGGCGGCAACGGCTCAGCACAGGCTGCAGAGGACTCTCTTTCTTGGGCTTTGTTATGGGTTTTGGCTTGGAATCTATGCACCTTTATTGGAGCTTCTTTTCCCTCCCCTCTTATATTGTTTTAGCTGGATTTTTTTCCAACACCTATCTGACATTGGAGCCGGGCACAATCAGGGGACGAACATTGAGGTAGTGTGGGGGCAGGGAAGGTATGGCGGCAACAGAGTGGAGAAATGTTACAAAAGAAGTAGGGATCGATGTTTGGTATCTATCCCTTCTTCAGTCCACTCTGTTTCTCAGGATAAGGTGGAGAGCGTACCAACCAATCCACAATCCCTTAATCTGCTCCTCTGCAATGTCAGGTCAGCCAAAGGTAAGACCCATATCATCCACGACCTTCTCGTGGATGAACAGGCCGACCTGGCATGCTTCACCGAGACCTGGCTGGGAGATGCCAGTGCTGCTACGTGGGCGCAGGCTCTCCCAGCCGGTTACATGGTCAGTGAGCAGATAAGGGAAAGTGGGCGAGGGGGCGGTGTGGCCATAGTCCACAAGAACAATCTGACCTTGATCAAGAAACCTCTCCGGAAAACAACCCATGTCGAGTGCTTGTACCTAAGCCTGAAGACCAGGGACAGCGTGGGGATTCTGCTAGTATACTGGCCACCCCGTTGCCTAACAGACTCCCTAACCAAGTTGACTCAGCTGGTTTCCAAGTTGCTGTTGGAGTCGCCCAGACTACTAGTCTTAGGCGACTTCAACATTCCTCTCGAAACCAGCCTGTTTGAGTTATCTGGAGTGACTCAGGAGTTCATGGACTCCATGACAGGCATGAACCTCTCCCAGTTAGTCAATGGGCCCACTCATTGTGCAGGTCATACACTCGACGGGGTTTTTAGTACGGAACAGGAGCATCCGTGAGCGGAGGTAACCAAAACCTCCGCACTGTCATGGACGGATCATTTCCTGATCAAATTGGAGCTAAAGGCCACTTTCCGCCCCCCTGGGGGTGGTGGACCCATTAGAACGGTCCGCCCTTTAAGGCTTATGGAACCAATTGGTTTCCAAAAAGTCCTAGAGGGTCTGTTGGTTGGGAAAGCCGGCAACTCTGTTGAAGCCTTGGTTGACACTTGGAACACCGGCATCACCAGGGCTATCAACACAATCGCTCCCGAGCGTCCTTTCCAACCCGCTTCCAACCGGAAACCCTGGTTTACAGAAAAGCTCAGGAAGATGAAGCGGGTCAGACGACTAGAGTGCAAATGGCGGAAGACTCGATTCTTGTCCGACAGAACTCGCCATAGGCAGCACCTTTGCGCCTATCGGGAGGCTTTGCGTTCAGTGTGGAGATCCTTCTGCTCTGCATGCATTGTGTCTGCAGAGTCCCGCCCAGCAGAGCTGTTCAAGGTGGTGGGGGAGATGACGCAGGTTCCCCCTGCGGCAAACCCCCTACTGGATCCAACAGCAGCCTGCTACGAGGTGTTTAACACCCACTTTGCAGATAAAATCTCTCGGATAAGAGCTGACTTGGATGCCAATATTCGACCAGTGTCCTTAAATGAGGTGTCCAACAACTCTGTTGCTGCCAGTTTATTGATGGAGTTTCAATTTGTGAGTACTGATGACGTGGACAAGCTCCTTGGTAGTACTAGGAAGACGACTTGCTTCCTCGCTCCATGTCCATCTTGGCTGGTCGTCCAGGGAGGGGACGCACTGAGAACATTCCTTCGGGATGTGATCAATGCGTCCCTTAGGGAAAGCATTATTCCATCCCGTCTGAAGGAGGGGGCTGTGAAGCCTCTCCTGAAGAAACCTTCCCTCAACCCCCTGGACAGGCACAACTATAGACCAGTGTCCTTGCTGCCTTTACTCAGCAAGGTGATCGAGAGAGTTGTTGCCTCCCAACTCCAAGCTGTCTTGGATGAAACCGATTATCTTGATCCATTTCAAACCTGCTTCAGGACAGGATATGGAGTTGAGACTGCCATGGTTGTTCTGACAGACGACCTCTGCCTGAGCATTGACAGGGGTAGTGTGACCCTGCTGGTGCTCTTGGATCTCTCAGCGGCCTTTGATATCATAGATCATTCCATCCTCTTGGATCAGGTTAGAGAGTTAGGGATTTGTGGCAACGAGCTTCGGTGGTTCCGGTCCTTTTTCTCCGGCAGGGCCCAAAGAGTGAGGCTCGGAGACAGTTGCTCTTCCAAAATTGAGCTTAATTGTGGCATCCCTCAGGGCGCCATCCTGTCCCCAATGCTATTATATTATTCTATATGAAGCCGCTGGGCGAGATCATCTGGAGGCATGGAGCTCAGTGCCATCAGTACGCTGATGACACTCAGATATACTTCTCCATGACCAGGTCGTCTGCTCACACCTCAGATGGCGTCTCTCCTCTTAGTAACTGTCTTGCAGCGGTAATGGATTGGATGAGGGAAAACAAATTGAAGCTCAATCCAGACAAAACGGAGGTACTCACAGTTACAGGCCCGAAACCCGGTTTGGGAATACAATCCCCAGTTTTCGATGGAATCACACTCTCCTCGAAGGACTCTGTTCGCAGCCTGGGGGTACTTCTTGACTCTTCGCTTCACATGATCAGTCAGGTGAATGCGACGGTCAGGAGTCCTGTTATCAGCTTCAGCTGATACGCCAGCTGCACCCTTTCCTGAATATGAGAGATCTGGAAACTGTGGTACACGTGTTGGTAACCTCATGTTTGGACTACTGCAATGCGCTCTACATGGGGCTACCTTTGTGCTTAACCCGGAAACTACCACTGGTTCAGAACATGGCAGCCAGACTTGTTACTGGATCATCTAGGAGAGAGCACATAATACCAGTGCTTAAGTCTCTCTACTGGCTGCCAATTAGTTTCTGGGTCCAGTACAAGGTGTTGGTTTTAATCTTTAAAGCCCTACATGGCTTGGGTCCATCTTATCTCAGAGACAGCCTCTTCCCATATGAACCACCCCGCACACTCCGGTCCTCTGGGAGGAACCTGCTACAGCCTATGAAGACCAGGCTGATGCAGACCTCCCAGAGGGCCTTGTCAGCTATTGTGGAATGACCTGCCGGATGAGATGCATCTCATTTCATCCATTGATGGCTTTAAAAAAGCCTTAAAGACACATCTCTTCCAGCAGGCCTTCCCAAACAGCACCTAGCATCTCCCGGCTCCAAATCCTAGACTTGAGCTCTTCCAGCCTCCTTTATGACTTCAACCCCACCCAAATAGCTCAGGAATTCTTAGGCCGAATATTGATATTGTTATTGATTGTCTGTTTTGTTGTAGGTTTTAACTTATTGCTGATTTAATTTTATTTTAAGGGGTGGGAAGTGGGGATGGGTTTGATCTGTTTTAACTGCTGTTATTTTAATCTTGCTGTAACCTGCTCCGATTGCTTGTTCAGAGGGGCTATAAATAAAAATTATTATTATTATTATTATTATTATTTCCTCACGTGCCATTGTCAGATTCAGAGGCAAAGCAAGAAAGTGAACATTGGGGCAAATGAGAAGCAGGTTGAGTGGAGTGCTCCAGTCATGGGTTGCCAACGTGTGGCAGAGATGTAATAAAGTAGTGCAGAGAGCTAAACTCAATAGTATGTTGCCAGGAACCTGTTTCCATCACTGCTTTTTTCTCCTACTGCTTTCTTTCTGCCTCAGTAAACTGACAGTAAACCTGTCTAATAGACACCTGAAATAGGTTATGTAAAAACAGTAGAAAAAGTTGTGTTTTGGACTACAGCTCTCAGAATTTCCCAGTTGCTGGAGGACTGTGCAACTTGTAATTCAAGAAGTAACTTTTCCCCAACTCTGAGGTGAAGCAGACGACTGGAAAGGAATGGCCAGAGGCCATTCCAGCCATGATCGAGCCAGAACTGTGGTGATTCCATGGCTCCCTCTCAAAGTTGGCCGCCACCTGCAGTTCCAAACTGTGCCATCCAGGAGTTAGATTAAAACGGCTCCTTTTCATGGTGGCTTTGGGCTCACTTTGGTATGTGTCATGTAAACACCATGCTCCCAAAGCAGCCAGAAGCCATGTCTTTTGGCCCATGTGTTTTGGGCCTCTGATAATATAGAAATTGTTCCATGACACTTAAATAATAAGCAAGTAGAGATGGGTTGGAATTTCATTTGGTTCATTTTTAAAATACCATCTTACAGCACTCTTTACAAGTAGAACCTGGGTCACAGGAGGCTACTATAAAACTGAAGATGATTTAATAAATTGAATAAAATTATCCACAACATTCCTTTCATCTACCAAACTGGTAATTTTATCAAAAAAGAGATCAGATTATCTGGCATGGCTTGTTCCTCACAAACCCATGTGATTATGACATTAACTTCTAAATGTCCACAGACTCCCTGTTTAATGGTCTGCTCTAGAATCTTTCCTGGTACCGATGTCAGACTAACTGGGTAGTAATTGTTGGTATCCTCCCCCCTCTTTTGAAGATGGGAGAGCATTTGCCCTCCTCCAGTCTGCTGGGACACCTCCTGTTCTCTAGGAGTTCTCAAAGATTATTGCCAGTGGCTCTGAGATTACATTTGCCAATTATTTTTTATACCCTTGGATATAGTTCATCTGGTCCTGGAGACTTAAACCCAGTACAGACTGGCACAAAGTGCCAGCCTGGGGCCAATTTTAAGGCTCAGGAGAGTGGAGCATCTGCACACTCTGTGTTCTCCCAGGGCCATTTAGGTGTTCACATGGTGTGCACGCCGATGATTTGTCCAAATGGCATGGTGCACAAGAGATGTCAGCGCACCGCTCTAGGGCGCTAATGGCACCTTGGCAGTGGTGCGGAACGGAGCTGTGTTTCACAGCTCTTTTTTCCAGACGTATCATGGCCACGCCATTTGGTTGGCGCAGCCATAATCCACGGGAGAAAGGGGCGGCATCTCGCTGCCCTTTTCTGCCCGTTTGGCGATCTTGAAAACACCAAATTTGTTAAATCTCTAAATATTAAAAAACTCACAGAACATCACACTGCCGCTCTTAACAAACCTATCTTTACTGAAGAATTAGATAATGCCCTCAAACGGCTCCAGTTGGGCAAATCCCTGGGCCCAGATGGCTTTACAGGAGAATTTTATAAACGCCTTAAAGACTGTCTTAGTCCACATTTATTAGCTTACTAAATGAAACTTTGTTGAAGGGTAAAGTGCCAAATAGTTGGAAAACTTCAAGAATTGTGCCAATCCCTATAACGAACAAATTGTCACCGCTTGTGCAATCCTTTCGACCGATTGCACTAATTAATCAAGACACCAAATTGCTCTCTTCTATTTTAGCTGCCAGATTGAACAATTTCATCACTGATTATATCCATCTGAACCAAATTGGGTTCATGCCTGGGCATAAACTGTCAGATGCCATCAGGAGAACATTAGACATTGTACATTATGCCTCAAGGGAAGGTACACAACTGGCACTTCTATCACTCAATGCCCTTAAGGCATTTGATATGGTTGAATGGCCCTATCTTTTTGCATTGGTCAGGGAATTCTAATTTCGGAATTCCCTTTGTAAATTTGCTTAAAGACCTTTACTGGGGATCTTGAGCGATATGTAAATAAGGAGGACTCAGCACCCATCATCTTGCAAAGAGGAACTAAGCAAGGTTGCCCCTTGTCCCCACTTCTCTTTGCAATAGTGTTGGAACCTCTAGCAACATTGATTAGGGATAACAACAAGATAGAAGGAATAGAAATCAATAAGACTATACATAAAATAGGGCTTTTTGCAGATGATGTGATGCTTTATTTTAAAAACTTACCTGATTCTTTTAAGGAGATTGATAGAATATTGAAACAGTTTGACAGGTTCTCTGGGTTCCAGATAAATTACCAAAAATCTAGGATGCTCTATCTCAGTGGGGCTTTCTAGATTGGCAGGAAAGGGCGACATGAAGTTGCCTTTTCTTTAATACTTAGCAGCTGCACTGCAAGTCCCAGGCGAGTAATAAAAAGGCATTGGGCAGCTACACTGAGGAGGCGTGGGGACAACTTATCTGAAGTCATTTCTGTTGCTCAGCAACTACATTGGAAGCTGTCAGGATGCTAGAAACACAGGTGGAGCAGCTGCACGGGTGGCAATGAACGGGGCTTTTGGCCGCACTGAACCTTTAATATTTTTGTTGTTGTTGTTGCCGGCTGCGAACTGCGCAGTTGCACCGGTAAATCATACAGGCAATTGTATTGCCAGCTGCGAACTGCGCAGTTACACAGGTACATCACACATGAACTGTGCAGTTATGAAGATCTGTCAAATTACCATTGTGGTTTCACTTCTCTTTTTAAAGTGCGCAGTTGCATCGGGGCACCATGAATGAACCCCTTCATTTTATAATAATAATAATAATTATTATTATTATTATTTATACCCCACCCCTTTGAGATCAATCGAGGTGGCTTAAACATTAAAATACTTTTACATCAATAAAGCAAACTGCATCCCTCCCCCCTTTAAAAAGATATTAAATCCGTTACAATTTAAGTTCATGAATAAACTTCTTTATTTCATGAATGAATGGATATTTTATGCGCAGTTGCATAACAGTTACAGCATCCCAGAGTCCCTACTGCACATGTCTAGGGTTCGGATTACGGCTGGAGCTAGGGTTTGGGAGCTTTAAAAACTGCACAGTTGCACTGCAGCATTTAGACACAGCTGCACAGTTACACCCTTTTTAAAAAGAAGCTGGGAAAAGCAGCTCCTTTTTAAAGCTGCTTTTCCCCCACTAAAATGCAAAAGAAGCGAGTTCATGCCAAACTTTCAGTGTGGGTCATCTAAAGGCTACACTTTCATGCAGGCATGAACACACCCCTTTTTGCCAGTCTAGATCAGCCCAATGTAACCCTTGAAACCCAACACTCCTGGGAGGGATTCCAAAAAAATTACCAAAAATCCAGGATGCTCTTTCTCAATGCAACTTTTGAAACTCTGCACTCTTGGGAGGGATTAACGTGCATACAAATCAACCCCTCAGATGTAAAGTATCTAGGGGTCACCATCACGAGAGATATCCCTCAGTTTATCTCTCGCAATTATAATCCAATCACTAAATGAATTAAATCAAATCTGGCCCATTGGAGGTCACTCCACTCATCCCTTTTGGGCAAAATTGCTTTAGTTAAATCTTTCATACTGCCAAAACTATTGTTTCTTTTTCAAACAGTTCCCTTGAGACCACCGAATTCATACTTTAAATGGTGGAACAAGTTATTAGACTCCCTAGTTTTTAATGGGAAATGCCCACGCTTCTCAAAAGCAGTTAAACATTCTAAAACTGGATATGGGGGGTTGTCACTTCCAAAACTTGATCTTTACTTTGAAGCTTCTCAGCTGAGTCAGATCACACAGTTGATTAGCAGAAACAGACTGACCAATTGGATAGATATTGAAATCGAAAGTACATCCCCTGCTACCTTTGATCAGTTTTTTTCCAGAATCTATATATAAATTCACTAAAATTTGTAATAACCCTTTTTTGCTCACTTCCTTGGTATTGTGGAAGAAATGGAGGCATCTCTTAGCCCCCTCCCCTCCCCTCTACGGCCCTTTCTTACCTATCTTCTTTTCCAGACCACAGAAAAATATGCACAGTTTCGAGATTGGGAGGTACATGGTCTGTACACAGTTAAGGACCTGTTTCATAATGGGACGACTATCACAACAGAGCAACTAACCAATGCTCTGGGCCCTGTTCATCAGAACTGGTATCAAATAATACAAATACAGTTATTCTTAAAGAAACTGCTCCAGATACAGGAATATCCTCGCCCACTCACTTTTTTTGAAAATATGTGTGTCTCTCCACGTATATATTCCAAAGGCCAAATTGCATTTCTTCTTTTAGAAGAAATATTTGGGAACTCAACACTTCATAAGGCAAGATGGGAAGCAGAACTTTCCCTTTCAATTGATAGTAAGAACTGGGAAAAAATATGGACTCATTTACTCCCGAACGTCCTCTCCAACTCGCTTCCAACAGAAAACCGTGGTATACACAAGATCTTCGGAGGATGAAGCGTGAGACGAGACGACTAGAGCGCTGTTGGCGTCAACACCGACGCTTATCTGACAAGACACTCCTAGAGAACCTATTAAGGTCCTATGGAGCGGCAATCGATGCAGCAAAGAACTCGTTCTATGCTGCTCGTATTGCATCGGCAGAGTCTCATCCAGCAGAGCTATTCTGGGTGGTAAAAGATCTAATTCGGCCCCCTTCCACCTTGAATCCATTATTAGAACCAACAAACACCTGCTGTGATGCTTTTAATGACTTTTTTGTCGATAAGATCTCTTAGATAAGAGCCGATCTAGACACCACTATTAATGCAGAAACTATGAGAGAGGCGTCCAGTGCCTCTGTGGACTTGGTTAAACTGGATCATTTTGAGTTTATAAATACCGAGGAAGTGGACAAGCTCCTTGGAAGTGTTAGGAAGACGACGTGCCCTCTTGATCCCTGCCCATCGTGGTTGACAATCCAAGGAGGGGATGTAGTGATGACATTGCTCCAGCTTATTGTCAACACATCCCTCAGGGAGGGCACATTTCCATCAGAATTGAAGCAGGCAGTGGTTAAACCACTTTTGAAAAAGCCCTCCCTGGACCCCTTGATTAAAAATAATTACAGACCAGTATCACTGTTACCATTTTTGGGCAAGGTGATCGAGAGGGCAGTTGCCCTCCAACTCCAAGCTGTCTTGGAAGAAGCCGAGAGATTATCCGGAGACACGGGGCGCAGTGTTATCAGTATGCTGACGACACACAAATATATTTCTCCATGTCTCCGGCTGCTGCAGTGACCAAGGATGGCATCTCTCCTCTAAACGCCTGCCTGGAGTCGGTAATGGGCTGGATGAGGGAAAATAAACTCAAATTGAATCCAGAGAAAACGGAGGTACTTGTGATAGGATCCCCTTGCCCTGGGATGGAGATTTGTCAACCTGTCCTGGACGGGATTACACTTCCCCTAAAGGACAAAGTACGCAGTCTGGGCGTACTCCTGAACTCATCGCTCCAGCTGACACATCAGGTGGAAGCGACAGCCAGGAGTGCGTGGTATCAGCTTCGGCTGATACGCCAGCTGTGTCCCTACCTGGACAGGGGGGACCTTGAAACATTGGTACATGCACTGGTAACCTCTCGTTTAGATTCCTGTAATGCGCTTTACATGGGGCTACCTTTGTACCAAGTCCAGAAGCTGCAGTTAATTCAAAATGCAGCAGCCAGATTATTAACAGTGGCACCAAGATCTGAACACATCACCCCTATATTAAGATCATTACACTGGCTGCCGATTAGCTTCCGGGCCCAATACCAAGTGTTGGTCATTACCTTTAAAGCCCTATATGGTTCGGGTCTGAGTTACTTGAAGGAGCGCCTCTCCCTACATAATCTGCCTCGCACTCTCAGAACATCAGGGAAGAATTTATTAGATCCCATTAACACAAGATTGATATCAACTTCCCAGAAGTCATTCTCTGCGGCAGCTCCAAAGCTCTGGAATGAATTGCCGGAGGAGATCCGTCTTATTCCTTCCTTGGATGCTTTTAAGAAAGCCCTTAAGACGGATCTCTTCCGGCGGGCCTACCCACCTGATCTACTTTGATGGATCTTGAATGAACAGACTAAACTAATAACATACACAGTGACACTGCCCAGGAGGACAGTATGATTATAGTTGTTTTAATTGTTTTTAAATTGTTTTAACCTTGTAATTTTTAACGCTTTTGGTGGTCTCTTCCAACTCAATGATTCTATGATTCTATGATTCTATGATCCGAAGGGAGAGGCAGGAAATAATAATAATAATAATAATAATAATAATAATAATAATTTAAAACAAGGTCTATTGCCATTAAAGAAAATACCATCAAGTTGGTCCATCACTGGTACCTTACCCCAGTTAAACTGGCTCGTATGTCTACCAATGCTAATCCAAAATGTTGGGGAGAATTTGAAGGTAGGGGAACTTTTGTACATATGTGGCTGGACTGTCCCTTGGTGCATAAATACTGGATAGAAATTTTACAACTAGTCTCCAAGATCACTAAACAAAGTATACAATTATCACCACCCCTTCTCCTGTTCTCCATTTTCATGAATGAAAATAAAGCCCTGCAGCATAAAGAACTCATCAGTTTCCTTTTGGCTGTTGCCAGGCTTGAGATAGCCAAGAACTGGAAAACTGTAAAGTTGAGTATTGCAGGATGGTGGACTAGACTCTGGGACTTGTGATCAATGGAGAAAATTGCAGATTATAACAATAGAGCGAGAGGTTTACACTCTGGACTGACTTTTCATAAGATTTGGCACCCACTTATTGAATATATCCAACAGGATTTACTCTCTAGACATCCCCCAATTTTAGCTAAATTTTTATGGAAAGATGTCTTTTAAGATCCCTGAATACACCTCTTGCTTATAATTTTTAGGAAATTATTGGGGTTAATATCTTTTATCTATTGTTGTTTTGGTGTACCATGTATTGTCTGTTGTTCTGTTTTAGAATGTATTAAAATTTTAAAAAAATGGTACTCACTGCCATCAATGACATCCCCAAAGGCTATCTCTAAGGCTCAGGTTTGGGTAGGAAACTTCTGGAACTGGGTCAGTCCTGAAGTGGCAGCCCTTATATACAGCTACCTGTGGTCTCTGAAAGAGTTCTTTTCTGTGTCTTAATGGTGGGAACATTATACTGTGTGGGAGAGGGGCTTCTCTCTTGTGGCACTCTAGTTGTGGAAGGCTTTCTATGTTAAAACCTTTGGGACCTAATTGAGTTTATCCAGATCTGCATGGTTTTAAACGCCCAACTTAAGCTCACTGGATGACCTTAAGTAAGGTACCTTGTCACCCTAACCTGCCTTACTTAGTTGTGCTGAAGATAAGTGGAAGAGAGGAGCTCCATTCTCATCGCCTTGAGTGAAAAGAAGGAATAAAAATCTAATTAACAACAAACATACTTCTGGGTTTGTTTGTTTTTTTCTTTCTAATTTGCTACCTGCAGGACACTGCCAACGAAAGAAAGAAATTAGTAGTAGTAGTAGTATCTGTATATTTGGGAAGGTGGTCAAGCATCAACTAGACCATGACATTTAGCAAATAGACTGTGTTTGACTCAGGAGTCATTCCTGCCTAGCCTGGGTGACTTGCTAAAACTCTTCTCTAAGAAATTTTCAGGCAAAAAAACCCCTAGAAAAAACAAAATCTAGAATGACTGAAAAAGACAACAGCTCACCTCTTCTGCCTTCTCTTGTTCCACTCCCCCTAAAGCACATCAAATAATTTTACAGCCCAGGAGTACATAGAATTTTGTTTGTTTGTTTTTCAATACAAAAATTGATGCATGAGCTAGCTGGAACACAGGACAACAGCTGCTTGGCTCCAGGCGATGTAGAACTTTGCTATACAGAAAGCGGTGTCAGATTGTGTTAAATCTACCGAAGCCATCATCCATGCTGTGATTTTTTTAAAAAATTCACTGGCCATGTACCCATTGAAAAAGATTGTTGTTGTTTTCAATGCTACATCCATTTCAAACATCAGAAGAGAGTCAGGCTATCTTTTCAGAAAGATGCAACTGATCTATAAGGCAACTTTCAAAAAGAATCAGTATTTGCTCTTAACTGAGTGCAAGCTGGTTAAAGCTGTTCAGTGTCCCGACTGCATATTTATGTGGAACACTATGAGCTAGAAGATGGAGGGGGCATTGCACATTTAAAAAAATGAATTCAGATATGTCATGGATTACAAAAGGATCATTTATTAAAATATACTATTGCTGGGGGTGGGTGGAGATTTGGACTTCACCACTTGTGTTTTCAGTGCAGACTTTGTCCAAAAATGCTTTAATTTATTTAAGGAAACTTTTCCTCCCCTGAAGTAACTATGTTGTAGAGGTTCAGTCTGCAACATGTTCCAAAGTTATTCTGTGAAGAGGTCACTTCACACACAACGGAAGTAGATGGTTGGAGGAATGTCACACACAGAAGTAGGGAAACCACAGTTTGTTCTGTGAGCTTGCAGCTACAGAATCTCTTTGAATCTCTCTCTGTTATCAGAGATGATGAGGAAAAGCATCAGGGTCAGGCATCAGGGACAGAGCAGGGCAGCCTGAGAATAGCACCAAGGGAACAGCCACGGCTAAGCCTCAGAGGAGGCGTGTGGTGGTGGTGGGGGACTCCTTGCTGAGGGGTACAGAAGCAGTGGTTTGTGGGCCTGACAAGATGTCTCGGGAGGTGTGTTGTCTCCCTGGGGCAAAGATCCATCATGTGACGGAGAGGCTGACAAGACTTGTCAAGCCTACTGATCAATACCCCCTTCTTTTGGTTCATGTGGGAACCAATGATACTGCAAGGCACAGCCTTCAGAATATCATAAGGGATTATGAGGCTCTGGGAAGGAAGCTGAAAGAGATGGATGCACAGGTTGTCATCTCATCTCTTCTCCCAGTGGAAGGGCATGGTCCAGGAAGGGAGAAGAAAATAGCAGAGGTGAATAACTGGCTCCGTAGATGGTGCCGCCAAGAACAGTTTGGATTCTTGGATCATGGGCTGCGGTTCCATGAGGAGGGACTTCTGGCAAAGGATGGGCTGCATCTCACGCCAGTTGGCAAAAACATTTTTGCCAGTAGTCTCAAAAATCTGATCAGGAGGGCTTTAAACTGAGTTATATGGGGGAGGGAGACATTATTCTGGAAGGCAAAAGGGCTGGAGGAAATAGTCAAACTGACATAGAGGGAACAAGGCAAACAGTGCAAGGACCCAACAGTGGGAAGCAAAAAAATTTGCACAGGCAGCAAGTAAAGGGAACACATGTTCTTAGATGTCTCTACACTAATGCACAGAGTATGGGAAATAAACAGGATGAACTTGAACTCCTAGCACAGCAAAGCAAATATGATATAATAGGCATCACTGAAACCTGGTGGGATGAGTCTCATGATTGGAATGCAGAAATAAAGGGGTATAACCTTTTCAAGAGAAACAGGCCAAACGGGAAAGGAGGAGAAATAGCATTATATGTCAGGGATATTTACACCAGTGAAGAAATACAGGACATCAGTACTGGAGGCCAAGTGGAGAGCATCTGGATAAAAATTAAAGGAGAGGGAAACAACAGGGATGTTACTGTGGGAGTCTACTACAGACCTCCAAGTCAGACGGAGGAATTGGATGATGCCTTTCTAGAACAGATGACCACACACTCAGAAAGGAGAGATGTAGTAGTGATGGGGGACTTCAACCACCCGGATATTTGCTGGAATTCAAACTCAGCCAAATCCTCAAGGTCGAGCAAATTCCTCACTTGCCTGGAAGACAATTTCATTGTCCAAAAGGTGGAAGAAGCAACAAGGGGATCAGCTATTTTAGATCAGATCTTAACCAACAGGGATGACCTAGTCAATGGAGTGCAAGTGGTTGGATCCTTAGGGGGAAGTGACCATGTTCTCCTGGAGTTTGTTATACAGCGGAAAGGGGAAGCCAGGCATAGTCAGACACGCATTCTAGATTTTAGGCGAGCTGTTTTCAATAAACTTAGAGAAATACTGGGGGTGATCCCATGGTCAGGAAAACCAAAAGAAAAGGGAGTTCAAGATGGATGGGAGTTTCTCAAAAGGGAGATACTGAAGGCACAATTTCAAACAGTTCCAATGAGGAAGAAAAATGGGAGGTGTCTCAAGAAGCCAGGATGGATGACTAAGGAACTTTCAACTGAGATAAGCCTTAAACAGAACATGTATAAGAAATGGAAAAATGGGGAAATCACCAAAGAGGAATTCAAAGAGATAGCCAGCACATGTAGAGGTAAAGTCAGAAAAGCTAAAGCGCAGAATGAACTCAAGCTTGCTAGAGAGGTTAAGAACAATAAAAAGGGCTTTTTTGGGTATGTCTGAAGCAAAAGGAAGAGGAAGGAAACGGTAGGGCCACTGCGTGCAGAAGATGGCAAAATGCTAACAGGGGACAGAGAAAAGGCAGAATTACTCAACACCTTCTTTGCTTCAGTCTTCTCAGAAAAGGCAATGGATGCTCAACCTAAGGATAATGGAGCAGAAGACAGAATAGGGGAATTTCAGCACGGAATAAGTAAAGAGATAGTACAGGAATACTTGGTTAACCTAAATGAATATAAGTCTCCAGGACCAGATGAACTACATCCAAGAGTATTAAAAGAAATGGCAAATGTAATATCAGAGCCATTGGCAATAATCTTTGAGAACTCCTGGAGAACAGGAGAAGTCCCAGCAGACTGGAGGAGGGCAAACTGTTAAGGCATGGAACATGGGAGATATAGTAGTAGAAATGCAAAGCTGTATGTATGAGAACCAAAGTTCTGTAGATTTCCAGTCTGAGGTGATGCAATGTGGTGAGACACGTACACAACAACAACAGCTGTTCTTGTAGTCAAAACACACAAGTGAAAAACAATACGAAGATCCGGAAAGGAAGGTCGAGAGAAAGTAAACAGCGACATCACTGGAAAACATCACGTGGGAAGTTGAGTCATAGAAAGAGGTTGGACTTAGTATGGGAAAGTGTCAAGTTAACCAATGATATTATTTGTAAACACCTAGTGCACACCCAGTGGGTGGCAACCAAAAACAGCACTATTTCTGTATTGTTCCGGTGAGCCATTGCAACGTAACTCAACTTTACTCAACGTAGCTTAACCTGCATCCTGAACCTGATTGTAATCATGTAAGCTAATTGAGAGAACAGCCAACATGGCTGAAACTAAGTTTCTTGTGCAGGAGGAAGGTGTGAATGTATATAGTTTACTTAGCATAGCAAGATAGTGCATAGCAAATGTGTTGCAAAGATGTTTATTGTTTTCTTGTTCAGTTTGTATTATTCAAGTAGCAAATAAAGATAGTTTAGTATACAGCTTGTGTGGTTTGTTGACTGCTGGAAGCAAGAAGATTTAAGCAGCAACTATAATTCCAGAGGTTCCAGAGCTGGCGGTTTCGTTCCTGGAAAGAGAGCACTGTAAGATGATGTCAGGATCTTCAGCAGCTTCTCTGCAACTCTGCTACAAGGTTTGCAACACATCATACCATTGATCAGAACTGGTCAGCACAACTTTACCAAGATGGTGAGGAGTTAGTCCTGGGTAAAGTGCAACACCTCCCATCATCCCTGACACAAACGTAGTCCCTATCTTCAAAATGGGAAAAAAAGAGGATCCCAACAATTATCGTCCAGTTAGTCTGACATCAATACCAGGAAAGATTCTAGAGCAGATCATTAAACAGAGAGTCTGTGAACATTTAGAAGCCAATTCCATAATCACAAAAAGCCAGCATGGGTTTCAGAGAAACAAGTCCTGCCAGACAAATCTGATCTCTTTTTTTGATAAAATTACCAGCTTGGTAGATGAAGGGAATGCTGTGGATATAGTATATCTTGATTTCAGTAAGGCCTTTGACAAGGTTCCCCATGACATTCTTGCAAACAAGCTTGGAAAATGTGGACTAGACAAGGTAACCGTTACATGGATTTGTAACTGCTTGACTGGCCGCACACAAAGGGTGCTCAACAATGGCTCCTTTTCATCCTGGAGAGAAGTGACCAGTGGGGTCCCACAGGGATCTGTACTTGGCCCAGTGCTATTCAATATCTTTATTAATGACTTGGATGACAGAATTGGGGGCATACTTATCACATTTGCAGATGACACCAAATTAGGAGGAGTAGCCAATACTCCAGAAGACACGATCAAAATTCAAAATGACCTGAATAGATTAGAAAACTGGGCCAACGCTAACAAAAGAAAATTCAATGCGGAGAAATGTAAGGTACTGCACTTAGGACGCAAAAATGAAATGCACAGATATAGGATGGGGGACATCTGGCTGAATGAAACTATGTGTGAAAGGGATCTAGGAGTTCAAGTAGACCATAAGTTGAACATGAGTCAACAGTGCGATGCGGCAGCTAAAAAGGCCAATGCTATTCTAGGCTGCATCAATAGAAGTATAGCGTCTAGATCAAGGGAAGTAATAGTGCCACTCTATTCTGCTTTGGTCAGGCCACACCTGGAATACTGTGTCCAGTTCTGGGCACCACAATTCAAAAAGGATGTGGAGAAACTGGAGCATGTCCAAAGGAGGGCAACTAAGATGGTGAAGGGACTGGAAACCATGCCCTATGAGGACCGCCTTAGGGAACTGGGGATGTTTAGCCTGGAGAAGAGAAGGTTAAGAGGTGATATGATAGCCCTGTTTAAATATTTGAAAGGATCTCATATTGAGGAGGGAGCAAGCTTGTTTTCTGCTGCTGCAAAGACTAGAACACGGAACAATGGATGCAAGCTGCAGGAAAAGAGATTCCACCTCAACATTAGGAGGAACTTCCTGACAGTAAGGGCTGTTCGACAGTGGAACACACTCCCTCGGAGTGTAGTGGAGTCTCCGTCCTTGGAGGTCTTTAAGCAGAGGCTGGATGGCCATCTGTCGGGGATGCTTTGACTGGGAGTTCCTGCATGGCAGGGGGTTGGACTGGATGGCCCTTGTGGTCTCTTCCAACTCTATGATTCTATGATTCTATGATTCTATGGATATGAAGCTGAAAATATGTCTACATTATATAGATGCGAGGAGGTATCCAAAACTTTTAATGATCACCTTTTTAAAAAATTGACAGAAAGTTTGTTTTGATCTGTAGTTGTTAACTTATCTTTATGTAGTCACTATCTAGATTTATACATTTTTCCCAGCGTATCTTGACTCTCCGAATATCTGCTATTGTTGAAGTATGCAGACTGTGTCTTACAAGGGGGTCATAGAATCATAGAATCATAGAGTTGGAAGAGACCACAAGGGCCATCCAGTCCAACCCCCTGCCATGCAGGACCTCCAAATCAAAGCATCCCTGACAGATGACCATCCAGCCTCTGTTTAAAGGCCTCCAAGGAAGGAGACTCCACTACGCTCTGAGGGAGTGTGTTCCACTGTCGAACAGCCCTTACTCTCAGGAAGTTCCTCCTAATGTTGAGGTGGAATCTCTTTTCCTGCAATTTATATCCATTATTCCGCGTCCTAGTCTCTGCAGCAGCAGAAAACAAGCTTGCTCCCTCCTCAATATGACATCCCTTCAAATATTTAAACCGGGCTATCATATCACCTCTTAACCTTCTCTTCTCCAGGCTAAACATCCCCAGTTCCCTAAGGCGTTCCTCATAGGGCATGGTTTCCAGACCCTTCACCATCTTAGTTGCCCTCCTTTGGACCTGCTCCCGTTTCTCAACATCCTTTTTGAATTGTGGTGCCCAGAACTGGACACAGTATTCCAGGTGGGGCCTGACCAAGGCAGAATAGAGTGGCACTATTACTTCCCTTGATCTAGACACTATACTTCTATTGATGCAGCCTAAAATTGCATTGGCTTTTTTAGCTGCCGCATCGCACTGTTGACTCATGTTCAGCTTATGGTCTACTTGGATTCCTAGTTCCCTTTCACATGTGGTCTCATTCAGCCAGGTGTCCCCCATTTTATATCTGTGCATTTCATTTTTCCTCCCTAAGTGCAGAACCTTACATTTCTCTGCGTTGAATTTCATCTTGTTAGCATTGGCCCACCTTTCTAGTCTATTCAGGTCATTTTGAATTTTGATCCTGTCCTCTGGGATATTAGCTACTCCTCCTAGTTTAGTGTCATCTCCAAATTTGATAAGTATGCTCCCAATTCTGTCATCCAAATCATTAATAAAGACATTGAATAGCACTGGGCCCAGGACAGAACCCTGTGGGACCCCACTGGTCACTTCTCTCCAGGATGAAAAGGAGCCATTGTTGAACACCCTTTGAGTTCGGCCACTCAACCAATTACAAATCCATGTAACAGTTAACTTGTCTATCCCACATTTTGCAAGCTTATTTGCAAGAATGTGATGGGGAACCTTGTCAAAGGCCTTACTGAAATCGAGGTATACTATATCCACAGCATTCCCTTCATCTACCAAGCTGGTAATTTTATCAAAAAAAGAGATCAGGTTCGTTTGGCATGACCTGTTTCTCTGAAACCCATGTTGGCTTTTTGTGATTATGGCATTGGCTTCTAAATGTTCACAGACTCTCTGCTGAATGATCTGCTCTAGAATCTTTCCTGGTATTGATGTCAGACTAACTGGACGATAATTGTTGGGATCCTCTTTTTTTCCCTTTTTGAAGATGGGGACAACGTTTGCCCTCCTCCAGTCTGCTGGGACTTCTCCTGTTCTCCAGGAGTTCTCAAAGATTATTGCCAATGGCTCTGATATTACATTTGCCAGTTCTTTTAATACTCTAGGATGTAGTTCATCTGGTCCTGGAGATTTATATTCATTTAGGTTAACCAGGTATTCCTATACTACCTCTTTACTTATTCTGTGCTGAATTTCCTCTATTCTGTCTCCATTATCCTTAGGTTGAGCACCCTTTGCCTTTTCTGAGAAGACTGAAGCAAAGAAGGTGTTGAGTAATTCTGCCTTTTCTCTGTCCCCTGTTAGCATTTTGCCATCTTCTGCACGCAGTGGCCCCACTGGTTCCTTCTTCTTCCTTTTGCTGCGGACATATCCAAAAAAGCCCTTTTTATTGTTCTTAACCTCTCTAGCAAGCCTGAGTTCATTCTGCGCTTTAGCTTTTCTGACTTTACCCCTACATGTGCTGGCTATTTGTTTGAATTCCTCTTTCGTGATTTCTCCATTTTTCCATTTCTTATACATGTTCCGTTTAAAACTTAGCTCGTTTGAAAGTTCCTTAGTCATCCATCCTGGCTTCTTGAGACATCTTCCATTTTTCTTCCTCATTGGAACTGTTTGAAATTGTGCCTTCAATATCTCCCTTTTGAGAAACTCCCATCTGTCTTGAACTCCCTTTTCTTTTAGTATTCCTGACCATGGGATCACTCCCAGTATTTCTCTAAGTTTATTGAAATTAGCTCTCCTAAAGTCTAGAGTGCATGTCTGACTATGCCTAGCTTCTCCCTTCCACTGTATTACAGGAGAACATGGTCACTTCCACCTAAGGATCCAACCACTTGCACCCCATCAACTAGGTCTTCCCTGTTGGTTAAGATCAGATCTAAAATGGCTGATCCCCTTGTTGCCTCTTCCACCTTTTGGACAATGAAATTGTCTTCCAGGCAAGTGAGGAATTTGCTAGACTTTGAGGATTTGGCTGAGTTTGACTTCCAGCAAATATCAGGATAGTTGAAGTCACCCATCACTACTACATCTCTCTTTTCTGAGTATGTGATTTTCTGTTCTAGAAAGGCATCATCCAATTCCTCTGCCTGAGTCGGGGGTCTGTAGTAGACTCCCACAGTAACATCCCTGTTATTTCCCTCTCCTTTAATTTTTATCCAGATGCTCTCCACCTGGCTTCCAGTATTGACTTCTTGCATCTCTTCACTGGTGTAAATATCCCTGACATATAATGCTATTCCTCCTCCTTTCCTGCTTGGCCTGTTTCTCTTAAAAAGGTTATACCCCTCTATTTCTACATTCCAATCATGAGACTCATCCCACCAGGTTTCAGTGATGCCTATTATATCATATTTCCCTTGTTGTGCTAGGAGTTCAAGTTCATCCTGCTTATTTCCCATACTCTGTGCATTAGTGGAGAGGCATTTAAGACCATGTGTCCTCTTTACTTGCTGCTTTTGCACATTTTTTTGCCTCCTACTGTTGGGTCCTTGCACTGTTTGCCTTGTTCCCTCTATGCCACTTGGACTATTCTCTCCATCCCTTTTGCCTTCCAGTATAATGTCTCCCTCCCCCACATAACTCAGTTTAAAGCCCTCCTGATCAGATTCTTCAGACTGTTGGCAAAAATGTTTTTGCCAACTGGCGTGAGATGCAGTCCATCCCTTGCCAGAAGTCCCTCCTCATGGAACCGCAGCCCATGATCCAAGAATCCAAACTGTTCTTGGCAGCACCATCTACGGAGCCAGTTATTCACCTCTGCTATTTTCCTCTCCCTTCCTGGACCATGCCCTTCTACCGGGAGTAGAGATGAGATGACAACCTGTGCATCCATCTCTTTCAGCTTCCTTCCCAGAGCCTCATAATCCCTTTTGATATTCTGAAGGCTGTGCCTTGCAGTATCATTGGTTCCCACATGAACCAAAAGAAGGGGATAACGGTCAGTAGGCTTGACAAGTCTTGTCAGCCTCTCCGTCACATGATGGATCTTTGCCCCAGGGAGACAACACACCTCCCGAGACATCTTGTCAGGCCCACAAACCACTGCTTCTGTACCCCTCAGCAAGGAGTCCCCCACCACGACCACACGCCTCCTCCGAGGCTTAGCAGTGGCTGTCCCTTTTCGTGATACTCTCAGGCTCTCCTGCTCTGTCCCTGATGTCTGTCCCTGCTGCTTTTCCTCATCATCTCTGACAACAGAGAGAGATTCAAAGCGATTCTGTAGCTGCAAGCCGCTCACAGAACGTTCCCTGGTTTCCTTCTGTGTGTGACCTTCCTCCAAGCATCTACCTCTGTTGTATGTGGAGTGACCTCCTCCGCCCCAACAACTTCCTCTCTCTGTTTCCCACCCAAGACATTCTGTTCTGATCTGTTCAGGAGAATCTCCTGCTCTCTATGATGCTGGAGTGCAGATATCTGCACCTCTAGCTGCTGTACTTTCTCTTCCAAGAGGGCTACCAACTTGCACTTGTGGCAGGTGTAGTTCGCCACCTCTGTAGGCAAGAAGACAAACATCCCACAAGTGTTGCAGGTGACTGCTGCAGGGCCTTCAGTGTCCATACTGAGAAGTCTTAAGGAGGCACTGAAACAAGACTGTGGGCTTCCCTTGCTAGACTTGGCCTTTATTCCCAAGCTCTGTCACTGAGTTCAAGTCACGGGGCCTATAGTTATGTAGAGAGCTCCTGGCTAAAAGCTCCTTCCAAAGGCAAGTCTCTGATTCACTTCCTCTGATGCTTCAGGCCGGCTCCTCTTCTATTCTCTAAACACCTCCTTGACTAGATAAAAAAAATCAAAATTCGCTTCTGCTAGCCTTGAGTAGCCTTAAGTAGCCTCCCAGCACTGGCTCCCAGAATGCAATGGCTCAAGTGTAAATTAAATTAGATCTCACCCAAGCACATGGACTACAGCCTCCTCCTTTTCTTTCTCCTCCTTAAAGGAAATGAACCTTCTGCTAGCCTTGAGTAGCCTTGAGTAGCCTCCCAGCACTGGCTCCCAGAATGCAATGGCTCAAGTGTAAATTAAATTAGATCTCACCCAAGCACATGGACTACAGCCTCCTCCTTTTCTTTCTCCTCCTTAAAGGAAATGAAGCTTCTGCTAGCCTTGAGTAGCCTTAAGTAGCCTCCCAGCACTGGCTCCCAGAATGCAATGGCTCAAGTGTAAATTAAATTAGATCTCACCCAAGCACATGGACTACAGCCTCCTCCTTAAAGGAAATGGATAGCCATAGTGGTACCCATTCACAAAAAAAGGTAACAACAAAGATCCTAATAACTATAAGCCTATTTGCTTAATAGATAATATAATATAATATAATTGAGGTTCCTTTTGAACCAACTACCGTAGAAAGCTGGGTCATTGATAATGGAATACTTACAGAAGAACAAGCTGGATTTAGACAAAATCGATCTACCATTGACAACTGCTTTATTCGAAATCATATGATTGCCAAATATACTAACAAACATCGATATGCTGCTTTCATAGATCTTTCCGCAGCATTTGACACAGTGAATAGAGAAATTCTATGGAACAATCTAATTGACCTTAAAATTGAATTGCGATTGTTGTTATTAATCAAAGCCCTTTATACAGGTACTAGAGAGTGAGATTTGGTTTAAACGGGGCCTTGACAAATAAAATTAATATACACAAAGGGGTAAGACAAGGGTGCGTAGTAGCTCCCTTATTATTTAATTTATATATTAATGACCTATCATCCACAATGAAAGATTCTACAGTCCATATACCAACAGTCCTACATACTCCTTGTAACACTTTGCTTTATGCTGATGACATGATTTTGTTCCCATATTCTCAAGTAGATATGCAGAGATTGTTAGAAAGACTTAGTGGTTATTGTCAGAATAATTTCCCGACTATTAACAAATCTAAGTCAAACATAATGGTATTTGGTAAGCAAATGCAGAGTCATAGATGGCAAGTAGAGGGTGAGCCAATAGATCAAGTAAGGAGCATCTCTTATCTAGGTGTAACATTATCAGAAAATGGATCCTGGTCATGCCATCATCAAAGGAGTTCACTTAGAGCAAAGGCCTGCTTGAATCTCATACTTAAACTAAAAGCTCACAATTACCCTGGCTCTCTAACCCCAATAATTAATGTTTATAAAGCTAAAGTGACATCTATGCTTTTATACGCAGCAGAAGTTTGGGGTTTAAATCCCATTCAGTAGTTGAACTAGCTCAGTCTCAACATCTGAGATGTATATTGGGTGTAGACAAGAGGACATCCGCGGCTGCTGTTAGAGCAGAACTAGAAATATATTCTATACATTTGCATGCCAAAATCAAAGTCTTTAACTATTGGTGTAAAACCAATAAAATGGGGCTAGATAGATTACCAAAGTCTTAGAAAAGTCTCAATCCCATCTTGAGTCCTCTTGGTTTAGACAAATAACAAACTTTATTATGAGTTGTAGTCTCCCTGTAACCTGCACAGTCAATGAGCAAGCAAAAAAGGGTGCGAGACAGAGAATCCAGGATATTGAGGCCCAAAAAGATATAGCCACCCTTAGTAAGGTAGGCAATTTAAAATGGCTGAGCCATTTTAAATGCACTTTTCTTTTCTTTTTTTATTAATATCTTTATTAAATTTTTCATAGATATAATAACAAAAGAAAATTAGTCGTTTGTACATTGCAGCTCATAAAATCATAACGCACATTATTACTTATAATATTTGCCCACATGTAATCTTCTATTGTTTTCTATCATCTAACATCTCATATGATTTCTTTTTCTCCTTCTTACTTCCTTCTTCTCAGTTCCTTTAAATGTTACTCAGTTAATATTTTTGTTTCCTGCTATTTTTGTTTACATTCCATATAAATAATTTCCCCCCCTATTTTTCAAACACTTTGAAAAAGAGAGGGAGAGAAAAAAAAAAAAGAAAAAAAAGGAAAAAAACGTACCTTACCACCATTTCTCTTGGTTCCTTCTAATTTATATAAACAATGGAATGTATATTTTAAATATTCTCCTTATTATTTCTTTCCAAATTATAACTTTGGTATTTCTGTTTTTATTCATATCTTCCTGAAAAGAGAGATCATATTTAGCATTGCATCTCTATGCATCTCTATGTCATTTTTTGATATATAATACACTTTATTCTTGCCAGTTTTCAGGAATATTATATTAATAATTATTTCTCCAAATTCCATTTCTTTCCC
Organism: Urosaurus nigricauda; assembly: GCA_034509955.1. Classification (NCBI taxonomy): domain Eukaryota; kingdom Metazoa; phylum Chordata; class Lepidosauria; order Squamata; family Phrynosomatidae; genus Urosaurus; species Urosaurus nigricauda. The sequence continues at coordinate 3,602,043 of JAOEGL010000014.1, forward strand.
CAGTATGTTACAATAGGTGTCCATTCTTCATCTATCCTATCTATTTTATTGGTATCTAACGTCTATCCATCTCTCGGGCTTTGTTAATTTTTAAAAGCCAATCTTCAACATTTAAATCTATCTCTGATTTCCAATTCTTTGCTATAATTATTCTTGCTGTGGTTATTAAATATAATATTACCCACCACCATTTAATTTCATCTTCTGGTCTTATTATTGATATCATGTTCAATAAATATAACTCTGGTTTCTTTTTAAATCTTATATTCAACATCTCTTGTATTAATTTGTGTATTTTGTCCCCAAAAATATTAACCTTCTCACACTTTCACCACATATGTATCGCTGTGCCTCTTTCTTTTTTACATCTCCAACATGAATCATTTTTCAGCTTAAATTTTTTTTTTACATTCACCGGGGTATGGTACCATCTGTTGCTTATTTTTAAAAAAAATCTTTTAGAACTTGCGATTTTGTGAATTTATTTGTTTTTTTCCATGCTTTTCCCCACATTTCCAATTGAATTGGGTGTCCAAAATCCTTTGCCCACTCGATCATATATTGTTTTATTGGTTCTTTCACTAATTCTCTATTTATAAGTAATTTATAATATTTTGATATCTTCTTAACATCTGGTTTCATTATTATTTCATCCAAATCCGTTTGTTTCATTTCTATACCCTCTGATTTCTGATCTAAATTAAATCTGTATTTTATTTGTAGGTAATTAAACCAGTTTAATTCCATCTTTTTATCTATTAACATTTCTATAGTCTTCAGAATGGCTTCATATTTTTCATTAGTTGTAATTAGATCTTTGTAAGTTAACCATTTTACTTTATTTCCCCATCTACTAAAGAAAGCCTCTTGTGGTGACACCCAGAGTGGTATTGTTACGGTAAACAAAGGGTCAATTAACCCATTCACAACCAATTATGCAAGTGAGGCATTTGTGAAGATTTCCAACCAGATCCATTTATTCCAAAACAGCCTTAGTCTGCATGCATTGTTTCAGCCAAAAGTCATCTCCTGACTGAATGCCCCAAACATGGCGTAAACAGTTTTTATTAACCCACAAAATATTCATTGAGCATGCGTAGTTTAACATTCATCAATATATATATCCACACATTTCCACTCATTTCACTGTTGGTATATATCTCTATCTGTCTGCACAGACTTACTTGACTGAAACCTTTTGTTCTTTTACCCTTCTGATTTTCTGGGCATTAAGCCAGCCTTGGTCTTATCAGGAACACTCAAAGCGTCTTTGTTGTCATTAGCACTCATTGGCTTCCCTCCTCCCTCCTAAGGTGGGGGCTACAAGCCAGATTCAAAAGGACAAGTTTTTCCTTTGGTTCTATTTCTCGCTATGGCTGAACTATTGATCATTAATGGCAGACATTATTGGTTTCATTTGGTTATCAATGGCTTTATTAGCTTTTACTTTAACAGTATTCTCGTATAGAATTTATTTTTGATAGTGATTCAAGTCTTCATTAACAAACAATTTATTGGATTATTATAGAAATCTTTGTTTATTACTGCCTTATTATACCACACATAGGCGGGTCAACCAAAACGTAGCCCTGTTCCCTCCAATTTAAGCATTCAAGTTTAATCCAGTCCTGTATCCATAGCATGTTGCATGCCAACCTATATACATTAAGGTCAGGTAATGCACATCCTCCTTTTTCTTTATTTTTTTTCAAATTATTCCATTTAATCCTAGCCTTGCCTCCCTTCCAGACAAATTTCCGTAAATCCTTATTCCATTCGTTTATTGTCTTTTGTTTAATTTCAATAGGTAGGTTTATCAAAAGAAACAATATCTTTGGAAGGATTCCCATTTTTATCACTGCAATTCTACCTAGAATAGATAAGTTTAATTTATTCCATCTGTACAACTCCTCTCTGATCTTCTTCCATGTTATTTTGTAGTTATTATCATATAAATTGGTGTTGTTTTTTGCCAACCAAATCCCTAAATATTTTATTTTATTTCCAATCTGACATCCTGATTTTTGTTTCAATAATTCTTCCTCATTTTAGTTAATTTTTTTGTTATTATGCTGGATTTCCCTTTATTTCTTTTAAATCCTGAGAACCTTCCAAAATTATTGAGTTGGTACATAAAATGTTCTATATTTGTAGCGAGGTCTTCCAATATGGCCACCACATCGTCTGCGTAGGCTCTTACTTTTATCTCCTCACCTTTTATTCTTATACCTTTTATCTTGGTGTTCTTCCTGATCTGATTTTTAAAAAAATTCTAAACCCAATATAAACAATAAAGGCAACAAGGGACATCCCTGCCTTGTTCTTTTATATATCCAAAATTCATTCGTAAATTCACCGTTAATCTTGAGACAAGCAGTCTGATTGTTGTATATTTTTTGTACGCTATTTAAAAAAAAAATCTCCAATCTCCATTTGCTCCAAAAGTTTTAACATAAAGTTCCAATTTCAATTATCGAAAGATTTTTCATCATTGATAAATAAAAAAGCTGCTTTCTTTTCATTATGAGTATTATAGTAATCTAATGCATTTATTAAAGTTCTTATATTTTTCTTTATCTGTCTTCCTGGTAGAAATCCATTTTGATCCTCTCCAATCACTTCAGACAAATATTTTTTCATTCTTTCTGCTAAGATCATTGTGTAGATTTTATAATCATTATTCAATAATGAGATCGGCCTATAATTACATACTTGCTGCTCGTCCTTTCCCTCTTTCGGAATTAGCAATATTGCTGCTTTCCCCCAAGAGCCCAGCGTTCCTTCCCTCACAATTGCATTCAACATTCTTTTCAATGGATCCGTTAAATGCACTTTTCAAAGACCTAACTATCTAAAAATAGAAATGCCAAAATACCTGAGGGAGGCATTTACTCGAGCTAGATTTGACCAGCTTGACACAATGGGTAAGATATGGCAGATTTAATGGTATTCCTTATGATGAGCGAACTTGTATTTGTGGAGACCAAGAGATTGAAGATTTAGCTCATATTCTATTCAAGTGTAACTTGTACCAACAGAAAAGAGACCAGTATCTTGGTCCCTATATCACGATCAATGTTCTGGGATACCCATGTTAGAACTTCTTACTTCATGATTGGTCAAGATCCAAAAATATCTTTTACCACGGCTCGGTTTCTATGTAAAGCAATACAGTTGAGAGCTAGATATGTGGGGACAATTGTGGTCAACTGTAGAGGGGATGAGGAATTTTGATGTGTGACTGATGTTCAATCCTTTGTTTTATGTACTAGCATTTTAAATACGTATTTCCCCCCTCTCTATTTTACCCATCTTTGCCTTTTGAATCTTTTATACAGATTTTTATAATCAAGTTTTATAATTTTGTTTCATTCATGGGTTTTGTATTTAATTGTATGGCATTCACATGGTATCTGTACGGTATTTTATTCATATTTTAGATTTATTATATTAGCTTTTTCTAATTTCTATAGAATTTCTTCAGAATTTTTATAGCATGTTTTATCTGCTTTTGTGTTATTTTGATATGGCCTAAGGGCTAATCAATAAACATTGATTGATTGATTGATAGTGCCTACATAGAGATAAGTTAACAACTACAAATCAAAACAAACTTTCTGTCAATTTTTCAAAAAGGTGATCATTAAAACTTTTGGATACCCCCTTGTAGCAGTAGGACTTGTGTGTTCTGAGACAGAACAACTCTACGATTCTAGGAAAAGTCATCAAGTCACTCGCTCTCTTTTGTGACATTTTAAAATCCTATTGATGCTAATACTTGGTTCCATTTTCTATGCAGATAATCTCTGTTTTGTAGAAATAGAGTTTGGAAGCAAGCTTCAAGCTCATGATTTTTTAAAATTGCCTATTTGCTTGAAAAATGGCTGTCAGAATTACACTAGCTAGTGTTAATCTATACCTTATGGAAGCCCAGCCAAAGACATTCTGCATGGTTTCTCACTGTGTTTATATATATGCCAGCCTGCAACTGGTTAATGAGTGTTTGCCTTCTTGAAGGGTCCTGTGTCCTATGTCTTGTGGTAGCTGCTTTTGTGAGTTATTAATCTCTCCTTGTTCCCTGTCTTTGCCAACAGCTTCTGGGGCAAGAAAGAGACTGATTCTGCAAAGGTTAAACCTCTGTTTAGTCATCTATGGGGCTTTCTAGATTGGCAAAAAGAAGTGTGTTCATGGCTGCATGAAACTCTAGCCTTTAGATGAGAAAAAGGGAAAGTGTGCCATGAAAACACTTTTTTTGCGTTTTAGGGGAGAAGAAGCGCCTTTAAAAAGGTGCTGGTTTTCCCAGCTTCTTTTTTAAAAACTGCGGAACAGCACAGCTCCATCTAAAGGCTGTGGTGCAGCTGCTAAGCATTAAGGAAAAGGCAACTTCATGTCACACTTTCCTGCCAATCTAGAGAGCCCCTATGCTTCCAGGGAGAGTTCAGGCCTGATCTGCTTTATGTTCTACCCACTGGTCTTTTTAGTGGTCCACAGTATACTCAAAACTTTGCTCTAGCACCGCATCTCAAATGAGTTAATTTTCTTCCTACCAGCTTTCTTCACTGTCCAGCTCTCACAAGCATACATAGAAATGGGAAATATGATGACATGGACAATCCTAATTAGTTCCTTCATAGCTGCCCAGGATTCAGTGGTCTTAATGCCCTACCTGTTTTGATACTGTGTACTACCACACAACTAACCTTTTTTTTTCTTTCCTCCAGCCACCTTTCTGTGCTCGACAACTGTTTCTACATTACTGATTTATTACAGCAGAACACAATAAAAGAAATGTCTCCAGATTAAAAAAATTTTTTTTTGCATTTGTAATTTCAGATTTTAAGACCACTTAAATGACAGCATCTCCATGACTTCAGAAATAAAAATGTGCTGCTTTTTTTGCTTTTTTTTTGCTTCTACTTCCCAAGTGTAATACATTTGTGAATTTTAAATGGCAAATTTTAGGTGAGGATTATTTTAATAGGAGCCCATCTTATTTGCCCTTTTAAATGATGTGTTTTAACCAATGTGTTTTAGCTGATGTTGTTGTTTGTTGTTTTCCCCACCTCGATCCATGGGGAGATGTGGGGAAAAAATAAATATATTGCTATCATTATTTACCAGAGAATAAGTAATAGGGTAGTACTGCTGGACTGACTCAGTAATGGGTTGTGTAAGGATCAGCAAAGTAAAATTGAATCTTTACAAAGCAGGGGCATTGTTGGAATGTGATTCCATAATAGCAATTTGGTGTACAGTTGCTTTGGACAGTGATGGCCTTTCCCTTCCATGTCACTGGGCAGTGAACTCATTTACCAAAATAGATTTAGGACCATAGCTGACTCATTTATTTTTGAGATTAATACCAAGAACACATTTGTTGCCCCATGGCACTGGAGCCACCAGCTACCACTGTTTCTGGATGGAGGCTCACTTCTGAAAGAGTGGATGCATCACATTCTGGGGCTCCTTGTTCAATCCTTCTTCAGTCCTAGGAGTCTAGCTGTGGTAATCAAGCACTGGTATCTCCAGTTGTCTTACTATATTCAATCATGTGGGACTATCCATGTCAGTAGTTTGGGTGTTTCAACTAACTGATAATGTGACTGCAAGAATTCTGACTAGTTTACTTAGTTGGAGACATATTGTATGGATTTTAGAAGCTCTCCATTGGTTTCCTATTCACTTCTGAACCCAGTTCAAGAGGTGGTGCTCACCTTTAAAGCCCTAAATAGTTTGAACTCAGATACTTGAAAGAGAGCCTTCTCCCATACCTGGTCTTCTCTAGATGCTGCCACCCCTATTAATGCACTGGGTGGCTACCAGCTTTCTCAGTAGTGGTTCTCCATCTCTGGAATACCCTGGAATACATCCCTGGAATCCTAAGCAAACCCAGAGCCTGAAAAAGTTACCTTTATGGAACTGCATAGCCAGCATGACAAGTAGGGTAACTGAAGTAAGTAATTTAATAAGATATCACCAGGTGTTTTAAAACTATTTCTGTTTTGCTCTAGGAAAATGTATTGAAGGATGCGGTACATGAGAAGAATTGCTTGACTCTCCAGTATGCAAATATCCACCACAAGACACTGCACTATGACCAGGTAATATGTCAGTAGTCAGATAAGAAGATAATCTTTATGTTCCATTTATCTCAGTACCATCATTCTGGTAGAAAACAGATGAGAAACAGTTGCTTGGCTTGTTACCATATGCTCAGGTTTTTATTGATTTTAAACCTTCAAATGTCTCCAGATGCCTACAATATTAATACAGTGGCACCTTGGTATCTACTGGGGTTTGGTTCCAGGACACACACCCCCGCCCCCAGATACCAAAATCTGTGGATGCTCAAGTCTCGTTCAATACAATGGCATAGTAAAATGGTCTCATTTAATAGAACGGCAAAATCAATGATTGCTTTTAACCAAGTATTTTTAACCAATGAATGGATGGTTGAAACTGGATAAAGAATCCGTGGATGTGGAGGGCCGACTGTATTTCCAGGACAGTTTACAAAAAAAAGAATTTTAAAAATTACATAGGATGCATGAAAAAACGCATCAGAGAATTAGAGCATCAAATAACATCTTAAGAACTGTTGAAAAATATGATAAGGGTCTTTGCTTGGAGTCAAAGCAACTTCCATGGTGTTTCTCCCATGCAAGATAACTCTTTTCAATTACTGTCCTATGTCAGATGGCATGAGAGGAATCGGTGGGAGTGTTTCCAAGGATTATTTCAGCATACTGAAAGGCTTGTGTTGATATAGATTCTCATAGAATCATAGAGTTAGAAGAGACCACAAGGGCCAGCCAGTCCAACCCCCTCCTCCCTCCCCCACCATGCAGGGACTCACAATCAAACCACTCCTGACAGATGACCATCCATCTTCTGTTTAAAAACCTCTAAAGAACCCCACTTCAAGGAAGCATGTTCCACTGTTGAACAGCTCTTATGGTCAGGAAGTTCTTCCTAATGTTGAGGTGGAATCTCCTTTCCTGTAGTTTTAATCCATTGCTATTGTCCTATTTTCTGGAGCAGCAGAGAAAAAAAAAGCTTGCTTCAACCTCTGACTGAACAAACTCTTCCAAAAGACTCTGGGATTGGAGAGCTAGAACTTCAGTGATTCCCAACAAATAGATCCCCAGATGTTTTTGGGCTGCAACTTCCAGAATCCCAGCTCATTAGTCATGCTGGCTGGGGCTGCTCGGAGTTGAAGTCTGGCAACCTGTTCTCAGTCATGTTGAGAATTGAAATCCAACATTAGTCATGGTGGGAGTTGGAAGTTTAACAACATTAGTCACGTTGGGTGGATCTTCTGGGACTTGGAGTTGAAGTCCATCAACATATGATGGCTTAAAGTTGGGAATGTTTGCACAAGTAGCTTTGAAATAATAGCAAAATCCAGCTAGTGGGGAGGAGCAGTTAAGAACATACAAAGACACCTGCTGGATTCCACAGTAACAAACTAGATTCCCCTAGGTTACCTGTAAGCTGGACATGAAAGCAATGGACCTTCCCAGTGGTTTGCCTCCAGGAAACTGATGTTCAGAGGCATACTAACTTTGAACATGGAACAATCATCCTTATGATCATCTGGACTATCACCATGAAGGATTCTGCTCATGGAATTGTTCCTTTAAATATAAGTAGGAAGTGGTGATTCACTCTTCCATTGCACATCCCCTATGCATCCTCAAAATATGCTCTGAAGGAATGGGAAATGTTGCTTTTTGGACTACAGTTCTCAGAATCATGAGGGACTCACTTTTCTAAGCTCTCGCTGAAAACCTGTAGTTGGCTCTGGATGAGGGCTAGAAAACCTGGACTACAATGATCTCATATCTAGAAAGAGGCAATTTTGTAAAATTTGGTGTCATCGAGTCCATATTTTTCCAGTTTCTGTCTTGGTGAACAGGTCTACCTATTCAGAGGTGTGCTAGATTTGATCTAGTTGGTCCATTTCTTTAATCCCTAGCTTCCTCCCAATAATCCTAGTCTCCAAGAGAAAGGCCACCAACACACAGACTAGATGCTGTCTCCTCAGTTTTCTCCCAAAAGTAAAACAATGCTCTAACTGCTGAAAATAGAACAAATGATGCACGGGGACTTTATACCAGAACATGTAAAAGAAGTAGTAAAGGAATACTTAAGTCCTCTAAATGTACAGTCATGTCTCCAAGTCCACGAACTTGAGATCCACAGACTTGAAAATCCATGGAGGGGCGACCACCATTAATGCCTGGAGGGGAGGAGGGTCCAGAACGGATCCCCTGCGAGTTCCAAGGGCCAACTGTATTAAAGTTCCCAGGGCCTGATGAACTGCAATTTTGAGAGTTCCTAGAGAACAGAAGAGCTTCCAACAGACTGGAAAAAGGTTAATTTTGTCCCCATTTTCAAAAAGGGCAAAAAAGTAGACCTGAATGACTATAGACCAATCAGCTTCAAGTCAATACAAGGAAAGATTCTAGAACAGATCATTAAACTGGGTCTGAGCACTTAGAAAGGAATGCTGTGATATCTAAAAAGCCAGCATGGGTTTCCCAAAACCAGGTCTTTTGATAAATTTACAAGCTTGGCCGATCAGCAGGATACTCTGGATGTGGCATATCTTGGTTTCAGCAAGGTTTTTGACATGGTACTGATGAGATTCTTGCAGACAAGCTAGTAAAATGTGGGCTAGGCAATGCTACTGGTGGATTTCTAACTAGCTGACAGATTCAAAGGTTGCCAGTAGCTGGCTGGCTGGCTGGCTGATTCTGAGAGCTGCATTCAAAAAACTAATTTTTCCAGGCTCTGCTTTTATTTATTATAAGCTTTACTCTATAAGGCACCTTTCTATGTCCCTCCATATTGGAGAGCTGGATTAAACTAACAAAATCAATTATTGCTATTTGCTGATAAGCCGAGACAACCATATGAATAAGAGACCTCCAAGAGCCCTAGCCATCAACAACCCTGTTCAGTCGTTTTCTGCACTCAGAACCATTGCTTCCCTGAGTCAGTCCATTCCTCTGTAATGTGATCCACCTTATTTCCTACTGCCTTCTACTTTACCAAGCATTATTAACATTTCCCATGAGTCCCGTTGTCTCATGACATCTTGCAAACTACAATATCCACAATTTAGTCATTTTGGCTTCTAGGTAGAGTTCAGACCTGATTTTCACATGGGACCCATTCATTTGTCCTTTCTTCAGTCCATAGTATTTTCCAGCACCACATTTCAAATGAATTTGGGAATCACTGCTCTAGACTGAGGGAAGTAATAGTACTAGTTGTTGTTGTTGTTGTTGTTGTGTGCCTTCAAGACGTTTCTACTTACGGCAACCCTAAGATGATCCTGTCATGGGTTTTTCTGGAGTTGAGAGGGTGTGATTCATACAAATTTTTCCATGGCAAAGTGGAGAACCAAACCCCAATCACAAGAGTCTTAGTCCTATGCTCCAACCACTACACCATGCTGGCTCTCAATAGTACTATTACTCACCTGAAATACTTTGATCAGTTCTGGGCACCACAGTTCAAGAAGGATATTAACAAGCTGGAATGTGTTCAGAGGACGGCATCGAAAATGGTCAGAGGTCTGGAAACTAAGCCCTGTGAGGAATAGCGGGTGGAGTTGGATAGGTTTAGCTTGAAAAAAGATGGAGAGGTGAAATGCTTACAGTCTTTAAACATCAGCTGATACACCAGATGTGCCCTTTCCTGGAAGTAAGAGACCTAGAAACTGTAGTACATGCACTGGTAACCTCCCTGCTTGATTTCTGCAATGTGCTCAAAATGGGGCTACCCTTGTACCTAGTCCAGAAACTTCAATTAGTACAAAACATGGCAGCTAGGTTGGTCACTGGAAAAACCAGGAGTGACCATGTAACACCCATCTTGAAATCACTTCACTGGCTGCCTATTAGTTTCTGGGCACAGTACAAGGTGTTGTTTATTACCTTTAAAGCCCTACATGGCCTGGGTCCAATGTATCTAAGCAATCACCTACTTCCGTATAATCCACCCCGCATTCTCAGGTCCTCAGGGAGAAATCTATTAAAGCCAAAAAAGACCAGATTGGCTGCAACCTCCCAGAGGATAATTGCTACCGCTCCCAGACTGTAAAATGGCTTGCCGGAGGAGATCCGCCAATTACTAGCCTAGACAGCTTTAAGAAGCTGTTAAGACAAATCTTTTCTGGCAGGCCTTCCTGGAATAGTTCTACCAAGCTATGAATGACCCCCCCCCCCTTACACTCTGTTAAAAATTGGTTTTTAACAGTTTATTTTAATAGCTTAATTTTAACACTAATATGTTTAATTCTCTTTAAGGGGGTTATGGTATATCTTGTATTGTATATCGGATGTATAGTAAAGCGTAAGCCACTTTGATTGCCTTACAGCAGAAAAGTGGAATATAAATAAAAGTTTTTTTATTAATATTTATTTTTATTATCTGAAGGAATGCCTTGTAGAAGATGGAGCAGGGTTGTTTTCTGCTGCTCCTGAGACTAAAGTACAAACCACTGAATTCAGATTACAAGAAAAGAGATTCCATCTAAACATTAGGAAGAACTTATTTACTGTAAGAGCTGTTGAGCAGTAGAATGGACTGTCTCAGGGGCTGGTCAGCTCTCCTTTCAAGGAGGTCTTTAAACAGATGTTGAATGGGCATCTCTTACGAGTGCTTTAATTGGGAGGGGGTGGATTAAATGGTTTTTGCAGTCTCTTTCAGCTGTGTGATTCTTTAGATTGAAGTCACTTGGTAGGTGAGTTTCAGCAGATATTTTTAGTGAGGTATGTTTTGATTTGGGCTGGATCACTGCAGGTCTCCTCACAGATTTGCCCATTATCAAGACTAAAATTAACCAATGGACCAGAGAAAACAGGTATATCAAAGTAACTATCTTTTTTGTCCATTGCTAATGAAGTTTAAATTTTATTTCCTGGACTTAATAATTCTTTGTCTCCCAGAACCCACATGGCCACAAAGAGGAGTGGCCTGCCTACATGAATATCCCTCTATGCCCATGGTGGTGAACCTATGGCACATGTGCCAGACATGGTATGCAAAGCCATTTTTCAGGGCATGTGGAGGATGGGGAAGAGGAAGAACAGGTGTGCACCTGTTTCTCCTTTTCCCAGCCTTCCTGGGCCTTCAGCTGTCTCTGGAGTGTGTGTGCCTGTTCCTCTTCTTCCCCCCTCACCCCCCCCCCAGGTCTTCAGAGAGGCAGCTGATGTCAGGACCATGTTGTAAACAGGTCTGAGAAAATGACATGTGGTGGAGCTGAAGCAAAAGTTATTACAGTTCTAGTGGCAGGTACATGAGTCTGCATTGTTGAAGCTATGCATCATGGGAAGGCTGATGCAACAAGCACTGTGAGTGAAGTCTGCCAGCAGTGCATCATGGGTAGTCTGGTGCAATATTGCATCAGCCACTTTTCATTGGTGGTAAGGCTTCACATGACTTCACTCAAGACTATATATAACAGAGAAAGAGAGAGGGAGAGTTTTTCTAGAATGTTCTCTCTCTCACAGAGCCACACAGTGTGAGAAATAGTAACTGCCTCAGAGTTGATTGTTATGGTTGGTTGGCTGGCAAAATATCTTTTTGGTGAGTATTCAAGACAGCTGTCAGATACTCAGTGTATTCTTTGTAAATAGTTCTGTAACAAAGATTAAAAAGCCCTCTTGTTGAGAGAAACCTCGCTGTCCAGAGAGATTCGTTACTGTGTGTGAGAGGAAATTTGATGTGATGTTCAGATGCCTTCACAGAACCTCAGATTCTTCGCAGACCTTCTTCTAGGCGTACTGTCTACATACATAAACTCTGTGTGTGTGCATACTAGACACAGCTTGTCTGTACGTCTCCACATTTTTCCCTGAAGACCCAGGAGGGTGGGGGAAAGAAGTCTTGTGCTGGAAGTCCTACCCCTGGAGGACAGAAGTCCTGTCGAGGAAGTGCCCCCTGGAAGTCCTGCCCCCGGCACTGGGTAACACTAGGGCACAAGAGTTGCTCATGAGGGGCACAAGACTTGGAGGCCCTGATTATTATAAAGTGTTAAAATATGAATGTGCAAATGAAAATATGCATACTAAATAAACAAAATATTTGTATTCATATACTGCATTGAGTGCAGGGGAGCAACATTCGCATGTAGATGAAAAGGGGGAGAGGTCCTAAGGGTAAAAAGTTTGAGTACCACGTTATTAAAGCAGGAGTGGGGAAGGTGTGGCTCACAGGCCTAAAGTGATTTTTATGGCCACAAGCCCTTCTTCCCCTAAACTCCCTCCCAATATATGAAAAAATATTTCCATAATTTCCCCCAAAAGTTTTTTTTACTCCTAGCTAGGGGCATGAGAGGCAATAATAGCACATTTTCAGGCTGAAGAAGAGGTCTTTTGAGGTCCTCCATGGTCCTCTAGGGCACCCATGTTACTCCCCAATCACCAATATTTGCCCACCCTTGTAATAATGTAGCTCATTCAGGACTTTTACCAGATGTGCATGGTTTATAAAAAGCATCTGTTCCCTTAATCCATTACAAGGGAAGAAGGGAGATATGTGGGACCTTGTCTCCTTCTTCTTGCGCGAGGCTGGAGGAAAAAAAGACTTAGAGAGTTGCACATCTGTTTCACGCTAAAAGTATGAGCTCTACAAAATGCTAAAAGACAATTAGAATATGGGCCTTCACTATGAGGGTAGCATATTGACCCTAATGACTGGAAGCATGGCTGTTCATTTGTAGCTGAATAAGTTTTTGAATAAACTGAGGTGTTTGCTCACATGTTCACTGTAACATTTCAGAGCTATGATTCACAGTCTTCTCACCAGTGCCCCTGACAGAGAGAGGAAAATTAATTATTAGTTCTCTTAATTACAGATGCTTAGAAACTCTCTCCTCTGTGTTAGAAATTCTCTCCCCTGAGAGTCTGCTTGGAACTAATCTGGCATTCATGCAAAGGGTGGGAGGGAGAACAGATATAGAAATCCACGTGCAGATACTGGAATTAATGAGTTAAAAATCTCATATTTACCTGTATGCACAATCCAAGGGACATTGTAGCAAAGGGGTATTGTAGCATCTTTGAGAGTAACTGAGGGCCTTTCCAGACCGCCCAAAAGGGGCAGTCCGTACTCACCCCAGGAAGCAGCGAGATGGGGCCAAGGCTTCCGCACCAGCAGCCTCTGCGACCCCATCTTGCCGCTTCCGGAGGCTGTGGGGAAGCGGCAAACTGCCGCTTCCCCACGGCCTCAAAGCGGGGTGCAGCAGGCAACCTAGGCGCCCGCTGCACCCCGCTTCCCTCGGCGGGGCTGAGGGGAGAAGGGGGCCACCACCGCAGCCCCTTTCTCCCTGGGTCTTTGCCGCGGCTGTTTAAAGACCATGGAAAAGACCTGCCACAAAAAAGGAGCTGTGTTTTGGAGGTACTTTTTTGCGCCGCAGTTGGGGCGTGGTTTTGAAAAGAGGCACAATTTGGCGCCTTTGCGTCGCCACAACTGCGCAGCTCCATGCGGAAGCTGCGTGGTTGTGGCGGTGCCATTACGTATGACATGTAAACATTAATGAGATTCTGCAGAATTATAAACACAATGTTGAGGTGGAATCTCTTTTCCTTCAGCTTGCATCCATTGTTCCGGGTCCTAGGCTCTGGAGCAGCAGAAAACAAGCTTGCTCCCTCCTCAATATGACATCCATTCAAATATTTAAACAGGGCTATCATATCACCTCTAGAATCATAGAGTTGGAAGAGACCACAAGGGCCATCCAGTCCAACCCCCTGCCATGCAGGAACTCCAAGTCAAAGCATCCCTGACAGATGGCCATCCAGCCTCTGCTTAAAGACCCCTAAGGAAGGAGACTCCACTACACTCCGAGGGAGTGTGTTCTAAGGGCTGTTCGACAGTGGAACACACTCCCTCGGAGTGTAGTGGAGTCTCCTTCCTTAGGGGTCTTTAAGCAGAGGCTGGATGGCCATCTGTCAGGGATGCTTTGACTTGGAGTTCCTGCATGGCAGGGGGTTGGACTGGATGGCCCTTGTGGTCTCTTCCAACTCTATGATTCTATGATTCTATGATTCTTCTCCAGGCTAAACATCCCCAGCTCTCTAAGTCGTTCCTCATAGGGCATGGTTTCCAGACCCTTCACCATCTTAGTTGCCCTCCTTTGGACCCGCTCCAGTTTCTCCACATCCTTTTTGAATTGTAGTGCCCAGAACTGGACACAGTATTCCAGGTGGGGCCTGACCAAAGCAGAATAGAGCGGAACTATTACTTCCTTTGATCTAGACACTATACTTCTATTGATGCAGCCTAAAATAGCATTGGCCTTTTTAGCTGCTGCATCGTACTGTTGACTCATGTTCAACTTATGGTCTACTTGGACTCCTAGATCCCTTTCACACATAGTTTCATTCAGCCAGATGTCCCCCATCCTATATCTGTGCATTTCATTTTTTCGTCCTAAGTGCTTCCTGGGCCTAAATAGGTCCTGGTCTCCCGGCCTGCCTTCTCCACCGCCTGTGTTGCGCCTGCTGCCGCTTGGAGGGTGTGTGGATGCCTTACAGGCCCAGGTCTTCCTCCTCTCTCCTCTTCCGCTGCCGCCGTGCTGCTATTAGAGAGAAAAGGGGCTTGCTGGGCCTAAATAGGCCCTGGTCTCCCGGCCTGCCTTCTCTGTCACCTGTGCTGTGCCTGCTGCCGCTTGGAGGGTGGGTGGGGGCCATAAAGGCCCATATCTTCCTCCTCTCTCCTCCTTGAGTGGCTTTTAAAACTTACCACTCCTGCCACACCCTCTGGTTGCTGCTTGCCTCTGCTGCCTTCTTTGGCCCCTAGATGGAGTTTGGGGAGGAGGGAAGGCTGCTTCTGGGCTGGCTCAGCTCTTCTGCCTGGCTGGCTGTTCTTCCTGAGAGGTGGTGGAGTGGCTTTTAAAACTTACCACTCCTGCCATACCCTCTGGCTGCTGCTTGGCTCTGCTGCCTTCTTTGGCCCCTGGATGGAGTTTGGGGAGGAGGGAAGGCTGCTTCTGAACTGGCTCGGCTCTTCTGCCTGGCTGGCTGTTCTTCAAAAATCTATATGATTTGGAAAAGTAGAATTAGAATTTGAAACCCAACTGTGTTCTAATGATGATAAACTGATCGCAAAAATGTATAAAATGTTACATAAGATTGAGATGGAGAAGAATAAGTTAAATATTGTATGATGAAATGGTTTTATGTGGTCTGTAAAAGGTTTCCATGTTTTTAAAAAGGTCGCGATTGAATTCCTTTTTACTGAATTAATTAATTTCTCTGTCAGATTCATCATCTCCTCTGAGCATGCAATCCTATTAAGTATCATAGCAGATTTCCAGTATTTGGCATAAACCAGTCTCACACATGTAACAATATAATTTATTAAAACTCTTTCTCTTTTATCTTCTAAATTTATCATGTTTAATAATAATAAATAAATAAATAATAAAACTTTTATTTATACCCCACTTTTTGTAATCAAACAATCAAAGCCGCTTAGAACATTAAAAACATTCTACATACAATACATTTGTACTACAATATCCCCACTAAAAAGATAATTAAACAAAATTACAATTAAAATTAGTTTAAAATATTTATATTGCTCCCATATGTGATAAAATGTTTTTAAAACATTTCTAGCAGATATTACTTGTGTCTTTATAAAAAAAAGTTTGCCAACTTATGTAGGATCATATACCATTTGAACATGATTTTGTAGAAGTTTAAGATCATAAGAAACTATAGTTTCAGGTATAGTCAAATGCTTTGGGGAATAAAAACAATGCATTGAAGAGCATCATAGAATTGTAGAGTTGGAAGAGACCACAAGGGCCATCCAGTCCAACCCCCTGCCATGCAGGAATACATGCCCAAAGCACCTCGAGAGATAGCCATCCAGCTTCTGTTTAAAGACCTCTAAGGAAGGAGACTCCACTACACTCTGAGGGTCTGTGTTCCACTGTCAAACAGCCCTTACTGTTAGGAAGTTCCTCCTAATGTTTAAGTAGAGTCTCTTTTACTGTAGCTTGCATCCATTAATCTGTGTTCTAGAGTCTGGAGCAGCAGCAGACAAGGTTTCTCCATCCTCAACCCCTTCAAATACTTAAAGAGGGCTATCATATCACCCATTAACCATCTCTTCTCCAGGCTAAACATGCCCAGCTCCCTCATAGGGCATGGTTTCCAGACCCTTCACCATTTTAGTCACCCTCCTCTGGATATGCTCCAATTTGCCAACTCCTTTTTGAATTGTGGTGCCCAGAACTGGACACAGTATTCTAGGTGAAGCCTGACCAAAGCAGAATAGAGTGGCACTATTACTTCCCTTGATCTAGATACTATACTTCTATTGATGCAACTTAGAATCACATTGGCCTTTTTACCTGCCGCATCGCAGGTGTCCCCTATATCTGTGCATTGCATTTTTTTGCTTTGAGTGCAGTACCTTCCTTCCTTCCTTATTTATTTATTATATTTATTTGTATCCTGCTCTTTTCCAAGTACAATTAAAACATTTTAAAAAATGATTTAATATCCCCGCCTGTCCTCATAAAAATTCCTTAAACGCTTGTGTGAACAGGTAGGTTTTCACCTGCCGATGGAAGGCCATCAAGGAGGGAGCCATTCTGATCTGGTTGACCGGACGATCCCAAAGGGTGCTCAACAATGGCTCCTTTTCAACCTGGAAAGAAGTGGCCAGTGGGGTCCCACAGGGCTCTGTCGTGGGCCCAGTTCTATTAAACATCTTTATTAATGACTTGGATGACAGAATTGGGGGCATACTTATCAAATTTGTAGATGACACCAGTTCCCAACTCCTTGACCATAGTTTACGCTGCCCATAGAATGGTTAGTTTTCTTTTCCATGATGATGTTTATGTTTTAATTGTCTGCTTGGTTTTAATTTGTTGTTAGTTTAATTTAATTTTAAGGGGTGGGAGGTTAGGTAGTGGGCTATTGGTATTGTTTTTGCTTGTGACTTTTTTAACCTGCTGTAACCCGCTCCGATTGCTTAGACAGAGGAGCTGGCTATAAATAAAATTTATTATTATTATTATTATTATTATTACCACACCAAATTAGGAGGAATAGCTAATATTCCAGAAGACAGGATCAAAATTCAAAATGACCTGGATAGACTAGAAAGCTGGGCCAAAGATCACTGCCAAAATTGTGAGTAAACAGATGAAATGACATACAATTGCTGAGTCAGTAATTCTCCCAGCATGCTGTAAAATAGTAAATATTATGCTTGGTGAAATATATTAAAAAGCGATCTTGAAAATCGTTGTGTCAGATAACACTATTAGTCAGTGTATACATGATGTCTCAAGATACTGAGTCACAAGTGATAGCTAACTAATAAGAAGCCAATTTCTTTGTCATTCAATTGGACTAGTCAACTGACATCAATGGAAAAGCTCAACTCCTAGCATTTAGGAGGTTTGTCTGCAGTGGGCCCCTCACTGAGCAATTGTTATTTTGTAAATCTCTACCAGAAACAAGAGGCCAAGACATTTTTGATGTTTAAATATTTGAAAGGATACAACATCTTTATTAATGACTTGGGTGACAGAATTGGGGGCATACTTATCAAATTTGCAGATGACACCAAATTAGAAGGAGTAGCTAATACCCCAGAGGACAGGATCAAAATTCAAAATGACCTGAATAGACTAGAAAGCTGGGCCAAAGCTAACAAAATGAATTTCAATGCAGAGAAATGTAAGGTACTGTACTTAGGACGCAAAAATGAAATGCACAAATATAGGATGGGGGGCATCTGGCTGAATGAAACTACGCGTGAAAGGGATCTAGGAGTCCAACTAGACCATAAGTTGAACAAGAGTCAACAGTGCAATGCGGCAGCTAAAAAGGCCAATGCAATTTTAGGCTGCATCAATAGAAGTACTGTATAGCGTCTAGATCAAGGGAAGTAATAGTGCCACTCTATTCTGCTTTGGTCAGGCCCCACCTGGAATACTGTGTCCAGTTCTGGGCACCACAATTCAAAAAGGATGTGTAGAAACTGGAGCATGTCCAAAGGAGGGCAAGTAAGATGGTGAAGGGTCTGGAAGCCATGTCCTATGAAGAGCGCCTTAGGGAACTGGGGATGTTTAGTATGGAGAAAAGAAGGTTAAGAGGTGATATGATAGCCCTGTTTAAATATTTGAAGGGATGTCATCTTGAGGAGGGAGCAAGCTTGTTTTTTGCTTCTCCAGAGACTAGGACGCGGAACAATGGATGCAAACTGCAGGAAAAGAGATTCCACCTCAACATTAGGAAGAACATCCTGACAGTAAGGGCTGTTCGACAGTGGAAGACACTCCCTCGGAGTGTGGTGGAATCTCCGTCCTAGGAAGTCTTTAAGCAGGGGCTGGATAGGCATCTGCCAGGGATGCTTTGATTGGGAGTTCCTGCATGGCAGGGGGTTGGACTGGATGGCGCTTGTGGTCTCTTCCAACTCTATGATTCTATGATTCTATGATATTGAAGAAGGAGCAAGCTTGTTTTCTCCTGCTCTAGTGTCTGGGACACAGAGCGATGGATTCAAGCTACAGGAAAAGCAATTCCACCTTAACATTAGGAAGAACTTTGTGGCTGTCCTCATGGGTCAAAAAGCCCATATAACCTCAGCCTCATGTCATCCTCTTCAGATAATGTAGGACAATACACCCAGGCCAGGACTGGGCAGACTAGAAGCCAGTACAACAATCCTGGTCTACCAGGGTTATTTTGATCTGCACTAAGGCCCCTTTGCATTGGGACCACACCTAAAAACATTTAACAGTATTTTACCATGACTTGCTATATCTTCCTTAGACTGGGTTAGAGATCTGTTTGTGTTAAGTGCATGTCCCGAGCCTCTTAGGGAGTAAGAATCCTCAGATAAGGAAAATGGCCACCACACTCTTAAAAATATCTGCAGCACAAGCTTCAGTATACAAATAAGTGGCCTCACAATACAGGCCTTGATAGGATCCTGTTAAGCGGCTGCAGGATGGGAGCCCAAGCAGCGATAATGAAGGACCGCATGCAAGGGAAAACTAGCCCTCTCTGCCTGGATGAAGAAAGAATAGGAGGGAGAGCTATGAGTCATACTGGAAACCCCTAAAGAATCACAGAAATCAGTGTCAGCAGTGAAGGGAGGAGTGAGCAGCAAAGAAGTTTGCCCAGAAAATAACCTTTTTTAAAAATTTAAATCTTAGGATCATACCCCCTTGGTATGGAAATGAGGCGAGGTCTGGCTGCTAGTGTGAGTTGACACATGTGGAGAAAAAGATATTTTGTGATAATGCAGTGACCATCCATGGAAAGCATAAGAGAAGTAACTAAATCAGAAGAAGGCTGGAGAAAGTTTAAGGACAATAAAAAGGGTTTTGAACAAAGAGAAAGAGAGACACTTGCTTTGCTGTATGCCTTGTGTTTATAATTGTGCAGTTCAGGGCACCACAGGTTCAAAAGGGATGTGGAGAAACTGGAGCATGTCCAAAGGAGGGCAACTAAGATGTGAAGGGGCTGGAAGCCATGCCCTATGAGGAGCAACTTAGGGAACTGGGGATGTTTAGCCTGGAGAAGAGAAGGTTAAGTTTTAAATATTTGAAGGGATGTCATATTGAGGAGGGAGCAAGCTTGTTTTCTGCTGCTCTAGAGACTAGAACACCGTACAATGGATGCGGAGGAACTTCCTGACAGTAAGGACTATTCGACAGTGGAACACACTCCCTTGGAGCGTAGTGGAGTCACCTTCCTTGGAGGTCTTTAAGCAGAGGCTGGATGGTTATCTGCCAGGGATGCTTTGATTGGGAGTTCCTGCATGGCAGGGGGTTGGACTGGATGGCCCTTGTGGTCTCTTCCAACTCTATGATTCTATGATCTCCCTGGGCAGGGAGTTCCAGAGTCTAGGGCAGCCACTGAGAAGGCTCTCTGTCGCGGCCCCACCAACCATGTTTGTGATGATGTTGGAACAGAGAGAAGGACTTCTCCAGAGGATCTCAGACTCTGGGCCAGTTCATACCAGGAGAAACGGTCTGTCAAATAGTGTGGACCTGAGCCATGTAGGGCTTTATAGGTGACAAATAGCACCTTGAATTTTATCCGGAAACAAACTGGCAGTCAATGAAGCTGTTTCAACAGGGGCGTTGTATGGCCTCTGTAATCTGCCCCTGTTAACAGCCTGGCAGCAGGTCTTTGAACCAGCTGAATTTTCTGAACACTATTCATAGGCATCCCCATGTACAGCCCATTACAGTAGTCCAAACGGGATGTAACCAAAGCATGTACCATCAAAGCATGGCATGTACCTTACATTTCTCCCGGCTGAAATCATTTGCTTTGGCCCAGCTTTCTAATCTATTAAGGTCATTTTGAATTCTCGTCTGGAGTATTAGCTATTCCTTCCAATTTGGTGTCCTCTGCAAATTGGATAAGCATGCCCTCTGTTCTTTCATCTAAGTCATTGATAAATTTCTACTTTTATTTCTTTTATTATTTGTACTCATAGTTCATTAGTATTTTTTCTCTTTTTATTTGATTTGTATGTTTTATATTTGTAGTATTATCATGGTGTGAATAAAAACATTTTTTAAGGAAAGCAATAAAACTGCTGCAATAGATGTTTCACTGCTTTCTCTGTGACATCTTCCATTGTTTCTTATGTCCGAGATTAGTCTTTAAAAAGTGCATGGGGGCATGCAGCTTTGTTTGGTGGAGAATGCAGCTACTGGAATTCATGATTCTACAGTAAGACAATACACATCCCTGCTGCATACTATGTTTTGTCAAGGAATTTGTTTTTTGCTAGCCAGAAGGGGGAATTCCCCATTCAGCTTGTTGCCATGCTATTGAATTTCAAATATACACTCTAGTGTGGGCGGTGATTGTTTGTAGCCCACAGCAAGATCTAGGGACTGCAAGTAGGTTTCAGGATCTGAGTCCTCTCATGTCATAGTTTATAGGCGTATGCTTATATGCTTATAGTAGTTTAGTGACTGATTATGGGACATGTTATTATGGGGTTAGGATGGTATCAGTGCTTACACTTTTTAATGGTTAACAAGTAGATGTGAGGGGAGTAGAGATAGCTCTGAGAGCTTCTCATGGGAACGGCTAGTACTGGGGTTGGAAGGAGGAACAGCCCAGGGAATTGAGAAATATGAAAGTGTTTAGGTCTTTGGGTAAACCCACTCAGAATTGATGTGTGCTTTAATTTCACTGTAACTGCTCAGGCTTCCATTCTGAGAATCATAGAATCATAGCATTGGAAGAGACCACAAGGGCCATCCAGTCCAATCTCCTGCCACACGGGAACACAGCATTAAAGCACCCCCAACAGATGGCCATCCAGCCTCTGTTTAAAAACCTCCAAAGAAGGAAGTTGAACATCTCTTACTGTTAGGAAGTTCCTCCTAATGTTTAGGTGGAATCTCTTTTCCTGTCATTTGTCTCCATTGTTCTGTGTCTTCATCTCTGGAGCAGCAGAAAACAAGCTTGCTTCATTCTCAAAGTGACATCTCTTCAGATATTTGAGCAGAGCTATAATATCACCCCTTATCCTTGTCTTCACCAGCCTAAACTTACCCAGCTCCCTAAGTCTCTCCTCATAGCTCATGGTTTCCAGACCCTTCACCATTTTGATCGCCCTCCTTTGAACTCGCTCCAGTTTGTCAACATCCTTTTTGAATTGTGGTGCACAGAACTGAATGTAGTATTCCAGGTGAGGTCTGACCAAAGTGGAATAGAGTGGTACTATTACTTCCCTCAGTCTAGACAGTATACTTCTATTGATGCAGCCTAGAACTGCATTGGCTTTTTAGCTGTCATATCACACTGTTGGCTCATGTTCAACTTGTGGTCTACCAGGACTTCCAGCTCCATTTCACATGTATTGTTGTCAAGGCAGGTGTCCCCCATCCTATATCTCTATGTTTTATTTTTTTTTCACCCTAAGCGTAGTCCCTTACATTTTCCCCTGTTGAAATTCATTTTGTTAGTTTTGGCACAGTTTTCTAATCTATCAACGTCATTTTGAATTTTGATCATCTCCTCTGGGGTTTGAGCTACTCCTTCTAATTTGGTTTCATCTGAAAATTTGATAAGCATGCCCTTTATTCTTTTATCCAAGTCATTCATAAATATGTTGAATAGCACTGGGCCCAGGACAGAACCCTGTGACACGCCACTGGTCACTTCTCTCCAAGACGAATAGGAACCATTGCTGAGCACCCTTTGGGTTCAGCCATTCAACCAATACTGAAATCATTATATGCTATATTGTTGTTAGCAGCCCTTGCATTGAATAAAGCCCCAGGAGAAAATATGATGCCCCCAGAAATATTTAAAAACTTCTCTGAATGGTGGGCTCCAATATTGGCTAGGGTGTTTACCCAAATTAATAATACAAGGATAATCCCAGCAGGTTGGAAACAGAGTGTAGTTGTCCCCATATACAAGAAGGGTGATAAGCAACAATTATCGGCCTATAAGCCTTTTGGATGTTGATTCCAAGCTATATAGTAAACACCTGTTACATAGATTAGAAGAATGGGAATCTAGCAATTAGATCATTTATCCTGAAAGAGCTGGGTTCAGGGAAGGCCAGAGTACTATCGACCATTGTCTGACACTTTATTTTTCAGCTCAACAAGGAATCGAGGGCCCCACTAAACACCTATTTGCTGCTTTTATTGATTTAGCAGCAGCTTTTGATTCAATCGACAGAAACTTGTTATGGTATAAACTGGCCAATACTAATATAGATAATCGCTTATTGTTTTTAATTAAGGAACTTTATACCAACACAACAGCAAGGATAAGAGTTGGTACCTCTGGTTCATTAACTGATCCTATCCCCACAAATAAAGGAGTCAAACAAGGATGCCTCCTGGCACCATCACTTAGAATCACAGAATCATAGAGTTGGAAGAGACCACAAGGGCCATCCAGTCCAACCCCCTGCCATGCAGGAACTCCAAATCAAAGCATCCCTGACAGATGGCCTCTGCTTAAAGACCCCTAAGGAAGGAGACTCCACCACACTCCGAGGGAGTGTGTTCCACTGTCGAATAGCCCTTACTGTCAGGAAGTTCCTCCTAATGTTGAGGTGGAATCTCTTTTCCTGCAGTTTGCATCCATTGTTCCGCGTTCTAGTCTCTGCAGCAGCAGAAAACAAGCTTGCTCCCTCCTCAATATGACATCCCTTCAAATATTTAAACAGGGCTATCATATCACCTCTTAACCTTCTCTTCTCCAGGCTAAACATCCCCAGTTCCCTGAGGCATTCCTCATAGGGCATGGTTTCCAAACCCTTCACCATCTTAGTTGCCCTCCTTTGGACATGCTCCAGTTTCTCCACATCCTTTTTGAATTGTGGTGCCCAGAACTGGACACAGTATTCCAGGTGGGGCCTGACCAAAGCAGAATAGAGTGGCACTATAACTTCCTTTGATCTAGAAACTATACTTCTATTGATGCAAGCCTAAAATTGCATTGGCTTTTTTAGCTGCCGCATCGCACTGTTGACTCATGTTCAGCTTATGGTCTACTTGGACTCCTAGATCCCTTTCACATGTGGTCTCATTCAGCCAGGTGTCCCCCATCCTATATCTGTGCATTTCATTTTTCCGCCCTAAGTGCAGAACCTTACATTTCTCTGCATTGAATTTCATCTTGTTAGTATCGGCCCAGCTATCTAGTTTATTCAGGTCATTTTGAATTTTGATCCTGTCCTCTGGGGTATTAGCTATTACCTGTTTATTTCCCATACTCTGTGCATTAGTGTAGAGACATCTAAGAACACGTGTTCCCTTTACTTGCTGCCTGTGCAATTTTTTTTTTTTTTTTTTTTTTTTTTTTGCTTCCACTGTTGGGTCCTTGCACTGTTTGCCTTGTTCCCTCTATGCCACTTTGACTATTCTCTCCATCCCTTTTTCCTTCCAGAATAATGTCTCCCTCCCCCACATAACTCAGTTTAAAGCCCTCCTGATCAGATTCTTTAGACTGTTGGCAAAAACGTTTTTGCCAACTGGCGTGAGATGCAGTCCATCCCTTGCCAGAAGTCCCTCCTCATAGAACCGCAGCCCATGATCCAAGAATCCAAACTGTTCTTGGCGGCACCATCTACGGAGCTCTGCTATTTTCCTCTCCCTTCCTGGACCATGCCCTTCTACCAGGAGTAGAGATGAGATGACAACCTGTGCATCCATCTCTTTCAGCTTCCTTCCCAGAGCCTCATAATCCCTTTTGATATTCTGAAGGCTGTGCCTTGCAGTATCATTGGTTCCCACATGAACCAAAACAAAGGGGTATTGATCAGTAGGCTTGACAAGTCTTGTCAGCCTCTCCGTCACATGATGGATCTTTGCCCCAGGGAGACAACACACCTCCCGAGACATCTTGTCAGGCCCACAAACCACTGCTTCGGTACCCCTCAGCAAGGAGTCCCCCACCACGACTACACGCCTCCTCCGAGGCTTAGCAGTGGCTGTTCCTTTTCGTGATACTCTCAGGCTCCCCTGCTCTGTCCCTGATGTCTGTCCCTGCTGCTTTTCCTCATCATCTCTGACAACAGAGAGAGATTCAAAGTGATTCTGTAGCTGCAAGCCACTCACAGAACGTTCCCTGGTTTCCTTACTTCTGTGTGTGACCTCCTCCACCCCAACAACTTCCTCTCTCTGTTTCCCACCCAAGACATTCTGGTCTGATCTGTTCAGGAGAATCTCCTGCTCTCTATGATGCTGGAGTGCAGATATCTGCTCCTCTAGCTGCTGTACTTTCTCTTCCAAGAGGGCTACCAACTTGCACTTGTGGCAGGTGTAGTTCCCCACCTCTGTAGGCAAGAAGACAAACATCCCACATATGTTGCAGGTGACTGCAGCAGGGCCTTCAGTGTCCATAATGAGAAGTCTTTAGGAGGCACTGAAACAAGACTGTGGGCTTCCCTTGCTAGATTTGGCCTTTATTCCCAAGCTCTGTCACTGAGTTCTATCACGGGGCCTATAGTTAGGTAGAGAGCTCCTGGCTAAAAGCTCCTTCCAGAGGCAAGTCTCTGATTCACTTCCTCTGATGCTTCAGGCCGGCTCCTCTTCTATTCTCTAAAAACCTCCTTGACTAGATAAGAAGAATCAAAGTGGCTCAAGTGTAAATTAGATTAGATCTCACCCAAGCACATGGACTAGAACCTCCTCCTTTTCTTTCTCCTTTGTTAAAGGAAATGAAGCTTCTGCTAGCCTTGAGTAGCCTTAAGTAGCCTCCCAGCAATGGCTCCCAGAATGCAATGGCTCAAGTGTAAATTAGATTAGATCTCACCCAAGCACATGGACTAGAACCTCCTCTTTTTCTTTCTCCTTTGTTAAAGGAAATGAATGATTTTCCTTTATAATTTATATTTGAATGATATCATTCCAGCACTTTCTGTCCCTGAATTTTTTCCACCCACACTTGGGTCAAAGAAGATTTCTATTCTGTTATATGCTGATGATATGGTTTTAATTTCACTTACTCGTATTGGTTTGACAAAGTTAATCTCCAAGTTTGAGGTTTTTTGTTCTAAAGAAAAGCTTGTCATTAATTACTGAGATTAAGATATGCTATATTCACAGCATTGTTTTCATCTACCAAGCTTTATCAAAAAAAGAGATCAGATTTGTCTGGTATGACTTGTTTCTCTGAAACCCATGTTGACTGTTCGTGATTATGGCATTCCCTTTTAAATGTTCACAGACTCTTTGCTTAATGATCCGCTCTAGAATTTTTCATGGTATTGATGTCAGATTAACGGGGGGGGGGGGATAATTGTTGGGATCCCCCTTTTTTTTCCTTTTTGAAGATGGGGACATTTGCCCTCCTGCAGTCTCCTGGGACACCTCCTCATCTCCAGGAGTTCTCAAAGATTATTGGGAAAACTTCTGCCAGTTGTTTTAATACCCTTGGATGTAGTTCATCTGGACCTGGAAAGTTATATTCATTTTGTATTCCTGTACTACCTCTTTACTTACTCTGTGCTGCATTTCCCTTTTTTGTTCTCTGCTCTATTTTCCTCAGGTTGAGTATCCTTTTCCTTTTCTGAGAAGACTGAGACAACGAAGGTGTTGAGTAGTTCTGCCTTTTTTCCTCTTTCCACTTTTAGCATTCATCCATCTTCTCCACACAGTGGCCCTACCATTTCCTTCTTCTTCCTTTTGCTATGGTCATAACCAAAAAAGCCCTTTTTGTTGTTCTGAACCTCTCTAGCACGTCTGAGCTCATTCTGCACTTCAGCTTTTCTGACTTTCCCACTACACGTGCCAGTTATTTATCTGAATTCCTCTTTTGTGATGTCCCCTTATTTCCATTTCTTATACGTGTCCCATTAAAATTTGGTTCATTTTAAACTTCTTTAGTTTTCCATCCTAGTTTCGTCAGACACTTCCCATTTTTTCTTCTCAATGAAACTGTTTGAAATTTGCCTTCAGTATCTCCCTTTTGAGAAACTCCCATGTGTCCTGAACTCCCTTCTCTTTTACTATTCCCGACCACGGAATCGCTCCTAGTATTTCTCTAAGTTTACTAAAATTAGCTTCCCTAAATTCTAGAATGTGTGTCTGACTATGCCTTGCTTCTCCTTTCCACTGTATAATAAACTCCAGGAGAACATGGTCATTCCCACCTAAAGATCCCACCACTTGCACCCCATTAACCAGGCCATCCCTGTTAGTGAGGATCAGATCTAAAATAGCTGATCCCCTTTCACCTTTTCACCAATTTCACCAATGAAATTGTCTACCAGGCAGGTGAGGAATTTGCTAGACCTTAAAGTTTTGGCTGAATTTGACTTCCAGCAAATATCAGGATAATTGGAGTCACCCATCACTAGTACATCTCTCCTTTTTGACTGTGTGGTCATCTTTTCTAGAAAGGCATCATCCAATTCCTCAGTCTGACTTGGGGGTCTGTAGTAGACTCCCATAATAACATCCCTGTTGTTTCTCTCCCCTTTAATTTTGTTATCCAGATGCTTTCCACCAGGTTCCAGGATTTAAGTCCTGGATAGCTTCACAGCTGTAAACCTCCCTGACATATAATGCTACTCCTCCTCCTTTTCTATTTGGCCTATTTCTCTTTAAAAGGTTATACCCCTCTATTGCTACATGATAATCACCCCAACAGGTTTCAGCGATGCCTATTATAGCATATTTGCTTTGTTGTGCTAGGAATTCAAGTTCATCTTGTTCATTTCCCATGCATTAGTGTAGAGACATCTAAGACCATGATACTACTCCCATAGTTGCCTATGTAAAGTCCCCCCCCCCCCCCCACTGTTGGGTCCTTGCACTATTTGCTTTGTTCCCTATATAATAATTTGACCCTTCCAGCTTCTGGACCTTCTGTTCCAACAGGGATACCCACTTGCATTTGGTGCAGGTGAAGTTACCCACATCCATAGGCAGGAACACAAACATCCTACCACTTTTTAGATGACTGCAATAGGTCCTTCGCTGTCCATATTCAGTATTCTGTATTCTTCCCTTTCTCCAGGGAAGTCTCTGACTCACTTCCTCTGAGAAAAAGCCCCACCTCTCTGAGATCATTCAATCATAGAATCATAGAGTTGAAGAGACCACAAGGGCCACCCAGTCCAACCCCATTCTGCCATGTAGGAACTCACAATCTAAACACCCCTGACAGATGGCCATCCAGTGTCTGTTTAAAGAGTCCCAAAGAAGGAGACTCCACCACCCTCCAAGGGAATGTCTTCCACTGACAAACAGCCAAGGAGTTCCTCCTAATGTTAAGGTGGAATCTCTTTTCCTGTAGCTTGCATTCATTGTTCCGGGTCCTGTTCTCTGGAGCAGCAGAAAGCAAACTTGCTCCCTCCTCCATATAACATCCCTTCAAGTATTTAAACAGGGCTATCATATCACCTCTTAACCTTCTCTTCTCCAGGCTAAGCATATCTAGCTCCCTAAGTCCAGGTGCTTATGACCCAATAGAACAATAGAGTGCTAATGAGCTAACAGTCACATTTCCCTATAGCTCACAAAAGCAATCATCCCTCAACCAACAGACAAAAGGTGCCACAGTACACTAGAACAATATATATTACCGCACACACAAGCAAGCCTCCACTAGTCCAAAAACAAAACAGTCTTACTCCAACCAACCCTCACCCTTGACTGAAGGGAAAAAAAACTGTTCCAAAAGACTCTCTGGGACTGAAGAGTAAGTTGCTGGTAGCTCCTCCCTGAAACAGGTCAGTGGCTGAGCAGAAGCCCGGGCACTTCTGACCATATGCTCAGGAAGAACCCAGGGCCAAAAGCAGACAAAAACCTCCAACAAGCCCCTCAAAGGAAAAAAAAAGCGCGCAAAAAAGTGAAGGAGAACCCCTTAAACACAGCTCCCAACTCACCTTCTCTCTCTGTTCTGAGACTTAAGTCTGATGCATACATCTTTGGTTTTCTGAATGAAATTTTCTTCTTTTTATCACTGAAGCTTGGATTTTGGAACTGAAGTGTTCCATACATGACAGTGGGCCCCAGACTCACCAAGTTCCTTGCCTCTAAGTGAGGTTTACAGATCTTTGGATCTGTGCTCAGCTCACCAGGTCCTGGAAACACTGAAGTATTTTGGATCAAATCCTCCAAAGAATCTTATGACATTTAGGGACTAACAGATATACAATGTGTTTAAAAATAATTCCACAGGAGTGTTTATGCATACCTTCCTTTGGTGTAACAGACTAAAATTGCTACCCTTTTGCAGTTCATCCCAGAGGAAAGTGTTCTATAAGAGCTAAGCATTTGGTATCTACTACTTCAAACTAGGTCAGCCATCTATCCTTGTCACTAGGGTGCCTTTGGCATTCTGATGTAATTTTTATTCCATGTATAGGCCCATATGCTCCCAAGACACCAGCTTGCAGAGGCAATAATTAGATCCACTTGCATAAACATGAATAAATGGAATTGACAGAGAACGTATTGGGGATGGGCCTAGTTAAATTTAGTTGCAACACTATACCCCATTAAGGAAGGCAAAAATGAGGAACACAGAACTATTATCATTGTGCCAGATAAATGAATCAAGAATCCCAATTCTTTTTGAGAGAAACCTAAATTGTGGAGCTTGAAGGTGGAACAGCTATTGCATATATTCCAACTATACCTTTACAAAGGGAGGCCATAGTTTTTAGCATTTATTTCTAGAAATATCCATGCATGTTTGCTTGCCCTTTGGAGATGTCTTCTTCCTTTTGCCAAATTAGGATCCTGAGCAACTTTAACTTGAACAGCTACTGCTGTTCAAGATTTCATGGCCTCCACAGCAATGATGACATTGTCTCAGGTTGAAAATGGACTGACACCCAGAGCAGTCTGTACTTTTGGCTTAAGCTTTATCCTAGATTGGATGACTGGTGGTCTAGAAGCAGCAAGGAGCTGTTGAAGTAATCCTGTTGTTGTCAGATCATCTTCTGGTGAAGTTTGAAATTACTGTAACAGAATATTCCTCAGGGATGGGCTGCAGCTATTAACAGGTTTTACTCCCACAAACCTTGTGTGTGTGTGTGTGTGGGGGGGTGTCTGACATGTTATTGAATGCCTTGTGGGATTTTCCAGTTGATGATCTTTTTGAGGCTCTTGTCTTGCTATAGAATGGAAAAGTCCGAAGGACTGTCAGAGAGCCAGCATGATGTAGTGATCTGAGCATTGGATTATGATGCTGGAGGCCAGGGTTTGAATCTGTTAAAAAGCAATCTGTGCCCTCACCATTTTTCCTCTGTTGTTTAGGTGAAAACAGAGTATGATCAGCTTAAAGAAACCCTTACAGCAGTGACTGACAAACAAGATTTGGCTGTGAAGGAGAAGCACCAGCCCCAAGCCAAACTGGAGAACCTAGAGCAAGTCCTGAAGGTATGTGAAGAGAGAACTGAGAAATGGCATGTTTTATGAAGTGTTTTGGATAGCTGAATGTCCTGTATAATTGCTATTGCTGTTGGTAGTGGTGATGGTGGTAGTTATCATCATCACGACTATCATCATCATCATGCTCAGCAAGTAGTTGAAATGAATGAAACATCCAGCAACATCCAGCTTGACTTTGAGCTCAGAATGTTCAGAGGAGAGAATAGAACTCATCTGCTGGCTGTTCCATTACCTAGTTCTCTTGTAGGCATTCCCTGTAAAATACATTTTCCCAAAGTATCATGAAACCAGTCTGACGATGAACACAGAAACATCGTTGGGGCTTTCTAGATTGGCAGGAAAGTGTGACATGAAGGTGCGTTTTCCTTAATGCTTAGCAGCTACACTGCAAGCCCCAGGTGTGCATTTAAAAGGTACAGGGCAGTTAGACTGAGGGGTGTGGGAACGATTTATCTGAAGTCTTTTCTGTGGCTCAGCAACTACTTTGGAAGCTGTCAGAATGCTACAAACACAGGCGGAGCAGCTGCACCAGCGGCAATGAACGCCACTTTTAACTGCGCTGAACCTTTAATTTTTTTTCCTTGCCGGCTGCGAACTGTGCAGCTGTGCAGGTTTGCCGGCTGCCGGCTGCGAACTGCACAGCTGTGCAGGTTTGCCGGCTGCGAACTGCGCAGCTGTGCAGGTACACCATACAGAAAATTGTACAGTTATGAGGATCTGTCAAATTATCATTGCGGTTTCTTTGCTTTTTTAAACTGTGCAGTTGCACTGGTGCATCATGAATGAACCCCTTTATTTTGTGAATGAATTGACATTTTATGCACAGTAGAATAACAGTTACAGCATCCCAGAGTCCCTCCTGTGCATGTCTAGGGTTCGGATTAGTGCTGGAGCTAGGGTTTGGGAGCTTTAAAAAACTGCGCAGTTAAACCCCAGCTTTTACACCTGCAGGACATTGAGCGTTTTAATTAGAAGTGACCTCCACACTACGCATGCTCCCAACTCACGATCCATTATGACCCGCACCTGTATCGCTGTCTTTAAATGGGCGCTTTAAAGATACAGCGGCCCTTTAACTGCGCAGCTGCACCGCAGCCTTTAGATGGAGCTCTGCTGTTCTGCAGTTTTTAAAAAAGAAGCTGGGAAAAGCAGCACCTTTTTAAAGGCGCTTCTTCTCCCCTAAAATGCAAAAAAAGCGTTTTCATGGCACACTTTCCCTTTTTCTCATCTAAAGGCTAGACTTTCATGCAGCCATGAGCACACTTCTTTTTGCCAATCTAGATCAGGCCGTTATGTCTTTGTGAAACTTAAGATCAATCCTGCCTCCATTTTAATCAATATTTAAATTATATCAACAGTGTAGAGCTTGCTCCCTAAAAACACACTGTTTTCACAACCTCATACATTCTACCTCTTTCTGCTGTTCAAAATGTATTTGACTGCCTTTGTTTATACAGTGTTATTTATTGCAGGGCTTCTAAAACATACACTTTCCCTCTGGGTCCTTTGCTGCTCCAGTTTCAACCAAACCTATTTAACAGAATCAGTCTGCTCCTCTGCTTAAGAGGAATTCTAGCATACTTCAGAACAGACATTTTTAAAGTAAAATTTAACTAAATATTAATTTGCCAAGGACTAGTCTAAACTATAAAACAGAGGTCCTCTTAAGTATCTTTTCCTGTGATCCTTACCTCTGACAAAGTGTCAAACTGCATATTACATGGATCTGGTTTCAGGAGTGGAGTGGGGAAGGCCTGGTTGTGTCCATGGTGCACAGAGGTGAGGAGTTATTTTAATTTGGACCTTGTTGTTTGGGGAAAGGATTAAGTCCTATGTGAAGCGGAGGTCAGTTCCCATACACAAGAGGTAGACAGTTGGAGGTATGTGACAAGTAAAAGTAGGGAAGCCAGGGATCATTCTATGAGCTTATAGCTATAAAATGAATTTGCTATCATCTATCAGGGATGATGCAGAGGAACAGCAGAGCCAGTCCTCAGGGAAAGTGCTCCATGAAAATGCACACAGAATCAGCACAGGGAATGGCCACTACCGAACCGCAGAGGAGGTGTGTGGTGATGGTGAAAGACTTCTTGCTGAGGGGTACAGAAGCAGTGGTTTCTGGACCTGACAAGATGTCTTGGGTGGTGTATTGTCTCACTGGGGCAAAAATCCAATAACAGTGAGGCTGACAAGACATGTCAAGCCTACTGACTGTTACTGCTTCTTTTTTGTCCACATGAGAACCAATGATACTGCAAGGCGCAGCCTTCAGAATATCATAAGTGATTATGAGGCTCTGGGTAGTAAGCTGAAAAAGTTGGATGCACAAGTTGTCATCTCTTCTTTTCTCCCGGTTGAAGGAAAGGAGAAGAAAATAGTGTTGCGAACAACGGGCTCTGCTGATGGTGCCACCAACAATGATTTGGATTCTTGAATCATGACTTGGGGTTTCTGGAGGGGAGACCTTTGGCAAGGGATGGGCTGCACCTCACACCATTTGGCAGAAATGTTTTTGCCAATAGTTTCAAAATTTTAAACTGACTTATGTGGAGGAGGGAGACAGTATTTTGGAAGGCAGAAGTATATCAAGGACTGGAGACAAAAGTTAAACTGTTATAGAGAGATCAAGGCAGAGGGGGCAAGAGCCCAACAGTAGGAGGGAAAAAACTTTACATAGGCAGCTAGGGGGTCTTATGGTCTTAGATGCCCCTTAGATGCTCTTACACTAATGCACAGAGCATGGGAAATAAACAAGATACACTTGAACTCCTAGCACAGCAAACCAAATATGATATAATAGGCATCACTGAAACCTAGCGGGATGAGTCTCATAATTGGAATGTAGTGATAGAGGAGTATAACCTTTTTACGAGAAATGGGCCAAACAGGAAAGGAAGAGGTATAGCATTATTTGTCAAGGATGTTTACATCTGTGAAGAGATCTAGGATTTAAACCCTGGAACCCAGTGGAGAGCATCTGAAAAAAAAATAAAGCTGGAGAGGAGAACATTAACAGGGATGCTATTATGGGAGTCCTCTATAGACTCCGAAGTCAGACTGAGGAATTAAATGTTGCCTTTCTAGAAGGTGGGAATGATCTTATTTATTTATTTAT
Source organism: Urosaurus nigricauda (assembly GCA_034509955.1). NCBI lineage: Eukaryota > Metazoa > Chordata > Lepidosauria > Squamata > Phrynosomatidae > Urosaurus > Urosaurus nigricauda. Next base: position 3,635,054 of record JAOEGL010000014.1, read on the forward strand.
TTATTTATTATATTTATTTGTATCCCACTCTTTTCTCAGGAGTGGGACTCAGAGCGACTTCACAACATTAAAAACAGTACAATTAAAACATTTAAAAAATGATTCAACATCCCTGCCTGTCCTCATAACAATTCCTTAAATGCCTGTGTGAACAAGTAGGTCTTAACTGCCATGTAAGGCCATCAAGGCCTGGGCAGGGAGTTCCAGAGTCTAGCTGCAGCCACTGAGAAGGCTCTCTGTCGCGGCCCCACCAACCATGTTTGTGATGATGTTGGGACGGAGAGAAGGGCTTCTCCAGAAGATCTCAGACTCCGGGCCGGTTCATACCAAGAGAAACGGTCTGTCAAATAGTGTGGACCTGAGCCATGTAGCGCTTTATAGGTGACAACTGGAACCTTGAATTGTATATGGAAACAAACTGGCAGCCAATGAAGCTGTTTCAACAGGGGCGTTGTATGGTCTTTGTAATCTGCCTCTGTTAACAGCCTGGCAGCAGTTCTCCTGGAGAACTGTTATACTGTGGAAAGGAGAAGTCGAGCATAGTCAGACATGCAGTCTAGACCAGGGATACCCGGCCTGTGCTCCGAGGAGCCCTTATTGAAATAAAAAAATATTATTATATGTACTCCTAAACACCATTAACTTGTAAGACATGAGTAAAAAGGTTGGGAATTCCTGGTCTAGACTTTAGGAAAGGGAGTTCAGGATGAATGGGAATTTCTCAAAAGGGAGATACTGAAGTCACAATTTCAAACAGTCCCAATGAGGGGGGGAAATGGGAGGTGTCTCAAGAAACCAAAATGAATAACTAAAGAACTTTTTACTGAGCTGTTTTAAACAGGATGTGTATAAGAAACAGAAAAATGGGGAAATCACCATAGAGGAATTCAGATAAATCGCAATCATGCTAAAGCACAGAATTAGCTCAGGCTTGCTAGAAAGGTTAAGGGGGAAAAAGAACAATAAAAAGGGCTTTTTGGGGTATGTCCCTATCAAAAGAAAGAAGATGGTAAGACCATTGGGTGGAGGACATGAAGAAATGCTAAATGGGAACAGAGAAAAGGCAGAACTACTTTCAACACCTTCTTTGCCTCAGTATTCTCACAACAGGAACAGAGTACTCAACCTGAAGGAAATGGAGGAGAGGAAACAGTAAAGGAAATGCAGCACGGAATAAGTAAAGAGGTAGTACAGTTGGTCCTCAGTATTCACAGACTTGCCATCTGTGGATGGCAAGCCTACAGCATTGTCCACAGTGGTGATGTGTGCATGTGGCCGCACCACCATAAGAGACAGCACCCATTGTCCAGTGGCGGGGCTTGCATGCGGCCACACTACCATTAGGTTTTGTTGTCCCCAATGATGGTACAGCCACATGCATGTGCTGCCATCACACAACAGTGGCTGTACTTAATGATGGCATGGCAACATGCATGTGTCATTACTGGTGAACATCCATGAATTTTGGTATTGGTGGTGGTGGTGGTGGTGGTCCAGAACAGATCCCTCAGAGATACCAAGGGTTGACTGTACAGGAATACCTGGTTAATCTAAATCATAGAATCATAGAGTTAGAAGAGACCACAAGGGCCATGCAGTCCAACCCCCTGCCATGCAGGAACCCCCAATCAATGCATCCCTGACAGATGGCCATCCAGCCTCTGCTTAAAGACCTCCAAAGAAGGAGACTCCTCCACTCTCCGAAGGAGTATGTTCCACTGTTGAACAGCCCTTACTGTCAGGAAATTTCTCCTAATGTTGAGGTGGAATCTCTTTTCCTGCAGTTTGCATCCATTGTTCTGGGTCCTAGTCTCTGGAGCAGCAGAAAACAAGCTTGTTTCCTCCTCAATATGACCTCCCTTCAAAGATTTAAACAAGGCTATCATATCACCTCTTAACCTTCTCTTCTCCAGGCTAAACATCCCCAGTTCCCTAAGGTTTTCCTCATAGGGCATGGTTTCCAGACCCTTCACCATCTTAGTTGCCCTCCTTTGGAAATTCTCCAGTTTCTCCACATCCTTTTTGAATTGTGATGCCCAGAATATTCCAGGTGGGAAATGACCAAAGCAGAATAGAGTGGCACTATTACTTCCCTTGATCTAGACACTATACTTCTATTGATGCAGCCTAAAATTGCATTGGCCTTTTTAGCTGCTGCATCGCACTGTTGACTCATGTTCAACTTGTGGTCTACTTGGACTCCTAGATCCTTTTCACATGTGGTCTCATTCAGCCAAGTGTCCCCCATTTTATATCTGTGCATTTCATTTTTCCGTCCTAAGTGCAATACCTTACATTTCTCTGTGTTGAATTTCATTTTGTTAGCTTTGGATCAGCTTTCTAGTCTATTCAGGTCATTTTGAATTTTGATCCTGTCCTCTGGGGTATTAGCTACTCCTCTTAATTTGGTTTCATCTGCACATTTGGTAACTAGGCGCCCAATACTGCCATCTAAGTCATTAATAAAGATATTGAATAGCACTGGGCCCAGGACAGAACCCTGTGGCACCCCACTTGTCACTTCTCTCCAGGATGAAAAGGAACCATAGTCAACCAGTTACAAATCCATGTAACAGTTATAGAATCATAGAATCATAGAGTTGGAAGAGACCACAAGGGCCATCCAGTCCAACCTCCTGCCATGCAGGAACTCCCAGTCAAAGCATCTCCGACAGATGGCCATCCAGACTCTGCTTAAAGACCTCCAAGGACGGAGACTCCACTACACTCCGAGGGAGTGTGTTCCACTGTCGAACAGCCCTTACTGTCAGGAAGTTCCTCCTAATGTTGAAGTGGAATCTCTTTTCCTGCAGCTTGCATCCATTGTTCCGCATTCTAGTCTCTGGAGCAGCAGAAAACAAGCTTGCTCCCTCCTCAATATGACATCCCTTCAAATATTTGAACAGGGCTATCATATCACCTCTTAACCTTCTCTTCTCCAGGCTAAACATCCCCAGATCCCTAAGTCGTTCCTCATAGGGCAGGGTTTCCAGACCCTTCACCATCTTAGTTGCCCTCCTTTGGACCCGCTCCAGTTTCTCCACATCCTTTTTGAATTGTGGTGCCCAGAACTGGACACAGTATTCCAGGTGGGGCCTGACCAAAGCAGAATAGAGCGGAACTATTACTTCCTTTGATCTAGACACTATACTTCTATTGATGCAGCCTAAAATAGCATTGGCCTTTTTAGCTGCCGCATCGCACTGTTGACTCATGTTCAACTTGTGGTCTACTTGGACTCCTAGATCCCTTTCACACATAGTTTCATTCAGCCAGATGTCCCCCATCATATATCTGTGCATTTCATTTTTCCGCCCTACGTGTAGGACCTTACATTTCTCTGCATTGAATTTCATGTTGTTAGCGTTGGCCCAGCTTTCTAGTCTATTCAGGTCATTCTGAATGTCAATCCTGTCTTCTGGAGTATTGGCTACTCCTCCTAATTTGGTGTCATCTGCAAATTTGATAAGTATGCCCCCAATTCTGTCATCCAAGTCATTAATAAAGATATTGAATAGCACTGGGCCCAGGACAGAACCCTGTGGGACCCCACTGGTCACTTCTCTCCAGGATGAAAAGGAGCCATTGTTGAGGTTCCTGATTGGGACAGGTGTAGGTTAGGTTTTAGGCCAGACAGGGTCTATGTAGAGTCCAGGAGAGGGACTGATTAGGGTTTAGGTTGGAAGCCAGTTGATTTAAGCTGAGAGTATTTGGCAGATTGCCTGAGGGCTGAAGTATTGTGTCTATGTAACTGTGGTAACTTAACTAAGAAGAAAGAAATGCAAAAGCCTTGAAAGTAGTTTACTGATTACTTTGATGTTTGTTAATAAACTTCAGTATTATTTTATTACAACTTGGCCTCTGTGAAATATTGTGGCACGCTACTAGAGATAACAAAGCCTCAGAAAAGATAGGCAGTGGTGGAGAAGATCTCCACAGAAGAAAAATACAATTGGTGGCAGCAAAGGTGAAGACAGGCATTCTGTGTGGGTGGACTGAGAGAGTCTGAGTGAGTGTCCACGCCACCACAATTATCTGCTCTAGAATCTTTCCTGGAATTGATATCAGACTAACTGGACGATAATTGTTGGGATCCTCTTTTTTTCCCTTTTTGAAGATGGGGACAATGTTTGCCCTCCTCCAGTCTGCTGGGACTTCTCCTATTCTCCAGGAGTTCTCAAGGATTATTGCCAATGGTTCCGATATTACATTTGCCAGTTCTTTCAATACTCTAGGATGTAGTTCATCTGGTCCTGGAGACTTATATTCATTTAGGTTAACTAAGTATTCCTGTACTATCTCTTTACTTATTCTGTGCTGAAATTCCCCTATTCTGTCTTCTTCCCCATTATCCTTAGGTTGAGCACCCTTTGCCTTTTCTGAGAAGACTGAAGCAAAAAATGTGTTGAGTAATTCTGCCTTTTCTCTGTCCCCTGTTAGCATTTTGCCATCTTCTACACGCAGTGGCCCTACTGCTTCCTTCTTCTTCCTTTTGCTTCGGACATACCCAAAAAACCCTTTTTATTGTTCTTAACCTCTCTAGCCAGCCTGACTTCATTCTGCACTTTAGCTTTCCTGACCTTACCCCTACATGTGCTGGCTATTTGTTTGAATTGCTCTTTCATGATTTCCCAATTTTTCCATTTTTTATACATGTTCCGCTTAAAACTTAGCTCAGTTGAAAGTTCCTTCGTCATCCATCCTGGCTTCTTGAGATATCTTCCATTTTTCTTCCTCATTGGAACTGTTTGAAATTGCACCTTCAGTATCTCCTTTTTGAGAAACTCCCATCCGTCTTGAACTCCCTTCTCTTTTAGTTTTCCTAACCATGGGATCACCCCCAGTATTTCTCTAAGTTCATTGAAGTCAGCTCTCCTAAAGTCTAGAGCGCGTGTCTGACTATGCCTGGCTTCCCCTTTCTGCTGTATAACAAACTCCAGGAGAACATGGTCACTTCCACCTAAGGATGCAACCACTTGCACTCCATTGACTCGGTCATCCCTGTTGGTTAAGATAAGATCTAAAATAGCTGATCCCCTTGTTGCCTCTTCCAACTTTTGGACGATGAAATTGTCTTCCAGGCAAGTGAGATATTTGCTAGACCTTGAGGATTTGGCTGAGTTTGACTTCCAGCAAATATCAGGATAATTGAAGTCCCCCATCACTACTACATCTCTCCTTTCTGAGTGTGTGATCATCTGTTCTAGAAAGGCATCATCCAATTCCTCCGTCAGACTTGGACGTCTGTAGTAGACTCCCACAGTAATATCCCTGTTATTTCCCTCTCCTTTAATTTTTATCCAGATGCTCTCCACCTGGCTTCCAGTACTGATGTCCTTGATCTCTTCGCTGGTGTAAATATCCCTGACATATAATTCTGTTCCTCCTCCTTTCCTGTTCAGCCTGTTCCTCTTAAAAAGTTATATCCAATCGTGAGACTCATCCCACCAGGTTTCAGTGATGCCTATTATATCATATTTGCTTTGTTGTGCTAGGAGTTCAAGTTCATCCTGTTTATTTCCCATACTCTGTGCATTAGTGTAGAGACATCTAAGAACATGTGTTCCCTTTACTTACTGCCTGTGCAAATTTTTTTGCTTCCCACTCTTGGGTCCTTGCACTGTTTTCCTTGTTCCCTCTATGTCATTTTGACTATTTTCTCTAGCCCTTTTGCCTTCCAGAATAATGTCTCCCTCCCCCATATAACTCAGTTTAAAGCCCTCCTGATCAGATTTTTGAGACTATTGGCAAAAACTTTTTGCCAACTGGCGTGAGATGCAGCCCATCCTTTGCCAGAAGTCCCTCCTCATGGAATCGCAGCCCATGATCCAAGAATCCAAACCGTTCTTGGCGGCACCATCTACGGAGCCAGTTATTCACCTCTGCTATTTTCTTCTCCCTTCCTGGACCATGCCCTTCTACTGGGAGAAGAGATTATATGACAACCTGTGCATTCATCTCTTTCAGCTTCCTACCCAGATCCTTATAATCCCTTATGATATTCTCAAGGCTGTGCCTTGCAGTATCATTGGTTCCCACATGAACCAAAAGAAGGGCATAACGGTCGGTAGGCTTGACAAGTCTTGTCAGCCTCTTTGTCACGTCGCGGATCTTTGCCCCAGGGAGACAGCACACCTCCCGAGACATCTTGTCAGGCCCACAAACCACTGCTTCTGTACCCCTCAGCAAGGAGTCCCCCACAACCACCACACGCCTCCTCCAAGGCTTAGCAGTGTCTGTTCCCTTTGGTGCTATTCTCAGGCTCCCCTGCTCTGTCCCTGATGTCTGTCCCTGCTGCTTTCCCTCATGATCTCTGGTAACAGAGAGAGATTCAAAGCGATTCTGTAGCTGCAAGCTCACAGAACGAACTGTGGTTTCCCTACTTCTGTGTGTGACATTCCTCCAACCATCTACTTCTGTTGTGTGTGGAGTGACCTCTTCTTCCCCAGCAACTTTTTCTGTGTGTTTCCTGTCCATGACTGTCCGGTCCTTTCTGTTCAGGAGAACCTCCTGCTCTCTGTGATGCTGAAATGTAGACACCTGGGCCTCCAACTGCTGAACTCTCTCTTCTAAGAGGGCTACCAACTTGCACTTGGTGCAGGTGAAGTTCCCCACATCTATAGGCAAGAAGACAAACATCCCACAGGTGTTGCAGGTGACTGCAGCAGGTCCCTCAGTGTCCATAGTGAGAAGACTTAAGGAGGCACTGAAACAAGACTGTGGGTTTCTCCTGTTAAACACCAGTGTAAAGAATCCCTGTGTGGCTGGCCTTTGTCCCCAAGCTCTGTTAGGGAGCTCAATCTAGAAAGCTCCTGGCTGCTAGCTCCTTCTAGAGGCAAGTCCTTGATTCACTTCCTCTGAACCCCCAGAGCCCCTTAAGGAATAGTGAGAAGAAAAGTATAAATATTGATTGAGTTGTCTTCCAACACTGTGCTCAGGCTACCTTCTCCTCTGTACTTCCAACCCACCTTGGCTATCAAATATAAAAAGTGAGTATGAAAAGAAAAATTTGTGCGCCGTTAGGCGCGCGCCTCTCCAAGCAGTTATATAGAATGAGATTTCAATTTTTAAGGTCTTACCCAATCAAAAGGCACACAGAGAAGCACCAGGTTTGCCTTTAGCAAGCAAAGTTACCTTGTCTAGTCCACATTTTACAAGCTTGTTTGCAAGAATGTCATGGGTAACCTTGTCAAAGGCCTTACTGAAATCAAGATATACTATATCCACAGCATTCTCTTGATCCACCAAGCTGGTAATTTTATCAAAAAAAGAGATCAAGTTTGTTTGGCATGACTTGTTTCTCTGAAATCCATGTTGACTTTTTGTGATTATGTAATTATCTTCTAGATATCCACAAACTTAAATGAATTTAAGTTGCCAGGACCAGATGAACTACATCCAAGGGTATTTAAAAAACTGGCAGAAGTACTCTCAGAGCCACTGTCAATAATCTTTGAGAACTCCTGGAGAACAGAAGAGGTCCCAGCAGACTGGAAGAGGGCAAATATTGTCCCCATCCTCAAAGTGGGGAGAAAGAGGACCCAAATAAGTACTGCCCAGTTAGCCTATCATCAATATGAGGAAACATACTAGAGCAAATAATTTAACAGAGAGTCTATGAATGCCATAATGGCAAAAAGTCAACATAGGTTTCTGAGAAACAAGTCGTGCCACACCAGTCTTATTTCTTTTTTTAAATAAAATTACCAGCTTGGTAGAGGAAAGGAATGCTGCGGATGTAACATATCTTGATTTCAGTAAGGATATGCTTGCAAACAAGGATATGCTTGCAAACAGGCTAGTAAAATGTGGATTAGACAATGCTACTGTTAGGTAGATTTGTAATTGGTTGACCAGCTAAACCCAAAGGGTGCTCAGCAATGGCTCCCCTTCATCCTAGAGAGAAGTGACAAGTGGGGTGCCACAGGATTCTCTCCTGGACCCAGTGCTATTCAACGTCTTTATCAATGACTTGAATGAAGGAAATTTCATGCTTATGAAATTTGCAGATTGCAGGAGGAATAGCTAATACTCTAGAGGACAGGATCAAAATTCAAAATGAACTTAATAAATTAGAAAGCTGGGCCAAAACTAACAAAATGAATTTCAACAGAGAGAAATGTAAGGTATTGCATTTAGGCAGAAAACATGAAATGTATAGATATAGCATAGGGAAATTTTGCTTCAGAACAGTACATGTGAAAGGGATCTAGGAGTCCTAGTAGACCACAAATTGAACATGGATCAAGAATGTGATGCAGCAGCTAAAAAAGCCAATACGATTCTAGGCTGCATCAATAGAAGTATAGTGTGCATATCGAAGCAAGTAATAGTACTACACTCTTCTGCTTTTGTCAAGCCTCACCTGGAATACTGTGTCCAGTTCTGGGCACCAATAAATAAATAAATAAATAAATAATAACCAGGAAAATCAGATACTCAACAATACTACAAAAAATTCTTTAAATCATAAATTGCATTTGTTTACTATAATAATATAATTTTAGGCATTAAAATCTTCCAAGGGAAAAGAGATTCCACCTCAACATAAGGAGGAACGTCCTGACAGTAAGAGCTGTTCATCAGTGGAACACACTCCCTCAGAGAGTGGTGGAGTCTCCTTCCTTGGAGGTTTTAAAACAGAGTCTGGATGGCCATCTATTGGAGGGCGCTTTGATTGTGTATTCCTGCATGGCAGGGGGTTGGACTGGATGGCCTTTGTGGTCTCTTCCAACTCTACAATCCTATTATTCTTTGATTATGTGAGATAGATAGATAGATAGATAGATAGACAGAGAGAGGGAAAGAGGGCAGGAAGGAGAGATTGTCAGTCTTTTTCTGGACTTCCTTGTCGAGCTCGCCATTTTTGCCAGCTCACAATAGTAGTACCAATTCTCTTTTAGAGCAGTGCAGAGATGTTTAAATGCTGCTTTCCAATCTTAACTTTGTTGGGCCAGCAAAAAGGAGGCCAAGGAAGGCACAGCATGCATACTTCAGGGGGAACAAAGCAGTTCTGCCTTTGGTCTGAGCAAATAAAGAAAGAAAACTCAACATTCTCCAACTTTTGCCCATTGTACTTCACCTAAAAGGGGAAAAATATGAATAAAAGGAATTGTTACACATACTGGATTCTTTTCATTTCTATTTTAAGGCTTCAACATCAGGAAGAGTAATGACATATTTTAAAAGTTTTATGCAGCTTTTTTATCTGTCTAAGTCTGGACAATTTCTAAAAGAAAAGTTTATCTCTGTGGAATTGCAAGCGTATTTCTCTCCTTTTGCCTGTACTAAAAGCCTCAGCAGGCACCACTTACAGTCAGCACTTTGACAGGAATAGTTTGCAACAGATGATCAAGATTTGGGGGGAACACAAGGGTCTGATGAGAGAAGGGGCAGGTGAACTCTGTGGACCCATTCCTTTGAAAACTGATTTCCCTTGGATGCTTGGACAGATGGTTTTTAAAACAGAACAGGGACAAATAGTAACTGCTGCAAAATGTTGCAATGTATAGTGATACTGTTTTGGAATCTTGCCACTATGTTTCTCCCTTCCATCTAAATCAAAGGAAGTATGATTCTAAATTGGTTTCTGTCAGCAGCAATGGACAGGATGAGGACAACACACTAAAAATCTACACAAGACAGAGATGCTCCTTGTCAGTTGAAGACAGATCAGGAAACAGGAATTCATCCTCTCCTGGACAGGGTTACATTCCTCCTGATGACATAGGTTTGCAGTCTGAGTATCTTGAGAAGTAACTACAGTGGTCCCCCGGTTTACGAATCCCCCGGGGAACGAAATCCCCGGGACCCGAAACCGCCCGGGATGCGAATGAGAAAAACCGCGCGGCCTCTTTAACTCGGCCGCGTGGTCCGTCCCTTAAAGCGGTCCCCCAGGAAACGAAGATTTCCGGGTTACGAAAGGTAATCCGGAACGGATTACCTTCGTAACCCAGGGGACCACTGTAGTTAGTTCCTCATTAATTCTGAAAGCATTGGGAATATGGCCTGTAGTAGCCCCCATGCTATTCTGCTGCTAATGGTGCTGCAGAAGACCAAACAGAATCCATTTTACCTCTAATTCCAATGTTCTGACATAATACCGGTAGATACTATATAGGATCAGACATAACAAGTACCCACAAAATTCACAGGCAAATACAAAGTATTACCAGTTAGCAAAGGTTACAGATGGTTTTATATCTATTCCAGCAGTTAACCAAGTTCAGCAATTCAGGCTTCAGTAGTTAAAACTCAGAAAAGCTTTATTTAGGCTGCATCTGCATTGCTGAAATATTCCAGTTTGTCACCATTTTAACTGCCATGGCTCAGTGCTGTGGAATTCTGGGAATTGTAGTTTATTGCAGCACCAGAGCTCTCTGACAGAGAAGGATAAATAAAACTATAATTCCCAGAACTCCATAGCATCGAGACATGGTAACTATAGGTCCACACTAAAGATATTTATTGTCAGAACTAAACAGCAACCATTAACATTGCCTAATTAAAGCACACATAATTTCAAAATATTGTTGGGCTGGTGTTTCATTTATTAAATACCCAAAACAACTCTGGTTTTCTCCTTTCCCATACCGACCCCTCCCTGCCTCTTTGTACTTCCCTCCAGTTTTTTCACATATGAAAGACTGGGTATTTCGGTTTATGCCTGCCTCCTCTATTACTTATATTAATTGTTACACTGCATATACTATCAAGATACCTGAGCCTGCCACTAGATTCATGGCAGGTAAGTTGCAAAAGCAGTACCTGATGCCTTATAGAAATTCCTCTGCAATGATTACCATGAAAGATTCTAGAGCAGATAATTAAACAGAGCATCTGTGAACATTTACAAGGGAATGCCATAATCACAAAAAGTCAACATACTTTTCTCAAAAACAAGTCATGCCAGATTAATCTGATTTATTTATTTATTTAATAAAATTACCAGTTTGGTAGATGAAGGGAATGCTCTGAATATAGCATATCTTCATTTCAGTAAGGCCTTTGACAAGATCCCCCATGATATTCTTGAAAACCAGCTTGTAACATTTGGGCTAGACAATGCAACTGTTGGGTGGATTAGTATTTGGTTGACTGGCTAACCCCAAAGCATGCTCAGCAATGGCTTCTCTTCATCTTAGAGAGAAGTGACCAGTGGGATACCACAGGGTTCTGTTCTCCTGGGCACAGTGCTACTGTATATACTCGACTATAAGTCGAGAAATTTGTGCCCCCAAATGCCCTCCAAAAACCTGGGGTAGACGTATACAATGCGGTATAAGCCTACCCCAGGCTGGAAAGGCAGAGCGTTCTCCCTGGCCGGGCTTCTTCCTTCCTTCCTTCGGAGAAGAGCTGGCCAGCGAGAAGGCGCCGGTCAGCTGCCCTCCTCACAAACCTCTCTCTGGTGTCCTCTCTTCTTCCCTCCTCTCTCCTGTCCTTGGCCCCGCGGCCGCGGGCTCGTGGCTGATGAGGGGGAGGCACCAGGCGGGAAAAAGAGAGCCTAGAGCTCTGCTTCAGCCACTCAGGCGGCCCCACTGCAGAAATAACCAGGTTTGGCCCCACTTTAATTCTTTCTGACTCGCGGCTATGGAATTCTGGGAGCTGGAGTCTGTTGTTGTGGGGCACAGAGCACAAGGCTTGACACTTTTCTGGCTGAAGGCTATGGAATTCTGGGAGTTGGAGACTGTTGTGGGGCCCAGAGAGAGGGGGGGTCCTTGGAAGGGGGCAGGAATAGAAAAAGGGGGTGGCGGACAGCCCAGCAGTAGTCTCTGGGCAGAAAATGGGAGGCAGTGCCTCTGTCCCTGGCTCCCTCTGAAGCCCCTCCAAAGCCCCCTTTCCAATCCACCCATCCTTCCCTCCCTATCTATCCTTCTTTTGCCTATTCCCCCTCTCTCCATCCATCCATCCATCCATCTAGTTATTTCTCTCTCTCTCTCTCTCTCCCTCTCCCTCCCTCCATCTATCTCACTCTCTCTCCATCCATCCATCCATCCCTACCTACCATCTATCTATTTAGGTATCCCTCCCTCTATCTATCTATCTATCTATCTATCATTCTGTCCTTCCCTCTCTAGCTATCCCACTCTCCATCCAATTATCTATCTATCTATCTATCTATCTTTCTATCCTTCCCTCTCTAGCCATCCCACTCTCCATCCAATCATCCATCTATCTTTCTATCCTTCCCTCTCTAGCTATCCCACTCTCCATCCAATCATCTATCTATCTATCTATCTATCTTTCTATCCTTCCCTCTCTAGCCATCCCACTCTATCTATCTTTCTGTCCTTCCCTCTCTAGCTATCCCACTCTCCATCCAATCATCTATCTATCTTTCTATCCTTCCCTCTCTAGCTATCCCACTCTCCATCCAATCATCTATCTATCTATCTATCTATCTATCTATCTATCTATCATCTATCCTTCCCTCTCTAGCTGTCTCACTCTCCATCCAATCATTTATCTACCTACCTACCTACCTATCTATCTATCTGTCTGTCTATCCTTCCCTCTCTAGCTATCCCACTCTCCATCCAATCATCTTTCTTTCTTTCTTTCTTTCTTTCTATCCTTCCCTCTCTAGCTATCCCACACTCCATCCAATCATCTTTCTTTCTTTCTTTCTTTCTTTCTTTCCCTCTCTAGCTATCCCACTCTCCATCCAATCATCTATCTATCTATCTATTCCCAGCATCTCTGTCCCTCCAGCCTGTCTCCCTCCTCCAGGGGAGAAAGCCCAGCTAGAGAAAGAGAGACACTGGGAAGGGTGTGTTTGCCTTGCAGCCTTCTCTCCATCCAAGATTCCTCCTCCAGAGCAGAAAGCCTGGCTGGAGAGGAGACTGCAAGGCAAACGCGTCCCAGCATCTCTCTAGCCAGGCTTTCTCCTCAGGAAGGAGCCCAGATGGAGAGACGCTGATCGCCCCAGAGCCTCTCCCCAGCTGGGATGCCCCATTAAGCCTACCCTCGACTTATCCACGGGTCATACAAAAATCCCCATTTTTGGCCCCAAAAGTTGACCTTGACTTATACATGAGGTCGACTTATACATGAGTATATACGGTATTCAATATCTTTATCAGTTCCTACACCAGCATTTTTATCACTAGCAGTGATTAGGAAAAGTCAAGGTCACTAGGAGCCTTTAACATTGGTGTTTACCAGGGGAGTTTTTTTGAGGAGGAAGCCCATAATCCTATTTTAGGGACTATAAGACATCTCAGTATGGACACTGAGGGGAGTGCTGCAGTCACCTGCAACACTTGTGGGATGTTTGTCTCCTTACCTACCAATGTGGGGAAATTCACATGTCCCAAATGCAAGTTGGTAGCCCTCTTAGAGGAGAAAGTGCAGCAGCTGGAGGCCCCAATAGCTACACTTCAACATATCAGGGAGCAAGAGGTTTTCCTGGACAGAACGGAACAAATGGTCTTGGACGGGGACCACATAGAGGAAGTTGCTAGGGAGAAGACTGTCACTTCATGTACACAGGAGGAAGACTGCTGGAGGAATGTCACACACAGACGAAGGGAAACCAGGGATTGTTCTGAAAGCTTGCAGCTACAAAATTGATTTGAAGCTCTGTCCCTTATAAAGGAGGATGAGGAAAAGCAGCATGGACAGACTTCAGGGAAAGAGCAGGGGAGCCTGAGAATAGCACCAAAGGGAACACACACTGCTAAGCCTCGGAGGAGGCGTGTGGTGGTTGTGGGGGACTCCTTGCTGAGGGGTACAGAAGCAGTGGTTTGTGGGCCTGACAAGATGTCTCGGGAGGTGTGCTGTCTCCCTGGGGCAAAGATCCGCGACGTGACAAAGAGGCTGACAAGACTGGTCAAGCCTACTGACAAATACCCCTTCCTTTTGGTCCATGTGGGAACGAATGACACAGCAAGACACAGCCTTCAAAATATTAGAAGGGATTACGAGGCTATGGGTTAGAAGCTGAAAGAAATGGATGCACAGATTGTCATCTCGTCTCTTCTGCCAGTTGAAGGGCATGGCCCAGGAAAATTGCAGATGTCAACAACTGGCTCTGCAGATGGTGTCGCCGAGAACAATTTGGATTCTTAGATCATGGGCTGTGGTTCCATGAGAGGGGGCTTCTGGCAAGGAATGGGCTGCATTTCACACCAGTTGGAAAAAACGTTTTAGCCAACAGTCTCAAGAATCTGATCAGGAGGGCTTTAAACTGAGTTATGTGGGGAAGGGAGACAAAAGTGCTGGAGAAAATAGTCATACTGTCATAGACGGAACAAGGCAAACAGTGGAAGGACCCAACAGTAGGAGGCAAAAAAAATGTGCACATGCAGCAAACAAAAAGGAAACATGGTCTTAGATGTCTCTACACTAATGCACAGAGCATGGGAAATAAGCAAAATGAACTTGAACTCCTAACACTACAAGGGAAATATGATATAATAGGCATTACTGAAACCTGGTGAGATGAGTTTCATGACTTAAATTTAGAAATACAAGAGTATAACCTTTTCAAGAGAAACAGCCGAAACAAGAAAGGAGGAGAGATAGCATTATATGTCAGGGATATTTATAATAATAATAATAATAATAATAATAATAAAAATTTTTATTTATACCCCGCTCTTCAGCCAAAACTATCAGTGAAGAGATCCAGGACATCAATATTGGAAGCCAATTTGAAAGTGTCTGGATAAAAATTGAAGGAGCAACAGGGATGTTACTGTGGGAGTCTACTACAGATCCCCAACTTAAACAGAAGAATTGGATGATGCCTTTCTAGAACAGATAACCACACACTCAGATAGGAAAAATATAGTAGTGATGGGTGATTTCAACTATACGGATATTTGCTGGAAGTCAAACTCAGCAAAATCCTCAAGATCTAGCAAATTCCTTACTTGCCCTGAAGACAATTTCATTTTCCAAAAGGTGGAAGAGGCAACAAGGGAGTCAGCAGTGGTTGGATCCTTAGGTGGGAGTGACCATATTCTCCTGGAGTTTGTTATACAGTGGAAAGGAGAAGCCAGGCATAGTCAGACACACATTCTAGATTTTAGGAAAGCTGATTATAATAAACTTAGAGAAATACTGGGGGTTATCCCATGGTCAGGAATACTAAAAGAGAAGGCAGTTCAAGATGGAGTTCCTCAAAAGGGAGATACTAAAGGGACAATTTCAAACAGTTCCAATGAGGAAGAAAAATGGGAGATGTCTCAAGAAACCAGGATGGATG
Source organism: Urosaurus nigricauda (assembly GCA_034509955.1). Classification (NCBI taxonomy): domain Eukaryota; kingdom Metazoa; phylum Chordata; class Lepidosauria; order Squamata; family Phrynosomatidae; genus Urosaurus; species Urosaurus nigricauda. Next base: position 3,650,265 of record JAOEGL010000014.1, read on the forward strand.
ACTAAGGAACTTTCAAGTGAGCTAAGTTTTAAAATGAACATGTATAAGAAACGGAAAAATGGGATAACCACCAAAGAAGAATTCTAACAAATACCCTTACGTGTAGGGGTAAAGTCAGAAAAGTTAAAGCGCAGAATGAAGTCAGACATAAGAACAATAAAAAGGGCTTTTTTATGGGTATGTCCACAGCAAAAGGAAGAAGAAAGAAATGATAGGGCCGCTGTGTGGAGAAGATGGCAAAATGTGAACAGGGGACAGAAAAAAGGCAGAAATACTCAACACTTTCTTTGCTTCAAACTTTTCAGAAAAGGCAAAGGGTGTTCAACCTGAAAACAGTGGAGTAGGGCACAGAATAGGAGAATTTCAGCACAGAATAAGTAAAGACATAGTACAGGAATACCTGGTTAATCTAAATGAATACAAGTCTCCAGGACCAGATGAACTACACACAAGAGTACTAAAAGAACTGGCAAATGTAATATCGGAGCCATTGGCAATAATCTTCGAGAACTCCTGGAGAACAGGAGAAGTCCCAGCAGACTGGAGGAGGGCAAATTTTGTTTCCATCTTCAAAAAGGGGAAAAAATAGGATCCCAACGATTTGTCCAGTTAGTCTGACATCAACTCCAGGAAAGATTCTGGAGCAGATCATTAAACAGAGAGTCTGTGAAGATCTAGAAGATAATTCCATAATCACAAAAAGTCAACATGGGTTTTAGAGAAACAAGTCACACCAGACAAATCTGATCTCCTTTTTTGATGAAATTACCAGTTTGGTGGATCAAGGGAATGCTGTAGATATAGTATATCTTGATTTCAGTAAGGCCTTTGATAAGGTTCCCCATGACATTGTTGCAAACAAGCTTGTAACGTGTGGGCTAGACAAGGTAACTGTTACATGGATTTGTAATTGGTTGACTGGCCGAACCCAAAGGGTGCTCAACAATAGTTCCTTTTCATCCTGGAGAGAAGTGACCAGTGGGGTCCCACAGGGTTCTGTCTTGGGCCCAGTGCTATTCAATATCTTTATTAATGACTTGGATGACAGTATTGAGAGCCTAGTTATCAAATTTACAGATGACACCAAATTAGGAGGAGTAGCTAATACTCCAGAGGACAGGATCAAAATTCAAAATGACTTGAATAGACTAGAAATCTGGGCTAAAGCTAACAAAATGAAATTCAACACGGAGAAATGTAAGGTACTGCACTTAGGGAGGAAAAATGAAATGCACAGATATAAGATGGGGGACACCTGGCTGAATGAGATCACATGTGAAAACGATCTAGGAGTCCAAGTAGACCACAAGTTGAACATGTGTCAACAGTGCGATGCAGCAGCTAAAAAGGCCAACGCAATTTTTGGCTGCATCAATAGAAGTATAGTGTCTAGATCAAGGGAACTAATAGTGCCACTCTATACTGCTTTGGTCAGGCCCCACCTGGAATACTGTGTCCAGTTCTGGGTACCACAATTCAAAAAAGATGTGGAGAAACTGGAACGTGTCCAAGAAAGAGCGACTAAAAGGGTTAAGGGCCTGGAAATCATGCCTTATAAGGAACGCCTTAGGGAGCTGGGGATGTTTAGCCTGGAGAAGATGGGATTAAGAGGCGATATGATAGCCCTGTTTAAATATTTGAAGGGATGTCACATTGAGGAGGGAGCAAGCTTGTTTTCTGCTGCTCCAGTGACTAGGACCTGGAGCAATGGATTCAAGCTACAGGAAAAGAGATTCCACCTATAATAATAATATTTATTTCTTACCCGCCCCTCTGAGCAAGCATTCGGGGCGGGGTACAACATGTTAAAAACCTCCAAACATACCCACCTCCCTCTCCTTTAAACAGTATTAAACTAAATATAGTTAAAACAATCAGGATCTAAAATACATGATCTTTCAAAGTCACATGTAGGCGGCCGGATAGGGGGCGGGGGGGGGAGGTGTCATAGACGGTGGGAGATTAGTAACTATCCGGGAAGGCCTGCTGGAAGAGATGTGTTTTGGTCGCTTTTTAAAAGCCTTCCAAGGTTTTAATAAGACACATCTCATCCAGCAGGTCGTTCAACAGCCTGGGAGCAATAGCAGAAAAGGCCCTCTGGGAGGTCTGGGACAGCATAGATTTTATAGGCTGAAGCAGATTACTCCCAGAGGACTGAAGTCCATGTGGGGGCTCATATGGGAGGAGGCGGTCTCTAAGATAAGTTGGACCCAAGCCATGTAGGGCTTTAAAAGTCAAAGTCAACACCTTGTACTGTGCCCGGAAACTGATTGGCAGCCGGTGGAGAGATTTAAGGACTGGTGTTATATGCTCTCTCCTCAATGTTCCAGTGACTAGCCTGGCTGCCATGTTTTCAACCAGTTTAAGGTTCCTGACAGTAAGGGCTGTTCAACAGTGGAACACACTCCCTCGGAGGGTGGTGGAATCTTCTTCCTTGAAGGTCTTTAAGCAGAGGCTGGATGGCCATCTGTCGGGGATACTTTGATGGAGAGTTCCTGCATGGCGGGTGGTTGGACTGGATGGCCCTTGTGGTCTCTTCCAACTCTATGATTCTATGATTCTATCAACAACTAGGTTGAAAGAACAGAGAGCATACATATGAAATTTGCATCTGCCACCAAATTTAAAGGGTAGCTAATACCACAGAGGAGAGGATCAATATTCAAAATGAGGTTAATTGATTGGAAAGCTGGGCCAAAACTAACAAAATGATTTTAAACACAGAGAAATGTACTGTGTTTCCCCGAAAATAAGACAGTGTCTTATATTAATTTTTGCTCCCAACGATAAGGTAGGTCTTATTTTCAGGGACTGTCTTATTTTTTTCCATGAAGAAGAATTCACATTTATTGTTGAACCCCAAAAATGGACATTTATTATATACTGTATATATATTTATATACAAAAACTTTGCTAGGTCTAACTTTTGGGGGAGGCCTTATATTTAGCAATTCAGCAAAACCTCTACTAGGTCTTATTTTTGGGGGATGTCTTATTTTCGGGGAAACATGGTAAGGTGCTGCACTTAGGTAAAAGCTAAATAAATGAAATGCATAGATATAGGATGGGGGACACCTGGCTTAAGAAGACTACATGTGAAAGGGATCTAGGAGTCCTAGTAGACCACAAGTTGAACATGAGTCAACAGTGTGATGCAGCAGCTAAATGGGCCAATGTGATTCTAGACTTCATCAATAGAAGTATAGTGTCTAGATCAAGAGAAGTAATAGTGCCACTCTATTCTGCTTTGGTCAGGCCCCACCTGGAATACTGTGTCCAGTTCTGGGCACCAAAATTCAAAAAGGATGTTGACAAGCTGGAGTTTGTCCAAAGGAGGGCGACTAAAATGGTGAAGGGTCTTGAAACCATGCCCTATGAGGAACAGCTTAGGGAGTTGGATATGTTTAGTCTGCAGAAGAGAAGGTTAAGAGTAAAGGGACATGTAAAGTGCTACTCCTAAACTATCATGTATAGGATTGTGTTGGGCCCGAACTAGAGGCTGAGCATTCACATGCTCAGAAACCGTACTGCACGCTCTGGGCGCCATCATGGCTCTCCCCTATCCACACGGGGGCCGCCATAGTGACGTACATGCAGCGCAGCATCCAAACAGCGCCATGTTGCGCATTCGTCATCGGTGCGCACAAGAGTGCCAATAGCACCCCAAGGATGTCCCAGATTTTTATGCCTTGTGGAGGCTGCACCGTTTGACATTAATGTCAAATAATGTCACTCCTTTTTTGGTGTAAATGCAGCTTTTAGTAAATTTTAATGGTTTGGAATGTGGCCTCACTAAATAGAGGCTGCCTCTATGCATGGCAAAAATGGGCAGCTGCAGGCCACCTTTTTGGGTGGTCTGTACAGGGCAGTCTGTAAAGCCCTAAAGTTTCTTCTTGAAGCAAGCAATGAGCAATTTTAGCAGTTTTCTTCCTAGTATGAGAAAGTCTTCAAAAAGCAGTTTTCAAAGGATGTTTGCAATTTGAGGCATATCCTGCTTAAACTTAGACCGTGGTTGTTTTGCACAGAAAAGCATTTTCTGTTCAGGGAATAATATTTCTGTAACATTTCCTATGCAAGAAATAGCATTTTATGTTGCGGGACAGAAAATACTATTCCTGCAGAGGAAATGTAATTTTCTGTGCATATCAACCATGTGCAAATTCTGTGCAGAATAAAGCCCCAATCACAGCATTTCTTGCTACAGGAAACAGAGCCCCTTTAAGGCTCGGATTGGGGCCAGGGCAGCCTCACCGGCAGCCCCAGAGGCCCCAATCCGCAATTTTTCCAGGCCGTGGAAAAGGGGCAAAGCGCCCTTTCTCCATGGCCTGGAAAGGGCTGTCCCTGGGGCTTCATGCCCCAAGGACAGCCTGACTGGTGGAGCCAAGGGAAAAAGAGCCCCTTTTTCCCTGCCTTCATTCCCGTGGCAATCTGGTTGCTGCGGGAACAAAGCGCTTCCGCAAAAGGAACTCCGTTTCGGAGCTCCTTTCTGTACTGCAGAAAGGGGGCCCTAGGTACCTTCAAATGGTGCGATGCCATCAGGCACGCGCCAGTACATCTGGACATCATGTCATCGACACACATGCGTATGGACGGCACAACTTAAAAATGGCGCTGTCCATATGCGCTAGGGCTGGGGAGCATGCAGTTGCTGCCCAGCCCTGTTTGCGCCGTGGGGACGACCCTTTTGGGCCATCTGTACTGGGCCTTTATGTTCAACAATAAACCTATCTTTGCACTTTCTTTCTTGATCTTCCTTAGTAGTTGCTCTAGATCTGTGATGTTTTCTGCTAGTAATATTGTGTTGTCTGCATACCTTAGATTGTTGATATTGTTTTCTCCTATTTTCACTCCTTCTGTGTTCATATCTGCTTCTCATATGGACAGATTGCTTACCTGTAACAGTATTTCTTCGAGTGGTCATCTGCGAATACATACAAATGGGTTGTACTGCTCCTCCGCAGTCGAATTCGGAACTTTCTGGAATCACTGGGCAAAGTAGAGCTTGGAACTCTTTGCAACTTTTGGGCGGTAGGTCAGCCCCTCTTCTATATAAGCCCAGTTCCCGCTCTTTCCCCCAGTTCCGAAATTTTTCCGCCGCAAGCGATGGAGGAGCAGAACCAATCATGAGCAGGACACTGAGGGGAGGAAGGGCGGGATTTGTATGTATTTGCAGATGACCACTCAAAGAAATACTGTTACAGGTAAGCAACCTGCCCTTCTTCTTCATGGTCTCTGCGAATCATACAAATGGGTTAGACTAACAAGCTTAGGTAAGCAGTGGAGAGAGTGTCATGACAACAGTTCTAGGATGAACCAAATAACATTTATACGTAACAACAATAAAAATTGTCAAATTGAACCAACATTGACTTGTGTTTCTCATTTGTTATATAGAAACCAAGTACATAAATAACTCATTAAATAACTCATTAAATTGAGTAAAATCCACATAACACACTCATTAAACTGAGTATAGGCCCATCAAGTTGAGAGAGTGACTCTCGAACCCAAACATAAAAAGCAACCATTTATCATAGGTATGCAATGAACCATACAGTGTAAGAACAGGCCCAAAGGCCGAAACACCCTTTGTAGTGCAATAACATTGTAAACAGTGTTCAAGCACGAGATAATGTCTTGATAGATCAACATATTTGTCAAACATAGCAGTAAACATCAGGTACATGAGTCAATGGATTATTTGAGTTAGTGTATAGCAGACAGTAACACTGCCCTCCCAAAGGCTGCATGGGTCCTTGCTCTGGTGTCCAGTCTGTAATATCTGATAAAAGTCATGGGTTGGGACCAGATAGCAGCCTTACAGACATCCTCCAGTGGGACTGCAGTCAGAAACACGGAGGATGTCGCTACCGCCCTAGTTACATGTGCTCTGACCCTGACAGGGAGAGTTCTACCCAACAGTTCATAGCAGAGGTAGATGGTACCAGCCACCCATTTAGAAAACCTCTGAGCAGTCACAGGCTCTGAGTAGCACTGGAACAGTCTATCAGAGTGGCTTAAACCCGAAGTCCTGTCCAAATAGAAGGCCAAAGCCCTTTGAACATCCAAGGAGTGCAAACGACGCTCGGTATCGGCGGTCGGGTTTGGGACCAGGGTTGGGAGCACAATGTCTTGGCACATATGGAAAGCAGACACTACCTTAGGCAAAAAGGTAATGTCAGTACGGAGGACAACCTTATCTTTATGAAACCTAAGGAAAGGCTGGTCCCTCTACAAGGCACGGAGCTCGCCTGCGTGGCGGGCAGAAGTGATGGCCACCAAAAAGGCTGTCTTCCAAGTCACCAGCCTGAGGTCAGCGGTAGCCATTGGTTCAAAGGGCTTGGACCCCAAGCAAGACAAAACCACCTCAAGGCTCCAAGCCGGGGCCGGTACCGAGACCAGCAGGTGCAAATTGTTAAAGCCCTTCAAGAACCCCTTCACCAGAGGGGCCTTGAAAAAGGAAGGTTTCCTATAAATTTCTTTTAGAGATAGAAATGCATCAAGAATATGTAAAAACTCCCATGATCAAATGGGCTCAAGACTTAAAAGAGACCTTACCCCTGGAGCAATGGAAAAGAACTTGGCAGAAAATATTAAGTTATACTGTATGTATAGAAATTAAAGAAAATTGCTATAAAATGCAAAACCGGTGGTATCTTACACCTATTAGAATGGCAAAAATCTACAAAAATAATAGCATGACATGTTGGAAATGCAAAAACTCCCCGGGATCTCTTTTACATATGTGGTGGAACTGTGAGGTCGCAAAAAGATATTGGAAGCAAATCCATGAAAAAATACAAAAAATCTTAGGTTGTCAATTGAAATTTGAAGCAAAATAGTATTTACTAAATATGATTTCAGATTCACAAATTGAAGATAAATTTGGTGTTCTTTTATTTTATATGATTTCTGCAGCATGAATAGTCTTCACTTCACACTGGAAAGGAGAAAACAATCTAACATGGAATGATTGGTTATTGAAATTGATTTCATATATGGAACTAGATAAACTTACCTATTTGATTAGAGCGAAAGATTGGAATAAGAAGAAAAAAATTGGTTACCACTAATTGAATTTATTAAAGATGAGAAGAAAATAAATAATTTTGAATGGTAAAGTAGAAGGATAGATTTATTGAAACGAAACAAATAAAGGATTCATTTGATGTTTAGAACAGAGTTATATTATGATAAAAAACAAGAGAGTTTAATTTACTGTAACAGAATGTAAACGGCAAATAGAAAAATTTAAAATATATAGTGATTGTATTAATGCTAAAGATTAATTCAAAAGCACAGAGTGCTATACCCCTCAAGGAAGCTTATGTGTAGGTGTGTATGTAGATCTTTTTCTCTCTCCCCCTCTTTCCCCCTTTTCCCTTTTTTCTTTCTTTTATGTAATGTACATGTTTGTGTATGTATGTAATATGTAAATACTGGATGTGATATATTGTGTTATGTCTAAATGTGTATGGATATATGTGTACAAATCTCAATAAACTTTAAATATTAAAAAAAGGAAACTGAAAATGGGAACAAATGGCAGACAAATAACACTTGATGGAATTAAGGCACAGCCCAGATTCCACCAGCATCATCAGGAACTCCAGCACCGTCGGTGTCGACACCCTGGATGGAGAAAGGCCTCTCGAAGCCAGGAAGCGAAGAAACCTCTGCCACTTGCAGGAATAGGATCTCTTGGTCACCAGCTTGTGCACCGCCAGGATCACACGCCTCACTGATGCTGGAAGGTCCACTAAGGCCAGTCTCCACGCCACCAGAGGAAGGTCCTTGATGTCCGGATGCCGAACTCGACCCTCCTGAAGAGTGAGGAGATCAGGCCTCGGCTCGATCTTCAGGAACCAGTTCCGAGACAGATGAAGGAGGGACGGAAACCATGGTTGCCTGGGCCACCAAGGGGTGATCAGTATGGCGTCCGCTTGGTCCCTTGACATCTTGGAGATGACCCTCATGATGAGTGGGAACGGAGGGAAGGCGTAGAGGAATTCCTCCATCCAGCTATGGAGGAAGGCATCCTCCAGGGAGTGTTGGGACTGGTCCCGGGAGCAAAACTGGATGCAATGGGAGTTGGTCTCTGACGCAAACAGGTTGATCCGTTGAGTGCCCCATCTGAGGAACAGGTCTGCCACCATCTCCGGGTGCAGGGTCCACTCGTGGCACTGCGAATCTGACCTGCTGAGCTGGTTGATGAGGACGTTTTCTTCTCCGGGGAGATGAACTGCCTGGAGGACGATGTCCCTCAGTATGCACCAGGATGTGTAGGGTTATCTCCATCAAGGTTGGAGACCTGGTGCCTCCCTGCTTGTTGATGTAGTACATGACGGTGGTGTTGTCCGTCAAGAGTTGTACTACCTTACCGAGAAGCTTGGGTTCGAAGGCCTTGAGGGCTTTTTCCACAGCCAGCATCTCCAGGGTGTTGATGTGGAGATCTTGGTGACATAGCTGCCATTTGTCCTTTATGGTGAGGCCCATTGTGTGGGCTCCCGAACTGTCTAGAGATGTGTCCGTGGTGAGCATGACCTGCGGCTCTTGAGGTACGAAGGGCATTCCGGCGCAGACGTTCCGGGAGTCTAGCCACCATGAGAGGGACCGAGTGACTGGCCTCGGTACTGTGAGCCACTTGCCTGGAGGTTTGGCCATTGGGTCGAAGACGGAGAGGAAACAGAACTGCAGGGGTCGGAAGTGAAGTCTTGACCATGGGGTGACAAAGGTGGTCGAGGCTATGTGTCCGAGTGCTACCTGAACATCCTGGGCACAAACCCGTCTGTTGGAGCTACAATGCCGGACAGCCTTGGAGAGGGACTGGAAACGGTCTGGCAGGTATGCGACGCAAGCATCGGAGTCAAGGATGGCACCAATACACTTGATCCTGGTGACTGGGGTCAAGTGGGACTTCTTGAGGTTTAGCACCAAACCAAGAGACTGCAGGAGGGAGACAGTGAAGGAGATGTCCTGGCAAAGGTCCTCTTTTGAGTCTGCTGCGAAGAGCCAGTCATCTAGGTAGGGGAAGACTCTTGACCCTCGCTGATGGAGGTAGGCGACCACTGGAGCCATGCACTTGGTTAAGACCCTTGGTGCCGTGGCCAGGCTGAAAGGCAGGACGTTGTAATGGTACATGTCCATCCCGATGGCAAAGGAGAGGAACCTTCTGTGTCTCTCTCTGATGGCCACTTGGAAGTAAGCGTCCTTCAGGTCTGTTGTGACAAACCACAGTCCCTGGTATAACAGAGGCAAGATGGAAGCAAGAGTTACCATCCAGAACTTCTTGTACACAAGGAAGGTGTTGAGCTCCCGAAGGTCCAGTATGGGACGGAGACTTCTATCCGGCTTCTGTATCGTGAAGTACTGGGAGAAGAAAGCCCGGGGAATCTGGGAAGAGTCCAACGGGGAAATAGCCCCTTTTTTCAGCAAAGCGCATACTCCGTCGAGAAGGGTGGGTGAGTGGGAGTGGACAGAACAGCTCCGGTAGGCGGGAGCTCTTTGAACTCAAGGGCATATCCTTTGGATATGATGGTCAAAGCCCAAGAGTCAGTGGTGATTTGGGCCCAGATGTTGTAGAAGGGCCTTAAGGATCCTTAAGGATCTCCTGAGGACATCATCTGGCTACCTAGAAGGGAGTGAAAGAGGCCTAGCAGCACCATCCAGCCTGGCCTCAAGTTGAAGAGCCCTCCCTCCTGAAGACATCATCTGGCCACTTAGAAGGGAGTGAAAGAGGCCTAGCAGCACCATCCAGCCTGGCCTCAAGTTGAAGAGCCCTCCCTCCTGAAGACATCATCTGGCCACCTAGAAGGGAGTGAAAGAGGCCAAGCAGCACCATCCAGCCTGGTGTCAAGTTGAAGAGCCCTCCCTCCTGAAGACATCATCTGGCCACTTAGAAGGGAGCGAAAGAGGCCTAGCAGCACCATCCAGCCTGGCCTCAAGTTGAAGAGCCCTCCCTCCTGAAGACATCATCTGGCCATTTAGAAGGGAGCGAAAGAGGCCTAGCAGCACCATCCGACCTGGCCTCAAGTTGAAGAGCCCTCCCTTCATGACAACACTACCTGGTTGCCTAGGAGGAAGTGACAGGAGAGGCCAAACTCCATCGGGCCTAGGTTAAGAAGCCGAGCCCTCCCTCCTGTCCATCTGCCTTGGTCCAGGCGTCAGAGGGAGAGAACAACTGCTGGACCTGATCCCCTTCCCCATCCCCATTCCCTTCTCCTTTTGTGTCTTTTAGATTGTAAGCCTGAGGGCAGAGAACCGTCTTAAAAAAATAATAATTGTAAGCCGCTCTGATAGCCTTTAGGGCTGAAGAGCGGGGTATAAATAAATAAATAAATAAATAAATAAATATTAACAAGTCCAGAAAGAAGGGGCAATCAATGGAGGCAACGGAGTACGCTGGTGCACTTCATTGCCCCTTCTTACCCGGGTCGGAGTCTGACTTCTTCGAGAAGGGCCTCCGGTACCAGGACTGCAACCGTTTGCCCGAGGAAGAAGACGATGGGGAGGAGAACCTTTTCCTGGTCTCCTGGCGGAGGTATTGCCTCTCCTGGCTAAAAGGCCTCTGGCCCTGACCGAAGGATGACCTCTGGCCTCCAAAGCGTCTTTGGGAGAAGGTCTGCTGGGAAGTGGACATCCCGTGTTTCTTAGCGGCTGACTTCATTAGGTACTTGAAGTACAGCTGCTCGTCAGTGTCCTTAGCAAAGAGGCCCTCGCCATTGAAGGGCATATCCTCAATGGCAGCCTTCGTTTGCTTTGTGAGGTCTGAAGAACAGAGCCAGGCATGTCTTCGGAGGGCAATCGCAGAAGCCATGGACTTGGCTGAACAGTCCGCCATGTGTCTGGCTGGGGTGATCATGAGGCCAGCCACAGAATGAGCCTCCTCTCTCAGCTGGTTGGCAGCTGGACACTTCTCCTGAGGGAGGTCTGCCAGCAAGGGGGACGGCCTCTCCATCAGGTACTGGATGTAGGCCCCCATGCAGGCGTTGTAGTTGGAGACCTGCAGTCCACGGGCTGAAGCCTCAAAGGTCTTCTTGGCTAGCCCGTCAACCTTTTTGGCCTCATGGTCGGATGGAGAGGGAGAAGTCTTCAGGGTGAAGGACTTCTGGGACCCCTCCACGATGACAGAGTTCTGTGGCGGGTGCGAATGGAGCCACAATGCCAACGAGGGGGTGATCTTGTAGAGGGCATCAATCTTCCTCGAGGTCGAGGGGATTGATGCCGGATTCTGCCACGACCTCTTCGCGATCTTCTTCAGCGACGGCAAGAAGGGTATGGCTGCCAAGGAGGGGGCAGATCCCTGCACCCGCCTCTCAATAGGGTCCAGGGCCTCTTCCTTGGACCGAGTGACCTGAAGCTCCAAGGCTTTGGCCATCTTAATGAGGTGTTCCCCAAAATGATGGACGTTGTCCGTTGGGGACACTGGACCTGGCTGGTAAAAGCTCTGGACAGCAGGTGGCCTCTGCTCCTTGGTGTCGGTATCAACTGGTGATGGGATTGAGCCTTCACCCTCAAATTCCTCCTCCTCCGAACCCGAACTGGCCTCCAGACACAGGACAGAGCTGGACAGAGAGTAGGCCATCTGAGTGGCAGCATCACCTCTATGGGCCTCCTCTTGACAGGCGGAGACGGACGCTGCCGCCTCACCTCTGACCGTGGCTGACACATCCAGTGGACGCCAACGCTTGCCCCAAGGTCTATTGAGGTTGGAGGGATCAACGGCCACAAAATACCTCCCAGACTCACTGTCGTAGTAGTATTCGCGTTTGTCATCCGACTCCATCATCGGGGTAGGAGACCTCTGGCTCCGCTGGGGGGAGTGCTGGGCTGGTGTCAGGCTGCAAGAGAAGGACACCTCACGGTGGGAGGGCTGGGCCTCAGGATAGACTTCCCTCGGTACGGAGGCAGTTGGTATGGAGGTCGGCCTCTTGGTGGCGGGAGTCTGCTTCGGTGTTGACGCACGTGGCAGCTCGGATCCCGTGTCTGAGTCGGGGCGGGCCTTCTTCTGGAGGGGTTTACCCTCAGAGGAACGCTTTTTCCGGAGGGATTCGCCCTGGAGGAATGCTTCCTCTTGGCAGAGGCTTTTGAGCTGGACTCCTTGGTGGAGGAAGAGCCGTCTGCCGCGCCCTGAGAAGAGATTTTCACCTTCTTTCCCCAACTCTCATCCCTGTGGTCTTTGCCCGATCTGGGCTTGTCCTTTCCTTCCTTCCTGGAGGACTTGGACTTATCACCCGCCTTCTTAGCCGATTTCTCGGCAGGGTGAGCCTCCGTCTCCTGAGGGGACTTGGAGGGAAGACCAACAGGGGAACCAGAAGTCGCTTTCTCCTCGGACTCACGCGGCATCTTGAAGGATGCGGCCAAAACCTTGGAGCTGGAGACCAGAATGGAGGTTGATGGAAGGATCTCCTGAGGGGCCGAAGCTCAGTCCAGAAGATAAGACTTCAACCGGGAGGCCCAGTTCTTTTGGGCCTGTGGAGTCAGGGACCTGCAAACGGCACAGCTCTGGGTGTTGTGAGCTTCGCCCAAGCAGATCAGGCACTTGTTGTGGGGGTCCGCGTGAGGGACCTTGGCCCCACAAACAGCACAGTGCTTGAATGGAGCCGGAGACATCAAGTCCAAAACAGTCCAAAATCGAGGTTGACAAGCTGAGCGGTCAGAACAGGAGCCAAAAAATCCGAAAACTGAAGAAAGACAAACTGAGTGATTCCAACACTGTTCCTTTCGAGTAGCCTACGTGGCAGAAAAAAAGGAACTGGGGAAAAGAGCAGGAACTGGGCTTATATAGAGGAGGGGCGGACCTACCGCCAAAAAGTTGCAAAGAGTTGCAAGCTCTACTTTGCCCAGTGATTCCAGAAAGTTCCGAATTCAACTGCGCAGGCGCAGTACAACCCATTTGTATGATTCGCAGAGACCACAAAGAAGAAAATATGGTGGCGCAGTGGTTAAATGCCTGTACTGCAGCCACTCACTCAAAACCATAAGATGGTGAGTTCAAGACCAGCCAAAGGGCTCAAGCTCAATTTAGGCTTGAATCCTTCCGAGGTTGCTAAAATGAGTACCCAGATTGTTGGGGGGCAAATAGCTTACAATTGTAAACCGCTTAGACACTCCTTAAGGGTATGAAGCGGTATATAAATGAAGCTGTTTGTTTTGTTTGTTTGTTTGCATAATATATTCTGAAAGGATGCAGCCTTGCCTGACCCCTTTGCCAATTGGGAACCATTTGGTTTCTTCATATTCTGTTCTAACAGTAGCTTCTTGTTCTAAGTACAGATTTTTCATTGGGATTATCAAATGTGTTGGCACTCCCATGTCTTTAAGGACATTCCCATAGCCTTTCATGAACTATGCAATCAAAGGCTTTGCTATAAAGCACCTGCTGGTTTTCCTTTGGAATTCCTTGGTGTGCTCCATTAACCACCATATGTTTAAAATGTGTTCCCTAGTACCTCTTCCTTTCCTGAATCCCACTTGAACCTCTGGGATTTCTCTCTCCATGCATGGTTGCAGTCTATGTTGCAGAATTTTAAACGCAATTTTTCCTGCATGGGAGATTAATGCTATGGTCCTGTCTCCTTTTTTGTAGATGGGGATGTATATTGATAGTTTCCAATCTGTTGGCCATTGTTTTGTTTTCCATATCTGTTGATATATTGGTTAGCACTGGTGTTGATCCTGTCAGCCTGGACTGAAGCAATTTGATTGGAATATAGTTTGTTCCCCCCTCCCATTTCTCTAATTGGAGCTTCCACCTCTCTTTTTAGAATTTGGGCTTCATCTCCATGTGGCTCTTGGATCCATGTGTCCTTCATTTTGTTATCACTTTTATATAGCTCTTCTGTGTATTACATCCAGCATCTTTTTATTCCTTCCTGGTCTTGAATTATGCTATTTTTTTATTGTCATAGTGTCCTTGGTTTGAATTTTCCTTTGATTTCCTGGCTGTTCTCTCTTCACTGATCATTGAAGTGTTTGTCTTTATCTTTTTGTACGAATCATTCTGATATTACCTGCTCCCCCCTCCCCATTGCTCTATTGGGAAGTGGTATCTCAACCCATATCAGATTAGGATTCTGATAAATAAATGTATCTCTCATTCAGGAATCAAGAAGCCTGGCAGCTTGGAGCAGCCTCTGGCCTCTGCCAATTTGGCATCCACAACTGACCACCAGCAAGGAGCTCTTTTTTGCACTCCTTTTGTGGCCGGGTTTGGGCTGCCTTGGGTGGCTGCAGTGCACCTTCACTTTGATCCGGGGGGTTGCGTCATTTGTACGCCATGCCCCCAGATTGGCCCGAAAGTGGTGCTTTTGGGCCATCTGTCTTTATTTTAGCATGAGCTAAACAGGAGAGTCTCTACACATGAAGATAATTAGAAATAAATCTGACATTAGAAATGCCAATACCCCAAAACAGTTGTGGAACATTTCAGCATTCCTGTCATACAGGAAGGGATTTGCAGGTCACAATCCTTGAACAAGGAAATTAGAAAAGAAGAGTGGAAAGGGACAAGCTAAGTTGAATTATAATCACAAATTTCCATCTTTTAGTAGAATCATAGAATCATAGAATCAGAAATTTAGAGTTGGAAGAGACCACAAGAGCCATCCAGTCCAACCCCCTGCCATGCAGGAACTCCAAATCAAAGCATCCCCGACAGATGGCCATCCAGCCTCTGCTTAAAGACCCCTAAGGAAGGAGACTCCACCACACTCCGAGGGAGTGTGTTCCACTGTCGAACAGCCCTTACTGTCAGGAAGTTCCTCCTAATAGAAGTATGAACAAAGACAGTGGCTTCACGTCACACTACTGCTAACCAAGTGTGAGGCTCCCAGTCACTCCTCTCATGTTTGATATCAGTTTAATATTAAAAGAGATGCTGGGGTGGGTGACCTGGAAAGACAACATCACTGCAGAAACTTGGCCATACCAAACTTGGAAATCTGGTTGGCTCTAGGAAGGGAAAAAGCAAGGGGATGCACCACAGTGAGATCAGCCAAAGACATCAGCATGATCCCTTTTGTGTGTGGATGGCAATGATGATTCTGACAAAAGGAAGTGGTTGTGCATACACAGTGGAAGAATTAAAGGAAACGAGGCCCCACATGCTGGTGATGGTCCACAAACCTTATTATCTTAAAAAGCCCAACATGTTTCGGCCATGCCACAAATCGGCCTTTTTGAGGGGCTATTACCATTTCAGGAGTTGCAGTCTGCACTCTTAACAAAGTGAACACTCTTGAGTATTAGATACAGACAAAGGACTCGAGTAGTAGGAATTTTCCTTTTTCTGAGATATTCACACCAATCATTTTTTCAATCTACCAACCATTTTTCTCTCTTGAGAAAACATTTAGCAATGAGGTAATCCATTCATTTTGAGATTACTGCCCCAGGATATGATTTTGAGTATATATACCATCACCTAGACAATAGCAACGGCCAAGTCTGAAGCAGGACAGAAACTCTGTCTGAATTCTACTAGATTCCTCAGTAAGCTGGGTACTCCATCTGCCATGGTAGCTATTGAGCCATTTCCATTCCGGACTCTCCTTTATTGGAACCAGGCTTCAAGATCGGTACAGGTTACCATAAGCAAGGCTCTTCATCTTAGAATCATAGAATCATAGAGTTGGAAGAGACCACAAGGGCCATCCAGTCCAACCCCCTGCCATGCAGGAACTCCCAATCAAAGCATCCCCGACAGATGGCCATCCAGCCTCTGCTTAAAGACCTCCAAGGACGGAGATTCCACCACACTCTGAGGGAGCATGTTCCACTGTCGAACAACCCTTACTGTCAAGAAGTTCTTCCTAATGTTGAGGTGGAATCTCTTTTCATACAGTTTGCATCCATTGTTCCGCATTCTAGTCTCTGGAGCAGCAGAAAACAAGCTTGCTCCCTCCTCAATATGACATCCCTTCAAATATTTAAACAGGGCTAGCATATCACCTCTTAACCTTCTCTTCTCCAGGCTAAACATCCCCAGTTCCCTAAGGCCCTCCTTAGAGGGCATGGCTTCCAGACCCTTCACCATCTTAGTTGCCCTCCTTTGGACACGCTCCAGTTTCTACAAATCTTTTTTGAATTGTGGTGCCCAGAACTGGACACAGTATTCCAGGTGGGGCCTGACCAAAGCAGAATAGAGTGGCACTATTACTTCCCTTGATCTAGACACTATACTTCTATTGATGCAACCTAAAATAGCATTGGCCTTTTTAGCTGCTGCATCACACTGTTGGCTCATGTTCAACTTGTGGTCTACTTGGACTCCTAGATCCCTTTCACTTGTACTTTCATTTAGCCAGATGTCCCCCATTTTATATCTGTGCATTTCATTTTTCCGCCCTAAGTGCAGAACCTTACATTTCTCCGTGTTGAATTTCATTTTGTTAGCGTTGGCCCAACTTTCTAGTCTATTCAGGTCATTTTGAATTTTGATCCTGTCCTCTGGGGTATTAGCTACTCCTCCTAATTTGGTGTCATCTGCAAATTTAATAAGTATACCCCCAATTCTGTCATCCAGGTCATTAATAAAGATGTTGAATAGCACTGGGCCCAGGACAGAGCCCTGTGGGACCCCACTGGTCACTTCTTTCCAGGTTGAAAAGGAGCCATTGTTGAGCACCCTTTGGGTTCGGCCCGTCAACCAATTACAAATACATGTAACAGTTAACTTGTTTAGCCCGCATTTTACAAGCTTGTTTGCAAGAATGTCATGGGGAACCTTGTCAAAGGCCTTACTGAAATCAATATATACTATATCCACAGCATTCCCTTCATCTACCAAGCTGGTAATTTTATCAAAAAAAGAGATCAGGTTTGTCTGGCATGACTTGTTTCTCTGAAACCCATGTTGACTTTTTGTGATTATGGCATTGCCTTCTAAATGTTCACAGACTCTCTGTTTAAAGATCTGCTCCAGAATCTTTCCTGGAATTGATGTCAGACTAACTGGACGATAATTGTTGGGATCCTCTTTTTTTGAAGATGGGGACAACGTTTGCCCTCCTCCAGTCTGCTGGGACTTCTCCTGTTCTCCAGGAGTTCTCAAATATTATTGCCAGTGGTTCTGATATCACATTTGCCAGTTCTTTTAATACCCTTGGATGTAGTTCATCTGGTCCTGGAGACTTATATTCATTTAGGTTAACAGGTATTCTTGTACTATCTCTTTACTTATTCTGTGCTGAAATTCCCCTATTCTGTCTTCTGCTCCATTATCCTTAGGTTGAGCACCCTTTGCCTTTTCTGAGAAGACTGGAGGAAAGAAATTGTTGAGTAATTCTGCCTTTTCTCTGTCCCTTGTTAGCATTTTGCCATCCTCTGCACGTAGTGGCCCTACTGTTTCCTTCTTCCTTTTGCTGCGGATATATCCAAAAAAACCCTTTTTATTGTTCTTAATCTCTCTAGCAAGCCTGAGTTCATTTTGTGCTTTAGTTTTTCTGATTTTATCCCTACAAGTGCTGGCTATTTGTTTGAATTCATCTTTGGTAATTTCCCCATTTTTCCATTTCTTATACATGTTCTGTTTAAAACTTAGCTCAGTCGAAAGTTCCTTAGTCATCCAAACTGGCTTCTTGGGGCATCTCCCATGTTTCTTCCTCATTGGAACTGTTTGAAATTGCGCCTTCAGTATCTCCTTTTTGAGATACTCCCATCCGTCTTGAACTCTCTTCTCTTTAATATTCCTGACCATGGGATCACCCCCAGTATTTCTCTAAGTTTATGGAAATCAGCTCTCCTAAAGTCTAGAGTGCATGTCTGGGTATGCCTAGCTTCTCCCTTCCACGGTATAACAAACTCCAGGAGAACATGGTCACTTCCACCTATAGATCCCACCACTTGCACCCCATCAACTAGGTGTTCCCTGTTGGTTAATATAAAATCTAATATGGCTGATCCCCTTGTTGCCTCTTCCACCTTTTGGACAATGAAATTGTCATTGGTCTTCTCCCACCTTTGCTTCATTAGTTCGTGTGTGCGTTGATTACTTTTTTATTAAAACTACAAAACTTATATGGAATTGTATCTGCAGTTCTGTGTGATTTAGAACCAATATACTCAGGGCTGATCCTAGGCTGAATGTTGCCCCAGCCAAAATATAATTTTATTTGCATTACTAAAATTCTCCAAAACATATTAATCTATGAATGCCCTCCTGGCACCCCCAGATTTTTGGGTAACACTACATATATTAATACAAGAGTTCTTGCTACTGCACATATATCAAAAGGAATCTTTTCAGAGGGAGTTCTGAACCCAGGGAAACTGACTTTTGGTAAGCAAATTTATCGCTTCCCTACACCAACACTAATTTATCAGCATAAAGATCTGAAAGTACTATATCACCTTGCCCAACCCTTTAAAAATTTAGGGCAAGAGTGATGATTGGCATTTTTCTGGATCCTATTACTGTCTCACTTTCACAGGTATATACATGTGCTTTATAATCTGAGGCTTTAATATCACTCTGTGCTGCATCTGAAAAAGTGGGATTATATCTGTGAAAACTCATGCTAAAATAAACACCAGCTAGTCTTAAAGATGCTGCCATATTCCTCCCCACTTCCTTTTTATGCTGCAAGCAACTAACATGGCTACTTTTTCCCAAAATCACTCAGATGCTTGTAATTCTATTTTTAAATTTCTCTGTCTTCTTTAGTGCAGAAAGCAGAAGAAACATGCATTTTTCAGCATACACGTTGCTACACAAAAGGATAAAAAATATTATTTCATTTGTGTGCCTTCACAGTTATACTCAATGAAATACTGTATATACTCATGTATAATTCTAGAAATTTTAGTCAAAAAATTGACCCAAAAAAACTGATTCGACTTATCCATGGGTCAATATGAGTACTGTATTTTAACTCATATTAAAAAAGGGACCACCCCCTTGCGAAAGTGAAGAGTGTAAACTATTCTGGAAGCACTGACTCCCCTCTACTCTCTCATCTATCCAGTCTTCAGGGTGAGCACCAACAATTATGTCTGTTAAAATTTTCTAAGTTCTTTGCCACCATTTTCCTTTTCTTCCTCCTCCTTTAGATCCTTTTTTGTATGGCCCTAAGTTTTACCCTTGACCTATCTATGGGCCATATCAAAATCCATAATTTTGGCCCCCAAACCTGCCATCGATTTATACATGAAGTCGAATTATAGTCGGGTATATCATGTAAAATGCTTTTAAAATTTGCACAAAATCCATAGGTGGTTTTAAAAAGGACCAGATGGTCTATTTGACAGATGGCAGAGCATATGAGAGCATACACAACCAGACAGAAAACCCATAAGGATGATTTGCACATCCTTACCTGCTCCCTTTAGAGAGATATTATGCCACAGCAAGTCCTGAAACAAAATTCAATTACTTAGTGCATTGATTGGGGAGGAGTGCAATGTTGTCCTTTGCCTACTGCAATAAAATGTCTTTAACCAGCCCAGTCATGGAGGTTCTACTCCTGCTCCTCATGAAAACTCTCAAACTGTCCCGAGGGATCTTGCATGCCTTTCACTCAGAGAACTGTCTTGGCATTATTCATAAGAGAGATTGGGCTTGACTAGATTTCATACCAGAGAATCACTGTCCCTACCCCAAAGGTTGGAAAAGTTGGCTAAGGTGAATATGCTGGCTATCTCCAAACATTTAAAAAAGAACCTTTCTTTCACTAACAGTGTAGCTCTGGGTGATGATTTGTAATAAGTTGTTATCTTTTAGAGGCCAGGAATGTTGGGATGGTGGTGGCAACAAGTCCAATTAATAACAATGGAGATAAAACAATGAGTGATTAAATTGCTGTATATAACTTCTGTTGGCTTTGCATGATTTCCTTCTGGAAAGTTGAATGGAAGCAGTTTTCCCATGTAATGAATTACTGGATGGTCAAATTTCCTATGCTCCTCAGATGCCTGCTGCATTCATTTGGCATATCACCAAACAATGCTTCCCCCACCCCATTAAAGCATTGCATGCTTTGGCATCAACAGTGTCCTCATGCAAGAAGGCATACAATTGTTGCTTGCTTACCTCATGGGTTGCTTTCCTTCCCATTCTGCAGCATATGCGAGAGGCTGCTGAACGGCGGCAACAGCTGGAATTGGAGCATGAGCAAGCCTTGGCTGTTCTCAATGCAAAGCAGAAGGAAATTGAACTCCTGCAGAAGGTAAAGGGGCAGGAAGTGGGGGAAAGAAGCAGCAAAGCAAACTATTATGATTTTATTTGTGGAAAGTAGTTACAGTGTGCACTTGGTATCTGCTGGGGTTTAATTAGTGGACTCCCATGGATACCAAAATCCATGGATGCTTAAGTCCCATTAAATAAAATGGCATAGTAAAATGGTGTCCCTAATATAAAATGGCAAAATCAAGGTTTGCTTTTTGTAATTTGTATATTTTGTGGATGTTTTCAAGCTGTAGATGTTTGAAGCCATGGATAAAGAATCTGTGGATATGGAGGGCCAACTTTGTTAATTGTTTCTCTGCACACCAGAGCTCCTAAACTGCCGTACAATGAGATTCATTTTATTAGCTTTTCTTAAAAATAGAACCATGGCATCATAGAATTTTAGAGTTAGAATGGGTCACATTGTCCATCTAGTCTACTTCTCTGCTATGCAGCAATCCACAAGTAAAGCATGCCAGAAAGATGCCCATCCACCCTCTATTTAAAGACTTCCAAAGGAGATTCAACTACTCCATCAGCCTCTTGGACATTCCATTCCACAGAACAGTTCTACAGTAAAGAAGTTCTTCCTAATTTTTAGGTGGAATCTCTTTTTTGTAATTTGAATCCATTGGTTCTCATTCTAGTCTCTAGAGCTATAGAAAACAAGCTCACTACATCTTATGCATGATATCCCTTTAGATATGTAAAGATGGCTAGCATGTCTCCTGAGAGCCAATGTGATGTAATGGTTTGAGTGTTGGACTACAACTCTGAAGACCAGGGTTCACATCCCCACTCAGCCATAGAAAACCAATGAGTGATCATGGGCAACTCACACTCTCTCAGCCGGAGAGGAAGGCAAAGGCAAGCCCCCTCTGAACAAATCTTGCTAAGAAAATCCAGTGATAGTTTTGCCTTAGGATCACCGTAAGTCAAAAACGACTTGAAGACACACAACAACGACAACAATACTTATATCATCTTAGCTTTCTGTTCTCAGAGCTAGAGCTAGCCAGCTCCCTAAGCCATTTCTCATAAAGTTTGATTTTCAGACCATTTTCAGACCTCTGGACATCTTCTAGCTTGTTAATATCTGTCTTGAACTGTGGTGCCTAGAACTGAACATAGTATTCCAGGTAAGGTCTGGCCAAAACAGAAAAGAATGGCACTACTATTTCCCTTGGTCTGGACACCATATTCTGTTTCTGCAGCCCAGAACTGCACTGGCTTTTTTTTTTAACCACTGCAACACACTTTTGATTCACGTGTAGCTTCTGAAGAAGATGAATTGAAAGCTAATTATAGTGAATTGAACAAAGGAAAGAAAATTTACTCATTGTAGGAAATGTCCTTTGTGAGAACACATTTGGAGACGTTTCGTAGACTAAACAAACTAGTTTATGAATTGAGTGAAACTGGAATATTGCTGCTGTCACCTAGTGGTTTTTTTGGGAAATTATTGGTGAGGAAAAATAAAAAGAAAGGAAAAAAAGAATGGAGAGATACATTTGAAGGATGAAAATCCAATTTACATAACGAGATTTATAATGAGATGGAATTGCTGAAAAGTGATATTAAAGAATCGAGATACTGAATTTAAAGGAAGAACAGAAAGAAGATGCTGACTAGAGAGGTTTACAGTTTGTATCAACAACTTACATTCAGAGAAGAGAGAAGAAGAGAAGAGAGAAGAAGAGGAAGAATATGGCAACAGCAAGGTACTTAACATTAAGAAGAGTGATGTGTTGGAATAATTTCTTAATAGAAGGAAGTTTTGCACTGGAGAAGGCATGGCACTTTTGAATGACTGGGGCTATGTGTTTTATGGAGAAAAGGCAGAAGGGGTTAGTGTATATGAAATTGCATATACACTATGTGATTGTTTAGGTTTCATCCTTACTGGATGATATATCATCACTTTTTATTGTCTTTGAGATTCCAAAAAAGCCTCCACAAGTAGAGTAGAAATTCAAACAATACGTGTAAGGGACAGGTCTGCATTTGGTGTTAGAGAATGTGGAAGTCTAAATTTGTTACTGGAATTGCTGAACATTTGGAAATAACAAATTTAAAATATTGTATAAAATATATTTGATTTGTATTAAAAGTGAGGAGAGGTGTTGAATGATGAGATGTGATCAAAGATAAGATTTTTAAGGCTTAATGGATTTAATAATTAATATGAATAAGAAAAATAATATTAATAGGAGTGAAATATATAGTAGCAGTAATATAATATAATTGACCTTTTGAAAAAGAGTGAGATTGGTTAAGAGGATTGTTGGTTTTATTTATTAATATGATTTGCATAGATAATGTGTAATTATTAGAATTAAGAGTGGTGGAAATTAAGGGTTGAATTAAACCTGCAGTTGATACTTGGAAGTCATCTTCATCTTTGTTATTCCGTTAGTTATCATTTTTGTTGGGTTATGTGCAGTGTTTCCTTCTGTACTTTGTAGTTCATAGTTTATTTCTGTTACATCTCTTATTCAGTTCATATTTTCTTTAGCTTTTAATCAATTTTTTAAAAGAGATACATCAAATAGTCTGAGACAGTTTGGGCTTGAACTGACAATGAAGAGACACTGGCCTTACAGAAGACATGCTCCTGAGAAGATTAAAAATTGCAAGAACAGGTTTATTGGTATGGGTTAAGAAAACAAACCCAGGAGCATGCCATAGTTCTGGATGTGGCTAAGATTCATAAATCAGTGGTAAACTATAGGTTCTAACTGTGGTTTGTAGCTGGATAACAAATCACAGTTTACCTATCGAGGTGGTTTCAGAAACAAAAAGTCAGAATTCAATGTACCACAGTGTGGCGTGTCATTATGCATGAATCGAGCTTTACTGTAACTCTTTCCTGTTGTGTTAGTTGGTACACATAGTGAGCTTTTTACCTAGGCTGGCCTTTAAAAAAATGACACTTGGTACAATTCATAATCCTCAACCTCTGTAATGTGTAAATTGGTTCTTGCACTCGTATTCTGAGTCCTAACAAAATGATACAGGAGGAAACCATAATATGTAAGAGTTGCCTCTCCAGCTGCCACTGGTTTTATGAGATTCTGAAGCTAATAACCGGAGCCCTATGATAACAAGTAACCAGCATAAATGTCCCATTTTAGAATATATTAATTGCCTCTCCTATCTAGGACATCCAATCTATCCTCCTAGTCCTGGAAAGACAAAAGCAATATTGTCCTCCATACTGATAAGTAGATCCAATAAGATAACCAAGTCTGTCAAGAACCCAGATTTCCAGCACATATTTGTGTGGCTATCTCTGTCATTATTATAGGCCTGAATTCTGAAATAATATATTTTAAAGCTTTTAATAACAGATGAAACAGAAGTTTCTTCCTACCTCCAAAGGCATTGTCTGCACTCCAGAGACCAATTTTGGTTTTGCTTCTTTTATGTTGTCATATGCTAGTAGAGAAGGCTTGTTAATCTAATACTAAAAGCAGTTCTTAATTCTGAAAAGGAAAAAGGGAAGGGAAGGAGGAAAATAAATAAATAAATAAATTTACTGTAGCTATATAAATGGACACTTTTTCAGACAACCTCCCAAGGAGACAGAACATCTTTAGTAGGTAACACCAAAGGTTAAATTAGACCACCCATGGCTAGCCCAAGATATTTTGCTGTTTGGAGCAGAACTGCAAATGGTGCTCTATTGAAGTCAAAGTGCATAGTACCAAAATCAGCCCAGTTATTTTAGAATGTTTGAGAGACAATCTGACACCAAGGCATGGTGACTATTTTCTGTTTTCCTTTTCCCCTTGAACTTTGTATTGTACAGGTTGAGTATCCCTTATTTCAAAATCCGAAATCTTCCAAAACCTGAAACATTTGAGTGCTGACTTAATGCTTCAAGACTATGATTTTGGGATAATTTGGTTTTTTAATACTCTGTACAAGTAGTGTTCTGTGTACCTGTACTGTATTTGCAAGGCTAGAGAGAGACACACACAAGGCTGTAGAGCAGGTCTGCTCAACATATGGCCTGGGGCTGCATGTGGCCTGCCAGAGGATTTTGGGTGGCCTGCGAGGATGTCGAATGATTTAGAGGCTCCTCCACTGCTTGGCCTTCTCCCGAGAAGAAGGCCAGGCAGCAGAGGAGGAGGAGAATGGGCAAATGCTTGCCAAGAAAGGCTCATCCACCATCCCACTTTCTCCTGTGGAGGAGGCTGAACAGTGGAGGAGGAGGATAGGCAAATACTTGTCCTTCAAGGCTGTTCCACTTCTTGGCTTTCTCCTGAGGAGAAGGCAAGGTGGAGGATAAGGATGGGTGAACACTTGCAATGATCCTCTGATGCTTGACTTTCTCTTGAGCAAAGGGCCAGGCAGATGAGGATGGAATTAATATTAATTTTAATTTTGGCCCCTTCATACTGCCAAGTTGTGCAGGTCTGCAGTAGAGACACAGCTAGAGAGAGACATAAGGCACTGTGAAATGGCAGGAGGTGTGGATTCACACCAAGCACTATGCTTGGATTCCCATCATTTCAAAGATTCTTGCATCTCTCTCCAGCCTCACAAATACAGTACAGGTACCTATTATGCAACTTGTACCCCAAAATTCAAAAGAAATCCCAACTCCAAAACACTTCTGATCCCAAGCAGTTCAGATAAGGGATATTCAACCTAATATGTTATACAGTGGTCCCCTGGGTTACGAAAGTAATCCGTTCCGGCTTACCTTTCGTAACCCGGAAGTCTTCGTAACCCAGGGGACCGCTTTCTTTGTAGCGCTGTGTGGCAAATTTAAAGGGCCGGCGTTTTTTTTCGTACCCCGTTTTTTTTTCACAAGCCAGGGCTGTTTTTCCGGCCCCGGCTCTTTCGTACCCCGGGGTTTTCGTACCCCGGGGTATTCGTAACCCGGGGGAACCACTGTATTGTATTGTATTATATTATATTAATTATTATTCTATTTATTCAGGTATGTTTCAGTTATAAAATGCCTTGGACTTTCTTAGATAAAGATGTTCAAAAATGTTATTGATGATGATGATGATGATGATGTAATCTTTTCAGGCTCAGGTTGAAGCTAAAAAAGAACATGAAGGTGCAGTTCAGCTGCTAGAGGTAAGCAAAGCTGTAATTTTTCTACCTCTTGATAGTATTTCTTATTAGAGGGGAATGATATTTAAGGGGTTAAGAGGAGTGTGACTGAAGAATGAGGAAGAAAATGAACTGTAGCTGAGTGGTAGACTTTGCATGCCTGGCATGTTCCACTAAAATGATGTCAGGCTATTCTCAAACAGCAGAACTGAGAAAGAACTTTTTAAAAAGCTGTGTCAAGTCAGAGAGGATAGTACTAGGTTAGAGGGATGAATTAGCTGATTTCACCATAATATGTTAAATTCATATGTGTGTAGGTAAAAGGGTCAAGTCAGGACAGAAATTTGGCAGAGTGCTATTGTTCAAGAGAGCCAAGGGGCTGCTTGGATACAGGACAAGAACAAATAATAAGAGACATTCTGCCATAAAAAAACGAAAACAAAATGGGATGCCTAGGAGGACCCAGGAGCTATTTCCACCACCTCTGCACCCAGTGAGAACATCCTAGTCTCTTCTGATGAAATCAGAAGTATTGAGAGACCTCTATTGCTTTCTAAAAAGAAAAAAGAAAAAGGGAAAAAAAAAAGATTTTGGTAGATAAAACAAGTCATGATGAGTCCTCCTGGTTTCAGAGGAGAATCACCATCCCTATAGGCAGTATCTCCCACTGCCTTTGTGTGATGGGGACACTGGAGGTTTCCAGACCTGCCTGGGCAACATGCCATGTGAATATCACCTGTGCCATTAATGTTTTATACAGTAATTCTCTTTCCTGATGAACAGTATTTCTGTGCACCATGGTTCTAGGAATTTCTAGCAGTGAATTTGTAACACTGTCACCAAGGTTCCGCAAGGGCCATCTAACCTCCCTTCCAAGCAGAAATAGGCAACTATCAGTAGTAAAACAAGTATACAACTTGTACTGTCAGTAGTAGTACAACTAGTATACAACTCTGATGCAAGATCTGCAGTGCAGGTGTTCCCAAATGTAATGGGACAGAGGGACAAGTACACCAGGCAGAGAAGATCAAATTAAAAACACTTAAATTTCTTACAAAGGATATCAGAATGGCTCAGAAATGTCCATGTTGCAGTAGTGCAGAAGAAGAATCCAAGGTGAGTTCATCCACCCACCCCTTTAGATGTTATTGAAAGGCTCATAAACCTAGTAAAATGATACTGTCACACCAAGTGGAATATTGAGGTTTTTCTGACTCAGTCAGAATGCATTAACTTCTCTGTTCATACAGCCCACACCCAGAGAAATAACAATCTATATGCCTCCACTGGCTTCATTCATGACTTAAAATAGCAATTTATAAGTCAAGTTGCTGGGCATTTCCTGGGAATTAAAGACTGGGTACATTTTATCGACTCTGGGAATTCACGTCACTTCTCTGTCTTCGCAGCATCTGAAATGGTTATTAATCCACTAGAAAGGCCTATTCAATTAATTGGGTGTGCATATGTATTTCTCATCTTTTAAAAAACAACAAATGCGAGCCCACAACACTATAATACTTTGTTTGCTAGATTGTACAGAGTTCATACTCCCTGCCAACTCTCCCTCTTTACTAAGAGCATTCCCTGTTTCCTGGATCCTGACCTTGGTTGTGGGGTCCCTAAAAAGTAGCAGGCCATCCCAGTTTTTAAAAATAATGTGTCTTTCTAGGACAGGGATGGGATACATGCAGCTTTTGTAATGTTGTTTAACTGCAGCTCCAAGAAGTCAACATACCCTATAGTGAGAAATGCAGGGAATTGCAGTACATCAACATCAAGAAGGCTGATTGATTCCTATCCATGTCTTAAGGCTAAACTAGGGACACTAAAGACAAAATTAGGATTGCCCATGAGAGATCAACATTTCTGTTTTTGAATAAATTTGTGTATGTGATGTAACTACTAAATTAATAATCATTTAAGTTAACTGTCATTAAACTGTCTCTGCTAGGTCCAGGGAAGTGAAATATCTAATCTTTGTATAGCTTGAATCTAATACTTCTTCTTCGTGGTTTCTGCGAATCATACAAATGGGTTCTTCTGCGCAAACACAGTGCAGCTCGGAAACTTCTCGAATCGCTAGGCAGATCTGGAAATTGCAAGTTTTTGGCGGTAGCTCCGCCCATCCCTATGTAAGCCCCGTTCCCGCTCTTTTCCCTCAGTTCCTTTTTTCCGCCGCGTTAGCAGCAGTTGGGAACTTCGCTAGTGAATCGCTTACTGTTTATTTGACTACAGACCGTTTTTTGACCATTCTCTCAGATAGCATTATTGATTCCTTGTCGTCGACCGTCAGACTGTTTGACTACTCTTGGGACCGCAGCCCAGACTGCGTTCCTACCACCAGAGCTTCGAGATGGTACCCCCCTTCAAGGGCTGCGACACGTGCAGGGGCAAAATCCCCGAGAAGGACACATACACTACGTGCCTCTTGTGTTTGGGCGAGACCCATAACTCGAAGTCCTGCCGCAGTGCCAGTTAATGACTCCGCAAGCAAGGAAGAATCAGGCGGCGAGGCTCCAGGCCGCGTTATTCTCCCAGGCACTTCAACCACAGGGGTTTTTACCAACGACTTCTAAGCCATCTTCAGCGGGCAAAACTACTTCATCGTCAACCTTGAAACCAACTTCTAAGCCCTCCTCTACGGGCAAATCTTTGGCTCATAAGACACCGGTGTCTGGTGCCGCTCCCTCCTCCTCAACAGTAAGGTGTACTCCAGTGCCGGAGGAACAGACCCCCAAGGATGGGAAGGATTGGGGTGCCTCTCACCGAGTGGCCTCTCTAGTTATTGAGCCCTTGGGCTCTGCTGGACCCGAAAAAAAACCCAGACCTGAGGGAGAGCATCGAAAGAAGCACTCTAAGCCTTCCAAATGGAAACACTCCGAGGCCAAAGAGTCTAAGACCCGGCACCACGAATCCAAGAAGCCGCGTATTGATACCCCGGCATTGGACGAGCCGGTCAAAACCTCGACTGCAGCCTCCCCGGTCCCGGGGCGAGCCTCTTCGGTCCCAACGGATGTCGGAACCAGTGCTTCGGTATCGAGGGCTGTACCCAGAACTGAACAAGCCCTATCTGTAGAGGAGCTACAAATCGAGGTGCTTTCGGATCATTCGGAAGAGCTTGATCCACCTCTTTTGTCTCCATCTCGACCGAGACACAGAAGGTCTCCAACTCCTATGCCGGAGAAGTCTCCTATCAAGTTACCTGCCCGGGAGAAGCCCTCCTACGTGTATGATAGTGAGGCTGATACTTATTATATTCCCGTTGACCAGGATTGAGCCCTCAGTGAGTTCCGGACAAGACCTGTACAGCCCACATTGCGCCCGCAACAGGTGACAGAACCTAGACAGGCCACAACTGCCACTCAGACGACTACGCCCAGAAGCCCTTCTCGTTCTCCATCTCCAGTGGTGTTGGTACATCGTGACCCATCAGATTCGAATTCGGAGGACCCCGAATCGGGCTCACCTATGTCTCCTCGATCTCGGAACTCAGAGATAGAGGCTGCAGGCTCTCCACAGGATCTATATGTGCCAGAAGCTTCCTCGCCGATGGACGATGTCCGCTCATTCACGGAACATGTGATTCAGATGGGGAGAGCCTTGGAGATTGAGGTCATGCACATGGATGACGATGCCTCGGACTTAATAGAAAAAAGAATTCAGGGAAAGGTGCCCACTCCACCGTCAATTCCCTTCTTGCCTTCCCTGGACAAAATAGTGAGATGCTCCTGGGAGGCACCGGCTTCCTCAGCGGTCCAGGCCCGGAAAATCGAGGCTCTATACAGCATCACGCCTTCAGAAGCCGTCTGGCTCAGGTCGCACCCGAGGCAGAATTCGGCGATTGTGAAGGGTGCTCAGCACACATTCACCCCTAAGACTTCAACATCGCCATCCAACAGAGAGGCGAAGAAAATTGACGCCCTTGCTAAGAAGGCATATGCAGCCTCAGTTCTTGGCTTGAAAGTTGCTAATTACAATGCATGCATGGGGGCATACATACAACACCTAATGGAGTGTATGTCCACGGTACTGCCCGACGTCCCCCAAGAAAGCAGCAAGCTGGCCACCGAGCTAAGAGATGAAGCCCATTCCATCAGAAGCTGGCTGATTACTGCTTCGAGAAACTCGGTGGACTGTTCAGCGAAAGCAATGGCAGCATCCAAAGCACTCAGACGACACGCATGGTTGCGGGCCTCAGACCATAACCACAGTGCATGGGCGGCGATTCAAGACATGCCGTACAATGATGTGGGACTGTTCCATAAGGAAACAGATGATAAACTCGACTTCAAATACCGCATGAAATTGGCTGCCAGGAAACATGGTATGTCTTCTGCCCCACAGTCCTCTTACAGACGCAGGTTCGGGTTCTACCACCTGGCCTATTCAGCCTATTGCCGCTCTTTTCAGGATAGTCAGTTCCAGTCTTCGGAACCGCCAAGGCAAAGATACCCATCCCACTCTTCTTCCTCCTTGGGACGATGGCAGACTTCTCCCAGTACCAGAAATAGTTTCGGAAACAGGACCCGGAGCAGCCCAGGAAGAAATCCTGAATAACACCCGCGTGCTCCGTCGTCCGCCCCCTCCAATTCTATAACCTCCTCTCGCCAAGGACCTTCCCGTCACAGGATATTTCAGCCCCACCCAACCCTCACCTACCCTCCTCGACGAAGTACGCAACCTGCAATTCAAGGGTGCAATCTCTCCTATAAAGGAAGAGGACTGGCCGTATTGTTTTTTTCTCCCGTTATTTTATGGTACCGAAACCGGATGGCTCACTAAGACCCATTCTTGACCTTCGGGCCCTTAACAAACACTTGGTTTACCGCAAGTTCCGCATGGTAACTCTTAACTCTATTTTGCTTTTGTTGTGTCAGGGTATGTGGTTCGTCACAGTGGACCTGAAGGACACCTATTTCCACGTTTCATAGAATCATAGAGTTGGAAGAGACCACAAGGGCCATCCAGTCCTTCGGGAAAACCACAGAAGATTTCTGGCCTTTGCTGTAGGACAGGATATGTTCCACTACAGAGTTCTCCCATTAGGCCTCTGCTCGGCCCCTTGAGTCTTCATGAAATACATGGCTCCCGTAGTCGCCTACCTACATAAAAAGGGGATATGAATGTTTCCCTACCTCGACGATTGGCTCTTCGTTGCGGATTCGGAGGACCGGCTACGACTGGACGTCGAGTTCGCCCTCGAACTCATGGAGTCACTGGGACTAGTGATAAACTGGGAGAAGTCATCCCTCACCCCGACAAAACAGAGAAAGTTCATCAGAGCCATGCTCGACTCAGACCTGTGTTTGGCCTA
This sequence comes from Urosaurus nigricauda, assembly GCA_034509955.1. Lineage (NCBI taxonomy): Eukaryota > Metazoa > Chordata > Lepidosauria > Squamata > Phrynosomatidae > Urosaurus > Urosaurus nigricauda. The sequence goes on from JAOEGL010000014.1 coordinate 3,680,819, forward strand.
CCTCTCTCAGGACCGATTTCAAGCCTTGACAGTGGCTGTCCAAAGGTGCATGGCATGAAGAAGAGTTTGAGCTCGAGACATCCAGATAACACTGGGACACATGGCTTCGACAACATTCGTCACCCCATTGGCAAGACTTCGACTTCGACCTCTACAGTCATGGTTCCTTTCTGTCTTCAATCCGGCATGAGACCAGCCCAACAAGTGGCTCTCGATACCGAGATCGGTTTCGAACACTCTTCTTTGGTGGATGGACTCCCGCAATGTGTTCCGGAATGCCCTTCACCCAGCCACAACCACAAATTACCCTGACCACAGACGCCTCCCTAGAGGGTTGGGGACACACACCGAAGAACTAACCGTGAGACACAGGTGGTCAGAGGCCCAGCAACAGCTCCACATAAACATCCTGGAGATGTTGGCGGTTCAGAAAGCTCTGAAAGCATTTGAAATGAGTGTAGAAGGCAAAGTGGTCCTCCTATTGACAGACAATACAACTGTCATGTACTATATCAACAAGCAAGGAGGCACAAGATCTTCAAACGTTCTGCAACTGACTCTAAAGATTTGGGTCTGGTGTGTGTCAAGAAACACAATGTTACAGGCAATACACTTACTGGGAGAGGAAAACACGCTAGCGGACCGGCTCAGCAGATCCCCCACGTCGTGTCACGAATGGAGATCCACCCAGAGACGGTGTCCGACTTGTTCCACAGGTGGGGAACCCCCGAAATAGACCTCTTTGCATCCTAGGACAACACACATTGTGGACAGTTTTGCTCCCGTTTCAAGACTCCGACCTCCCTAGGAGATGCCTTCCTATTCAGGTGGACAGGAAGTTTGTTTTACGCCTTTCCTCCATTGCCATTGATCACGAGGGTCGTAGCCAAGATAGCTCAGGACTGAAGCAGGGTGATCTTAATAACACCATGGTGGCCGAGGCAGTCATGGCTTCCCTCCCTACTGCACCTCTCCGACTGGACATATCTCTGCCTAGAGTACAGACTGGACCTGCTCACCCTACAGCAAGGCCGGATTCGTCATCCCAAACTGGACAACCTTCCCCTGGTGGCCTGGAGAATCCGAAACTAAGTGGGATCTCTTCCCTGGTCCGGCAGGTCATTTTGGTGGCCCGCAAACCGACAACAAAAAGATCTTATGACACCAAGTGGAAAAAGTTTGCCGAGTTTTTAACAACCGGTGGGTTGTCTCCGTCCCGAGTGTCCACTTCGACAGTATTGGAGTTCCTGATGACCCTTGTACAAGCAGGTTTGTGTTTAAATGAGTGAAGAGGCAGGCCCAGCTCCATCAGGGCTTGCCTGAAGAAAAGAACCCTCCCTCCATGCCAACTTGGGAGGAAGCGAAGAGGCAGGCCTAGCTCCATCAGGGCTTGCCTGAAGGAAAGAACCCTCCCTCCATGCCATCTGCCCTGGTCCAGGCCTCGGGGGGAGGGAGAAGCCACTGGACCTCATCCCTTTCCCCACCACCATCCCCTTCTCCTTTTGTGTCGTGTCTTGAGTGTAAGCCTGAGGGCAGGGAACCGTCTAATGAAAAATTAATAATTGTAAGCCGCTCTGATAGCCATTAAGGCTGAAGAGTGGGGTATAAATAAAACATTATTATTATTATTATTATTATTATTATTATTTAAATAAATAAATAAATAAGTTCCATAAAGTGTTACTTGTCTGCCATTTGTGCCCACTATTACTTTCATGATAAACCCTCCTTCTTTAAGGACCCTCTAGTTAAGAGCTTCCTGAAAGGGCTTAACAATCTTCACCCTCCAGTCTCGGTTCTCATCCCTGCCTGGAGTCTAGATATAGTGTTGGGCTCACTGATGCTGGAACCGTTTCAACCTATGGCAACCTCTGATTTGAGGTTGGTTACTTGGAAAACTGCCTTTCTGGTCACCATTACCTCGGCCAGACGGGCAGGCGAGTTGTGTGCTTTGAGAAGGGACCAACCCTTTATTAGATTTCACACTGATAAGTTAGTCCTCCGTACTGACATTGCCTTTTTGCCAAAGGTGGTTTCCACATTTTATATGTGTCAGGACATTGTGCTTCCGACCCTGGCCTTGAACCCGACTACCGATACCGAGCGTCGGCTGCATACTGTGGACGTACGCAGAGCCCTGGCTTTTTACCTTGATAGAACCAAGGACTCCAGCCTGTCTGAAAGACTGTTCCAGTGCTACTCGGAACCAAAAAAGGGTCTGCCGGTATCAACGCAGAGGTTCTCCAAATGGATAGTCGGTACTGTACAGCTCTGCTATGAAATATCAGGCAAGACTCCTCCAGCCAGGGTCAGAGCACATGCAACAAGGGCGGTAGCAACATCCTCCGCCTTTTTGGCTGGGGTGGCATTGGAGGATGTTTGTAAGGCTGCTGTTTGGTCCCAGCCTTTGACATTTGTTAAATTATAGGCTGGACACTAGAGCCAGACGGGATGCAGCCTTTGGAAGAGCAGTGTTGGTTTCTGGGCTGTATTAAGCTATTTCTTGCTGTGCTTCCTCCTGTTCAAGTTTATGTTTATGCTCAGATGAATTAATATGCAATGATGCCTAATTAATACTCTACGGGTTAGTAGTAGATTATGAATAATCGGAATATTGACGGTTTATGCTTTATGTTCTTCTACCTCACAAGTTTCTGTGAAATGCAAATGATACCTATGAAATCCTTTAAGATATATGATTATATATTTTGCTACTCAAAGTTTGATGACTTATGCTCCACATATTCCTACTTGAAAGTTTACCCTGTGGGGGGAGCGTGAGATGTATGTGTTGTGGTATAACAACCCCTCTGATGGTTCCTGGGTATATGATCAATAACCACACACTTTGCATAGAGGTTAATACCTTTATTGGGTTTATGTACAACTTGAATTTCTTGAAAGGAAATAACATGAGGCTCTAGTTCTGTGACAATGCTCGCAGCAGTTCTGATATGGATCCTTTCCTTAAAAAGGTTAACTTTGTTCAATAAAATTTTTATTGTTCACTAATATTGGTCTCTGGACACTCCCTCCACCTGTACTAAGCTTGGTAAACTACCCATTTGTATGATTTGCAGAGACCACGAAGAAGAAGGACAGGTTGCTTACCTGTAACAGTATTTCTTCGAGTGGTCTTCTGCGAATACATACAAATCCCGCCCATCCTCCCCTCAGTTTCCCGCTGGCAGGGTGCTCCATGGTCGCTTTACGCGGCGAAAAAGATATGGAACTGAGGGAAAAGAGCAGGAATAGGGCTTATATAGGGATGGGCGGAGCTACCGCCAAAAAGTTGCAATTCAAGATCTGCCTAGTGATTCGAGAAGTTTCCGAGCTGCACTGCGCATGTGCAGAAGAACCCATTTGTATGTATTCACAGAAGACATACTGTTACAGGTAAGCAACCTGTCCATGTCAAATCAAGGCTGGGCAATCTGTGGCCTCTAGATGTTTTTGGACTGCATCACCTATTAGACCTAGTCATTGTAGTTAGTAATAACAGCAGAACTTGGGAAAGTTACTTTTGGGGACTTCAGTCCCCAGAAATAGTCAACCGGCATGCCAAATGACATCCTGGCAGATGGATTCTGGGAGTTCCACTCCCAAAAGGTAACTTTTCAACACTCTTGATGAAATATGATCAACACTTTGAATGTTTATTTTTAAAATCTTACTTATTAATATGAGTAAATAAAACCAGAAATCTACTTATTAAACATGACAAGTAAGATCAAGAAAAGTAATGAGAGAAAATACTGGAGACTAATTTTATATATGGTGACCACTACCAGACTATTGGTAGCACAGAACTGGAAAACAAAGAAAATTGCATCGATAGATGGCTGGGTACTGAAGTTAATGGACATGTGTGAATTAGATAAATTGACAGTGAGGTTGACTAATAAAGATACGAATATAATAGATAAAGAATGTTTTCCAATTGTAGAATTCTATAAAGAGAGATGGAAAATTTAAATATTAAGTAATATTAACCATTAAGCTTCATTAAAGTAATACTGTTTGAGATCAAAAAAATATATGAGCATCCGAAGTCTAGAACTGAGCTGAAAAAAGTTTTTCATTTTCTAAGTTGGAAGAATGTAATAAGTGTGTTAGATTGATAGTGTGTTTAGGTGTTGTTTGTGGATTTGAGGTTAGTAATGTTTAATGTTTTTTTAATGTGTTTTCTATGTGTTTATAATAAATAAAAAAATATGATCAACACTGTAGTCCAACCATATCTGGAGGGCTACAAATTGCCCACCTCAACATAAATGCACACATGTGAACATGTAGGCTATGTGCAAACTGATGAGTCTCATTTTAAACTTTTGATAACAGTCCAAACACTTCAGTTTACTTCTAGCATCTCTTGGAACAAAAGGGTAGATCTGCTAATGGATTGTAAAACACTGCAAGATAAGCTATTGCAGAGTAAAAGTAGTGTTTCATGGAAGGGGTGCAAGGGAGCTATTATTTATATGTGGGAAGTTGATAGTGTGATCTCGAAAAGGTCACGGATGTCAATAGCTGAGGCCCATAACAAGGAGAAATGTACAAAAGCCTCAGTTGCTGTTCATACTGCATAAAGGTCAGCAAAGTGGGTTGTAATTTGGCCCACATGGGCAGATCCGACATTACTGTCCCTGGTTGCTAAGTGTGTAGCTTCCTCCCCTTTCTTTTAGATTTTTTTTCCTTCATGGCAAAATGTTAACTGTTTGATTTCATTGCTTCAACAAAAAATATTAAAATGATTTAAAAAACTGAATCCCCTTGTAAGATGTGTGGTACTTGTAAGAGAAAATAAGCTTGCTCAGGATGGGAGGCAATGTAGCCAGGACAAAGGATATTATCCTAGATTGTCTACCTTTCCCCCTTTATAATTTGCTTATTGATCTTACATTGCCTTTGAGACTATTAATTCCCCTCCTCATATGTGTTTAATTAATTGGCTTGTTGGGATTGCAGATCAGCAGCAGTATTGATTTTCTTCTGAAACATATGCCAGTGTGATTGCTGCTGAAGCTTTTTTTCTTTTCCTTTTTAAAATGTGCTAAATGTATCATTCAGCATATCTGTGTTACTCATTTAAAACCAGGTTTCAAACTTGTATTCAGCCATAACTGTGTGGGAAATCACAGAACACAGAATTTTAGTTCTATGTCAAGAATACCCTTCCACCTCCACAGCTACATTAGCACAGTGAGAAAGAGGAAAACTATTTAAGAGTTTTATTGGGGTGGGGGTGGGATGAGAAAAATAATCAAATTTTAGGGCCATATGGCTTTCCAAATGCTGTTGGATGCAGCTCCCATTATCTCTCCTAATTGGCAGTATTGGCTAGGATTGAAGAGCATTGCCATCTCACAACATCTGGGGCCTGCAAATTGCTCACCCTTGGTTTAGTCGTATAAACAGCAGCAGTTTTTGCCCAATTCTTGCTTTAAAACAAAATTTTCCTTCTGCTTCAAGCATTCAGTAGGAAACAAGACAGTCTGTGGTTTCCCCAGAATCCTGAATATAAGTGCAAGCTGGTGTTTGCAATAAGTAAAGACTGTTGTAAGTAAAAAGAAAAAGGTTTATTGTAGGAACTACATTTGGAGTTATACAGATAAGGGTGAGATGCTACAGCTCACTGCATGCCTAGGTGAGATAATTTTGGGCAGTGTCAGTACTGCAGAAATAATCCAGTCGGACACCTCTTTAACTGCAACGTCTTAATGCTATGGAATTATGGGATTTGTAGTTTTGTGAGATATTTAACCTTCTCTGTCAGAGACCTCTGGTGCCACAACCATCTACAAATCCCAGGATTCCATAGCATTGATCCATGGCAGTTAAAGCGGTGTCAAACTGCATGTGACTGTGAAAGGAGGAATCTGAAATCATTTGGAGAGTGTCAGTTTAGGTAAGAAAGAAACAAATTATGCAGTACAAGAACATAATGCACCCAGTAACCCTAGCAATCTCTATCTACTGTGGGCATTGGTATGTGTTTATTTTAGTCTCAGATATGAGAATGAACAACTATAACAACCTTCTTAAAACTGAATAAGATTATGAGAATGTTAGTAGATTGTAATTTTTAAAAAATATTTTAAGACTTTGGGGGTGTTTTTGCAACCTCCCAAAAAGTATAAAAATCTTTCATTTTGCACACAACCAATTTTTTGTGTGTGTGATGAAAGCCCTGAAAAAAATATGGCCTTTTCTTTCATGCAAGTGGGAAATCTAATGAGGTTGATGGGGTTTTTGATGGGGTATCTCATCATGTCAAGACACCCTTTCTCAGCAAGAATTTGCAAATCTCTAGACTTTTGCTCTGTGTAGGCACATGCTCCTTTTTCAGTGTAGTTGTATTCTACTCAACCAAAATGCCTCAGCTGAAATTATGCAACTTCAGGACATAGCATCGTTCTGGAGGCATGGTTAAGGGAGAAAAATACCAGTTCTTACTGGTAGTAAGCCTTGCCAACCTTTCATTCTGAAGACGCAGCAGTAGAAATGGTGTCTGTATCAAGATGTAGCATCATTTTGACAGAGGCATTATAGGTAAACATGATAACCTTTAATGTACTTTTTTTTTAAAAAAATGTTTTTAATTGTATTGTTTTTAATGCTGTGAAGCCATTCTGAGTCCCACTCCTGAGAAAAGAGTGGGATACAAATAAATAAAATAATAATATAATAACCTACCTGATCATTGATTGAAGTTGCTCTGTGCCAGTCAAGAATAAAGATAAGAGATGCTGTTGCATCTGTTTTTTACAAGTAGTGCCCTGCTCAGAACATTTTGATGTTTTCCTGTTTGTACCTCTTTTCACCAAGCTACCTGAAATTCATGGGAAAATTTATTTATTAAATTTATGGGCTGGTGCTAATTCCTTGAGGGATATTGATACCTGAAACAAATAATCTCCAACCCTCTTACCAAACTATAAATTTCAGGGTTCTTTTGTTATCAAGCTATGGTAATTGAAGTGGATCTGAAAAATATTTTGAAATGTAGCACAGATATGCTAAATACATATATTGGTTTGAAATGTGCAAAGAGAGAGAGAAAGAGAGAGAGAAGTATTTTATAATGTGTTCAGCTTTTTTGGTTTTTTGGTTTTAAAAATCTTTCTTTTATTCCACATCCTTTTTCTTGTGTCTTTGTTTGTATGTATTTTGCTTTGCTCTACATCCAGACCACCTTGGACAGCATGCAGGTATTTCAGATGAGAAAAAAATCCTTCTTTCTTCACTCCCACAACACTTACCAATACCAAATAATTGTAGCTTACCTTTACATGAAACGCACAAAGTTGAACCATTGTTATGAAAGCATGCTTAGCCTCTGATAATGATACCACTGGGTAGGGAGGGTGAATCAGTTTTCAATAAATAATAAAATAAATTGGAAAATAAAGCAAAACCAATGACATATCTCTTAAACAGCAAACATTAGTGCAAAGAATTAGATTCATTAACAGTAAACAGTAAGACCTACATTTTGATGATGACTACCTATCTTATGAGCATGCCCAGCAAGAATGGTTCATAACTTTCATGCAAAGTGGTAACTTTCAGTTTGTGTGTGGATTTTTGTCTGAATTCAGATTACCTGGCTAACGGTCAGGTGGATTCATGGTTGGCACTCTTCAACTGTCCCAGTGGTAGGAAATTTGAAGGGCAACTCTATACTGTAGGAGTGGTAGATTTTTGATTCTCCAGATCTTTTGAATTTTGGTTTCAGAAGTCTTAGGATTAAAAGAGTTGTAGTGAAAAGTATCTGGAGGGTCAAAGGTTCCACACCCCAGTCATACATGGTCAAATCATGGAAGTTCTACTTTTGTAATATGTGATTTTATAAATTGCACAAGTTGAGCATTGAGTAGTGGACAAGTCCTCCAACAGCAGAATAATATGTTCCCGATAGAAAATGTATACATTGGTATCAATCCCACTTACAAATAAACTAGTTTGCAATCTGAATCAATGGATCAATTCAACAGCGGAGTGTGGTTCACACTGAATTTGCCATGATCACATTTTCTTGTTGTAGAATAACCCACTTCTTGTTCACATTGACCAACAATTCTATTCCAAAGGAGCCTCTTCAGTGGATGATCTGATCACATCATTTAAAAAAATTGATTCTGAGCCGCATCCCATTCACACTTGCACTGAATCGATTGATAGCAAAAGACGCAGAAAAAATGAGTATCGAAAAGAAATGTGTTAAATGGCTCTAGCGCATGGCCCCCTTTCCAAATTGCTTCAGGGATTCATCTCAAGTGTGAACAGGGGTAATTTAAACCACCTCAAATCAGTTTGCAAACCAGTTTAAAACACTGTGGGAATGAGGCCATTAGCAACAACTCACTCTTCCCATCTGCAAAATGCAGCTTTCTTTCTCCTTCATTGGACATTTTGAAAACTGTCAAGCTCTTTCTCTCCAGCCTCTATGTAAAGAACTGAAAACTGATCACACTAACTTGGAGACACCAGCCACAAAAACTAATCCATGACCATTTAGATAAACAGCTTCTAATAATTAATGCCCACTCAAGAAGTGTCTTTAGCAATTAATTAAACAGATGCCTATAAAAGAAGTAATATCTGCTGTCAAGGGTCATCCACCTAGTTTAGGCTGATCATGCATATTGTGCATTTTGGTTGGCCAATAAAGGTATCACTGTTTGGTGGATATTCTATTGCAGTTACAGCTATATCTACATAGAACTGGGAAGTTAAAAATCACCCCATTATGTCTGTGGTTAAACTGAAGGCAAGCTCTAGCCAGAAAAAAAAAAGCAATCTGGCCAACAACCCAAAATAAACAAATTTCCTCTTCGATTTTTGAGTCAGAGGCAACCTCATGATGATTGTTGAGAATAATCCCCCCACTTTCTCTCCTGCCTGTTCTCTGAAATAATCCACATGGCACTTTTTAAAAAGCCAAAATAGTTATGCACCCCACTATTAGAAATTCCAGGTGCCATTTTCTGTTCTGTGAAGAAATAGGGTTAGTAAATCTTTCTGCCATTCTCCCTTTGCATACATGGCCCTCTATTTTTTTCATAGCTTTTAGCTTGAACTGCCCCAGAATCCCCCAGGCAGCATATTCCCAGTTTTGTCTGTTGTCTGTTTTTCTGCTGGGGAATGCAGATCAACCCCAAATGTCAAATGGTCTCCCTTTCCTTTCCTTTCCTTTCCCCACCAAAATAAGTAATTAAATAATTAAGCTACCATAAATTCAAGGAAAGGAGGTCATTAACCTAGTGGCAGACTGCATCCTCATGCATGGAGGTGGTCATAATTTCAGAGCCTGGCATATCCAGTTATGAAAGGATCATGGGAACCAGATGATGAGAGAGGTCTCTCTTGGAGACCCCAAGGGGCCACCATATCTAATAAGAAAACAAGGAGTACCGAGTGAATAACAAAGGTCTGTATTCCATTACCTCAGTGGCTGGTCAATTGCCTGTGGAAAATCCACAAGCAGGAGAATAGCTTGGAAAAGTTGCCTCAAACTGCAACTTTCAGAATCCCCTCCACCCAGTATATGGAGGATTCAGAGGACCTTATCACATGGGAGGAATTTCTCCCAATTTCAAATGGGGCCAATTTGAATTTACTTCAGTTCTAGTTGCGTTTGGAATGCGTCTGGAGTGACTTCTCATTACCTGAAAATAACCCCCCATTGCCCGAAATTGTGTGAGATAAGTTATTACGCAATTACGTGAAACCCTATGATTGCGTTCAGAATGACTTCCCATTGCCCGAAATTGCATGAGATAAGTTATCATGCAAAAATGTGAAACTCCATGATTGTGTCCGGAATGACTTCTCATTGCCCAAAATTGTGTGAGATAAGTTATCACGCAATAACGTGAAACCCCATGATTGCGTTCGGATTGCCTTTGGAGTATACCCCTAAATTGCCTCGTGTGATAAGGTCCAGAGAGTAGTTGTCTAAAAGATAACTTTTCCAAGGTCTAATCAACCCATGAGTGCAACAGCATCCTCCTGTTTGTGTTTTCTAACTATTTGTGTCCAGAGACATAAAAACATTAAAAATGTTCTGCTACATCAGACCAAAGTCCTGTGTGGTCCCCCATTCTGTTGCCCTGGTAGCCAAACAGAAGCCCGTGGGAAGCTCACAGGACATGAGTGCAATAGAGCCCTTCCACTCACATCCCCCTGCAAATGATACACAGCATGCTGCCTTTGGGAATATACATCCACAGTGACTTGTAGCGATCAATACTCTTATTCTCTATGAATTTGCCCCAGGAGATAGTTACTTGGGAGATGTGGGGCAGGAAGACATGAGAAAATTTGACACAAATATTTTTAGACCTATATCACGCATAGAATCCTACGCTGGGGATAGTCTTAATTCAGACGGTCCTTCCAGAAAGTTACTCTTTTATATGTCTGCATTTGCAATGTGATTGCCCTAGAGTAAATGTTTTGTCCTTTGTGTTAGAGCCAGTTCTAGATCTGTCTGGAGGGGCAGCCTGGGTTTTGATCTCTATCTATCCACCTGTCAGCCATGTTGAATGTGCAGCATGTGCCTAGTTTTGCATGAAGTCTCAGCAAAGAATGGCGTTTATCACCTTTATCAACAGTAGGAAAATGAAGCCAATGGCCGCTGCATAGCTTTTTTCATATCACAAGTGCAGTCTAGAAAAATATTGGCCATTATATATAAAATTCCTATTATGCTCCTAGTTCTTCAGATAATGGCATAGATGATGCTCCATGAGCCAGAATATGGGGCGTCATATTTATGCCATATGTGAGCTGTTATGGCAGCTAGTTCTACTATTGTGCAAGTAGCACAAATGTAACTCAAAAACTTCCCTTCCTGCTGCCTTTCCCAGATGTTATGGGGCCCAGATGTAATGGGGCATAGAAGAAGGAATGTTTTGGAGATTAAGGGCCCTTTCCACCTGCCACATCAGGGATACGCAAGAATAAATCATCCCCCCACCCCCCATGTGCCTGTCCAAAGCTAGCTAAGTTATTTTGACACATGAGGCAGAAAATCCCACAAGTACTTCTCTCCATCTGTGAAAGTAAAAATACAACAATGACAAAGTCATTAATTAACCATTTACTGCCATAATACCCCAGATCTGCTGCCTAAGGAAACCACCTCACTCTGCCTTGTGGTATGACCAACCCTGTCCCAGAACCATTGGAGCCATCCTGAAATGCTGTGGAGCCTGAGAGAGAAGGTCTGAATGGTTCACCCCTCTTCCTACTTACGTGTGTGAGGGAGAATGAGGATTAGCACACTAGCTTCGTCCTATATATTTCCACCCCGTTCATCTTCCATGAGTCGGAAGGGGACAAAATTTTCCTTTTGGGAGCAGGCTCTGCTTTCCTACGGTGATATCCTGAGCATTTTGGAATCTTGGAAATTCAGTTTTTAAAGTTCCCATGGAAGTTAGAACCCTCTCCAGATAATTGTCATCCACTTGTGGAGGATGGAGGGTAAGTCAGAATTAGTGTGCCTGTCCTCCTTTCCTTCATTATGGGAGCTTAGAAAGTCTGAACTAGGTTAAGATCTTAAGTCAAAAGTCTTGCCAACCCAACTTTTTGGATTAGTTTCAACAGCCCCCCCCCTTTGACTTTGCTAGCTGGTATCATCATCATCATCATCATCATCATCATCATCATCATCAATCATCATCATCTTACCCAACTCTCCCAGTGGATTGAGGTGGGGGCGCAACAATTGATTGACAAACAACACCAGTTAAAACATGTATCAATTTAAAAGGACAAATAAAATGTACACATATTAAAACAATCCACATCTAAAATTGCTTACCCAGAGGGGCAGGATATAAATAAATATTTATTATTTATTATTACTAAAATTCATCATTTCAAATTCACAATTTAAAAACATCTGGATAAGCCTGCCAGAAGTGACTGGTCTTTAATGCTCTTTGAAATTCAGACAGCATATTCAGCTGTTGAATCTCTTCTGGCAGGTCATTCTACAGTCTAGGGGTGGCTGAAGAAAAAGTCCTCTGGCTGATAGTTGCCAACCTAAACCTGACTAGATTAGAGTGTCCTGGGTGGATTATATGAGTGGAGGTGATCCTGTAAGTAGCCTGGACCCAAACTATGCACGGCTTTAAAGGTAATAACTAACACTTTGTACCTTGCCTAGAAACTAACTGGCGGCCAGTGGTGTGATTTTAATATTGGTGTAATGTGATCACTCCTGGATGTCCCAGTAATCAATTTGGCTGCTGTGATTTGAACAAATTGAAGTTTCCAAACTTGGTACAGAGGTACCCCAATTGTACAGTGCATTGCAGAAGTCCAACCTTGAGGTTACCAGTGTGTGCACCACCATCTTTAGGTCCTCCAGGTCTAGGCAGGGGCAGCTGGCATAACAGCCAAAGCTGTTCTGGGAGCTTTAGTCCAAGGTCTGGATGGAACTTACAGAAAATGTAAACAGAAGCTACATGCTTTGGCAGTATACAGCATTCTCTTGATACATTACATTACCAACTTTGTTTCCATTCCAGATGACAATTTCTGGCATTGCTTTTGATTATTAATGCTTTTTAAAAGCAATCTGCTTATAGGTTCACAAAGGGCCCACTGTGTTCCATTCCTATAGTACCAAAACTATAGTTCCCAACATTACTTGAGGGGAAGAAAATTAATTAATAAAGCTATTGGTCCTGCCACTATAACCTCAAACTGTTCAAATGTAGAGTAAGGACTGCACTGGAATCCTGTTGATAGGGATATTAGCTTATGTAGAATCATCATCATCATCATCATCATCACCATCATCTTGAAAGCTATGCTGAGTTGGCCCTGAATAGTACTTGGATGGGAGACCATCAACAAATACCAGGTGCTGTAGGCTGTATTTCAGAGGAAATAACTAGCAAAACCACATCTGAGTATTCCTTGCCTATGAAAACCCTCTGAAATTCATGGGGTCCCCATAAGGCAACAGGCAACTTGAAGACACATAAACATATAGATTAGCTGGTCTGTCAGAATGCTTGATGCACAGAGACTGAATTTGTAACAATTCCCTCCCCCCCCCCAAAAATTAACCTTAAAAAGTTATGAAAGGATAACTTTCATAAGATAATTTTCCCTCCATAAAGGCTATTAAGCTAGATAGTGGCAATCTTGTGTTCTGAGATATATATGGACTCATGTTGTTACCATTTTTACTCCACATTGAAATGTCTTAGGCCCCATTCATACTAGCACATTCCCCTGGTTAGATCCGGATGAGATCGTGCATGCCATTACCGGAAAAAAGTTCATACTACCTTTTGCCCCCATTGATGTTTTCTGGTGCATTTTACGCCAACAAAGTTCATACACGCAAAAGTAACGATTAAAGATGGAGCCTCTTGGTTGTCAATCAAATGATGTCGTGGTGATGTCTGATGCATCCATTGGCCGTGCAAGATGCTTGGGTTTTTTAATATACTTTTTAATATTTGACAGCTTATGCACATGGAGCATAGGGCTGGGAGCAGTACGGATTGAGGAGTTCCTGTCCCCCCCTCCTCCTCCTCCTCCTCCTCCTCCTCCTCCTCCTCCCAGTCCTTTTAAAATTATTATTTATTATATGTTTTAATATTTTATTTTTTATTTTATTTTATTGTATTGTGTTTTATTTCATTTAGTATTTTATTGTATTTTTATTTTATTTTATTTATTAAATATTTTATTGTATTTTATTGTATTTTTATTAATTATTTATTGTATTTTTATTTTATTTATTTATTTATTAAAAATTTTATTATATTTTATTGTATTTTTATTAATTATTTATTGTATTATTTTATTTTATTTTATAGTTATTTTATTTATTATTTATTAGTAATTTTATTATATTTTATTTTAGTATTTTTAAATATTTTTTTATTTCTTATATTTTTATTATTATTTTTTCAGTTTGACAGCTCATTTGCATTCTAGAGGCTTTTTTCCCCTCCGGTTTTATGAATGGGGAAGAGGGGATACCCCTGTCCATATATGGACTGGGGTTCCCTTTCAAATGTTTAAAGGGCCCCATTCATTCCCCTCCAGTTTAAAGAATGAATGGGGCCCTTTAAACATTGAAAGGGAACCCCAATCCATATATGAACAGGGGTTTCCCCTCTTCCCCATTCATAAAACCGAAGGGGAAGAGAGCCTGGTAGAATGTGCATGAGCTGTCAAATTGAAAAAATAAAATAAAAATACTAAAATACTAAAATAAAATACAATAAAATACAATAAAATTACTAATACATAAAATACAATGAAATACAATGAAATAAATAGTAAATAAAATAACTATAAAATAATACAATAAATAATTAATAAAAATACAGTAAAAAATATTTTATAAATGCTGGAGTGCCCGATTTTGCAGGAGAGGAGGCATGTTCCTCCCCCTGGCCTTTTCCCCTACCCTGAACTTGACCCGATCGTGATCGGAGCCAAGTTCCCGTTCCCTGCAAACCGGTTTCTCCCAAAAGAAACGGTAAATATTCCGCTTTGGGAGAAACCGGGTTATGGGGGATTTGTCCCGCTACGCGTGTGCAAGATACGAATTCAGTAGTGTTAAAACTGGTTTCAGTCTGAACTTCTTGATTTTAAACCGGTTTACTAACCGGTATATAAAGTAGTCTGAATGGCCCCTTAGAGTTCTCCAGGGTAGAGGAAGAAAATAACACATATATAGTAATGGACAAGAAAAAGGTTCATAGAACCTGAACAAACAGGCCAAAATAAAGCTGCTTCGGGTCACTTTGGAGGTATGCTGTTTAAATGCTACATGTGTCCTAAGAGGCCGGAAGCCATGCCAAAGCCATGCTCCAGTCCTATTGAGTGGAATGCAGTCTTGGCGCAGCTTCTGGCCTCTTAAGGTGTGTGCGTCATTTAAACAGCATACCTCCAAAGTGACCCAAAGCAGCTTTATTTTGGCCTGTCTGTTCGGGCCCATAGTTATATTTCAGCATAAGACTGCATTAATTAAAGGAGGTTCTTCCAAATCTGCCAGTATTTTAAAAACACACACATATAGTTGGGGTATATGTATTAACATGGATAAACACTGTCCCTTAGGCACCATCAACTATGCTAGAAATGTTTCCCCAACATCTGTGTTTTGGGACAGCATGGAAAGGGGTTCTACCATGCCTTATGAGGAAAGACTTAGGGAACTAGGGAGGTTTAGCCTGGAGAAGAGAAGGTTAAGAGGAGATATGATAGCCCTGTTTAAATATTTGAAGGGATGTCATCTTGAGGAGGGAGCAAGCTTGTTTTCTGCTGCTCCAGTGAGCATGACCTGAAACAATGGATGCAAGCTACAGGAAAAGAGATTCCAGCTCAACATTAGGAGGAACTTCCTGACAGTAAGGGCTGTTTGAAAGTGGAACACACTCCCTCAGAACATAGTGGAGTCTCCTTTCTTGGAGGTCTTTAAACAGAGGCTGGATGGCCCTTTGATGGAGAGTTCCTGCATGGCAGGGGGTTAGACTGGATGGCCCTTGTGGTCTCTTCCAACTCTATGATTCTGTGATTCCACACATTCAGATATGCCCAATGCAGGCAACTCCTTGTGTGGAGGAGCTTTACATGTGTATGTCATGTATGGCCCTTTCCCACAGTTTCCACACATGGAGACAGCAGTGAAGTGTTCTGCCAGAGTTAGCAGCAGCTGGAGTGTGGCTGTCTAGGCAACCTGCAAGCCAGAGTGGCCCTGTCACCCTCCCTCACATATCTGTTCAGTGCATGGGGCATTCATGTAAACCTCCCCTCCTGTGAGAGGGTAAGAGAGCTGAAGTTAAATCAAGACTGGCATCTGGGATTGGCATCATTGGCCACCTGCACAGGACGCACCATTGCATCCACAAAGGTTCATCTATTGCTTATTGGTCCAGTTGCTGGAGAGAGTGTATTTGTAATTCACCAGCAATTTTTGCTGGTGTTTGTACTAATAATCCTGAAGAAGACCAATCCATTTACATACAGGGCAGAACATGTAGGGCTTTTAAAGAATAAATTCAGACCATCAATAAGCACACAGAGCCTAAGCTCCTTTTCCTGTATGAGCTTTTCGATATCTGTTTCTACTCCCACTAAATAAGGCTTGCATTTGGAGGAGTCAATATATTGTTTATGTCATATGGCATTCCTTGTATTGCAGATGGGTGCCACCCTCCTGCCCTTTATGCCTATACCACAAGAAGAACATGCACAGTCTTCTGATTTAATTCTTTCTTATGCTACATGGGAAAAATAGGGATGGCCAGACTTTATTTATTTTTTTAATTATTTTTATTTGCGTTAAAATACAGAAAAACATACATTACAGAACATCCTATCTTCATACACTCAAGTTCGTGCATTACTCACTTACTTCAAATTTCTTTCCTACAAAAATAAAGAGAAGATTAGAAGTTATTAAGAGGTAGAAATAATTAATTGAATGAAAGATAAGAAATAAGAAACACATCTAGTCAATCTACAATCTCTATCATGTATTACAAACATCCATTCAAATCTAAAAAAGTCTTCCTTCAGGCTCTCTTGTACTAGTTCATTTTTAATAAAGAAGATTTTAAATGAATTTACCCTTGATAAAAAAAAATTAATGCATAACCCTCTTTATTATCCAATATATACCTAACAAACTTTTATTTTTTATTCCTTCCTTGATCTTTTTCTCCTATGTGTCTTGATTTAATCTTTAATTTATATTTATTTATACCTTTTCCATAATACTAATGTTAACTGTATTTTCCCATTTACTCTTTAAATAATTATAGGTCTGTCTCCAATTTTCTGCTATTATCTCTCTTTTTTGCTCATTTATTTGCTGAGATAATATGTCCAACTCCATCATCTCAAAAAGTTTTGTTTGCCACTCTTCTATTTGAATATCTTTTTTGGACTTCCAATATCTAGCATAAATTAATCTTGCTGCAGTTAACATGTAAAATTACTCTCCCATGTTGTTTTTCTATTTCTTCATTTAACATACATAATAGGAGTACTTCAGGCTTATTTTCTAATTGAATATCTAATATTTCATTTATATTTGTACAAATCTTATGCCAATTTTTTTTTTGGCCTTATTGCAGGCCCACCATAGATGAAAAAAGGTGCCTTTTTCTTTTTCACAGTTCCAGCAGTGGTCATTTCCTTTTTTATATATCTTATTCAATTTATCTGGGGACAAATGCCACCTATACAAGATTTTATAATAACATTTTCTTACATCTTGACTCATTGAGTATTTCATTCTTATTTTCCAGCATTTTCCCCACTGGGCTAGTTTTAAAGTTTTCCCACAGTTTTGGGCCCAAGAAATCATATTTTCTTTTATTACTTCCTCCTCATTATTCATTTCTAACAATTTTCTATACATCCTTGAGATGAAACCTGGTTTTCGTGACCAAATTATTTCTTCTAAATCTGATTTAATATTTGATATTCCCAAAGATTTTTTTATCTACTATATATCTTGTTTTCAACTGATGATATAAAAACCATGAGCATTACCATCCTTCTGCTCTTATCTGGTCCAAAGATTTCATCAACTGTACATCTTCCGTTACCTTTAATATATCACTGTATTTCATCCATTTCTCATTTCTATGAGGATCAGATCCAAATAGAGATTCATGTGTAGATACCCACATTGGGATCTTTGTACATATCCTTTTTTAATATTTTTTCCACATTTTATACATAACATATCTTATATGATGGTTATTGAAATCTTTATTCACTAGTAATTTATCATAATAAAGATATGCGTGTGCCCCAAATCTTAGCTCTTCTATTTCTAATTTCAATATTTTTCTGTTTTCTATTTGGATCCAATCTTTCAGCCATAAAAGCACACAAGTTTCAAAGTACAGTTTTAAGTTTGGGACAGAGAAACCACCTCTTACAGTTGCATCTTGCATATATTTTTGTTTTATTCTTGGTTTTTTCCCCGCCCAAATAAAATCTGAGAGTTGTTTCTGCCAATCCTTCAACATCTTGTCATTTTTAATTGTCGGTAAAGTTTGGGAGGAAAAAAGAGAATTTTTGGAAGAACACTCATTTTTATTGCTGATATTCTTCCAAGCAGTGTCAACTTTAGATTTTTTTCTAAGGAAGGAGACTCCACCACCCTCCAAGGGAGTGTGTTCCACTGTCGAACAGCCCTTATCGTCAGGAAGTTCCTCCTAATGTTGAGGTGGAATCTTTTCCTGCAATTTGTATCCATTGTTCCACATACTAGTCTCTGAAGCAGCAGAAAACAAGCTTGCTGCCTCCTCAATATGACAGCCCTTCAAATATTTAAACAGGGCGATCATACCCCATTTTATATCTGTGCATTTCATTTTTCTGCACTAAGTGCAGATCCTTACATTTCTCTGTGTTGAATTTCATTTTGTTAGCATTGGCCCAGCTTTCTAGTCTATTCAGGTCATTTTGAATTTTGATCCTGTCCTCAGGGGTATTAGCTACTCCTCCTAGTTTAGTGTCACCTGCAAAATTGATAAATATGCCCCCAATTCTGTCATCCAAATCATTAATAACGATGTTGAATAGCACTGGGCCCAGGACAGAGCCCTGTGGGTCCCCACTGGTCACTTCTTTCCAGGTTGAAAAGGAGCCATTGTTTAGCACCCTTTGGGTTCGGCCGGTCAACCAATTACAAATCCATGTAACAGTTAACTTGTCTAGCCCACATTTTATAAGCTTGTTTACAATAAAGTCATGGAGAACCTTGTCAAAGGCCTTACTGAAATCGAGGTATACTATATCCACCGTATTCCCTTCATCTACCAAGGTGGTAATTTTATCAAAAAAAGAGATCAGATTTGTCTGGCATGACTTGTTTCTCTGAAACCCATGTTGACTTTTTGTGATTATGGCATTGCCTTCTAAATGTTCACAGACTCTCTACTTAATGATCTGCTCTAGAATCTTTCCTTGTATTGATGTCAGACTAACTGGGCGATAATTGTTGGGATCCTCTTTTATTCCTTTTTTGAAGATGGGAACAACGTTTGCCCTCCTCCAGTCTGCTGGGACTTCTCCTGTTCTCCAGGAGTTCTCAAAGATTATTGTCAGTGGTTCTGATATTACATTTGCCAGTTCTTTTTAATACCCTTGGGTGTAGTTCATCGGGTTCTGGAGACATATTCATTTAGGTTAACCAGGTATTCCTGTACTTTTTACTTATTCTGTGCTGAAATTCCCCTATTCTGTCTTCTGCTCCATTATCCTTAGGTTGAGCACTCTTTGCCTTTTCTGAGAAGACTGGAGGAAAGAAATTGTTGAGTAATTCCGCTTTTTCTCTGTCCCTTGTTAGCATTTTTCTATCTTCTGCACGCAGTGGCTCAACCATTTCCTTCTTCTTCCTTTTGCTGCGGACATATCCAAAAAGCCCTTTTTATTGTTCTTAACCTCTCTAGCAAGCCTGGCTATTTGTTTGAATTCCTCTTTGGTGATTTCACCATTTTCCCCCATACATGTTCCGTTTAAAACTTAGCTCAGTTGAAAGTTCCTTAGTCATCCATCCTGGCTTCTTGAGATATCTTCCATTTTTATTCCTCATTGGAAGTGTTTGAAATTGTGCCTTCAGTATCTCCTTTTTGAGAAACTCCCATCCGTCTTGAATTCCCTTCTCTTTTAGTATTCCTGACCATGGGATCACCCCCCCCCCTCCAGTATTTCTCTAAGTATATTGAAATCAGCACTCCTAAAGTCTAGAGTGCATGTCAGGGTATGCCTAGCTTCTCCCTTCCACGGTATAACAAACTCCAGGAGAACATGGTCACTTCCACCTAAGGATCCCACCACTTGCACCCTATCAACTAGGTCTTCCCTATTGGTTAATATAAGATCTAAAATGACTGATCCCCTTGTTGCCTCTTCCACCTTTTGGACAATGAAATTGTCTTCCAGGCAAGTGAGGAATTTGCTAGACCTTGAGGGTTTGGCTGAGTTTGAATTCCAGAAAATATCAGTATAGTTGAAATTACCCATCACAACTACATCTCTCCTTTCTGCGTGTGTGATTATCTGTTCTAGAAAGGCATCATCCAATTCCTCTGTCTGACTTGGAGGTCTGTAATAGACTCCCACAGTAACATCCCTGTTGTTTCCCTCTCCTTTAATTTTTATCCAGATGCTCTCCACTTGGCCTACAGTATTGATGTCCTGGATCTCTTCACTGGTGTAAATATCCCTGACATATAATGCTATTCCTCCTCCTTTCCTGTTTGGCCTGTTTCTCTTAAAAAGGTTATATCCCTCTATTTCTACATTCCAATTGTGAGACTCATCCCACCAGGTTTCAGTGATGCCTATTATATCGTGTTTCCCTTGTTGTGCTAGGAGTTCAAGTTCATCCTGCTTATTTCCCATACTCTGTGCATTAGTGTAGAGACATCTAAGACTTTGTGTCCCCTTCATTTGCTCCTTGTGCACATTTTTTTGCCTCCTTGCAGTCCTTGCACTGTTTGGCTTGTTCCCTCTATGCCAGTTTGGGTATTCTCTCCAGCCCTTTCGCCTTCCAGAATGCTGTCTCCCTTACCCACATAACTCAGTTTAAAGTCCTCCTGATCAGATTCTTCAGACTGTTGGCAAAAACGTTTTTGCCAACTGGCATGAGATGCAGCCCATCCCTTGCCAGAAGTCCCTCCTCATGGAACCGCAGCCCATGATCCAAGAATCCTAATTCCTCCATTGAAGTGATTTCTGTCTCACCCTTCCCAATCTCCATTTCTTACATATTTTTTAAAAGGTGCATGTATTGGTGTTTGGGAAGGGCATAAATAAACCTTGGAATTACACGTTGCCCACCTTGCACTGATTCTTGAGAATGTTTTTAAAGCCATTTCTCCTATGGAGTCCCCCCCCCCCAAGAAATTGCCCATATTCTTCATTCATGCCATTCATTTGTATCCCACTTGCGTTCATAGACCTCAGGATAGCATACATACACACAACCAATTTTATCTTCCTAACAATTCTGTAAAGTAGATTATGGTGAGAGGTAATGATTGACCCAAGGTTACCAAGTAAACTTCATGATTGAATGAGGATTTGAATGTTGTTATCCCTAGTCTTAATTTAATTTCTCATTGTCCCAGGACACCTTGTTGATTCATTCTTCATGGTTGTCGTAAAAGCTATATCTTATTTTCAAAAAAGAGAGAATTCATGTGAATATGAATTCTGTCCTAATAACACATTCAGCCTCCCATTCATCCACACACAGCCCTACTAATACTGTTTTGAATCCTGTTTCTTTGGCTTCACTATAGTAGACCTACTGGATCAAATGCAGTCAACATGTCCATAATTCCCATTTATTCAGCAAGTCTACTCTAATTTGGACTAATTTAGGCTATTGTTTCCTCATACCATGCCCATATGGTCCTCTGGAGGACAAACAGATGCCTTTGGTTTACTCTCAACAGTTCATTCTTAGCTTTCTTTTTGACTATGGCTTACACATTACCTTTCCAGCCTACAAGTATTACCTTGACTGTTCTCGGGCATGTGCTTATGTGAAGAAATATAATACATACAACAGGCAATAACTTCAGTAATGCTGTGATAGATATGATCTTTAATTCTAGGATCTCTGATGGGCTATGGTCCAGTTCCAATTCTCACTCCTGCCATGCAGTTAATTGTCTCTAACATCCTTTTTGCACAGTTGGTATCACATGAAGATGCTTTTTATTTATAGATTAGTTACTTTTATTTCTTCCACTGAGTTCATGGCAACAGGTGGCTCTCCTGCTTCCCACATTTTCCTCACAACAAGCCTGTGAGGTAGATTTAATAGAGAGGGACAAAGGAAAAGGCCTAAGGTTATCCAATGAATTTAATGGCTCATCGGGGACTTGGACATAGATAGTCCATGTCTTAGTCCAACAGTTTAATGATTACACCACATTAACTCTCAAAGTTTTTATTTACTAAGTCTTTCACATGGAGATTATGCCCATCAATGGTGTAACTTTTTATTGTATCAGGCTCATCTGAGCCAAAGATAGCACACACATCTCATTGATTGGTACGATCATCACCTTTATGCAATTTTGGTTGAGTTCTAAGTCTGCTTCCTCTCATCGGTGACTATATGGAGGCTGTCAAGAATTTCAGCTGGACCATAAGCAGAGATCACCAAGTTTACATATTGCTCTTGTCCATGTGAATGGATACCTGGGAATAGTCATGTGATATTGGGAGTGCAACAGTCAGCCCTTTAAATAGATGGGAGATACACACGCATGCACACTCAACTTCTGCCCATCCTGCATCTTTTTTCTATTTTCAATTTGCCCAGGCCAAGGTTCGTGAGCTAGAGGAAAAATGTCGGACACAGAGTGAACAGTTTAACCTCCTCTCTAAGGAACTAGAAAGGTTTCGACAGCAAGCTGGGAAGATTGATCTCCTGAGTAGTAACTCATTGGCATCCTTGGATAGTCCTGGCTCCCCTAGCAAATCCCTGTCCCAGCTAATGAATGGAATCTCCACTTCTTTAGGCAAAGGTAAGAAGGTGTACATTGGTTCAAACTGTGGAATGTTTAGAAACTTCTGTTAACTTCTAGAAAATTTTAGAAGCTTGCTTCACTTGACATCATTGTGTCTCTTAGAGCACTGGCAAGTAGTTCAGATATAATACCATTCGATATGTTGTCTTTACATGAATGAGAAAGGCAGAGCCCTGGGCTCAGAAAGTCCCTTCTTCACCATCCTTCCTCTCCTTACACACAGTGATATGATGAAACAGATTGGATTTTCTCTCCCATATTGGAAAAAGGCCTGGGCTGGAAAGCAGTATCACATGATGGTTCCCAATTGTGGCTTTTGAGCCCTGGCAGCGCAGCAGTTAAATGCCAGTACTGCAGCCACAACACTGAGTTCAATCCTACAGGCCTCCAGTTTGACTCAGTCTTCCATCCTTTTGTAGGTTGGTAAAATGAGTACTCAGCTTGTTGGGAGCAATTCACTTACACATTGTAAACTGCTTAGAGAGTGCTTAGTCACTATGAAGCAGTGTAGAAAGGTAAATGCTGTTGCTACTCCTGTTGCAAAAGGGTCTCCTACCTCGGTGGGTGCATTTTAATTGAGGTGGTTTTACTTTTCATTTTTCATGTTGTGTTTCAGTTAATCTTTTTTTATCTTTATTTGGTCTTGTAAATGTCAGCAAACAAAGTTTTCAGAATTATTTTAATGCATCGTTCTGTAAGTCACATCTGTGAGTCACAAGTGGGAGGAGCTAGGAGATTAGCTATATATAACTCCTCCCAGAGCCTCTTCTAGGCCAGTTGAAGCTAGAGAGAGAAGGAAGAGGAGCTTCTCGGTGGTCATTTTAAGTGGTGAGTGTTTGGATTTTTAAAATCTCTTGGAGGAGTGTGTCTGATACAGAGGAGGAGGAGCTTCGGTGAGTCACATCTGTGAGTCACAAGTGGGAGGAGCTAGGAGACTAGCTATATATAACTCCCCCCAGAGCCAGCTGCAGGCCAGTTGCAGCTAGAGTGAAGAAGGAAGAGCAGCTTCTTGGTAGCCATTTTAAGTGGTGAGTGTTTGGATTTTTAAAATCACTTGGGGGAGTGTGTCTATTGCAGAGGAGGAGGGGCTTCTGTGAGTCACATCTGTGAGTCACAAGTGGGATGAGCTAGGAGACTAGATATATAGAACTCCTCCCAGAGCCAGCTGGAGGCCAGTTGCAGCTAGAGTGAAGAAGAAAGAGCAGCTTCTTGGTGGCCATTTTAAGTGGTGAGTGTTTGGACTTTTAAAATCTCTTGGGGGAGTGTGTCTGTTGCAGAGGAGGAGGAGCTTCTGTGAGTCACATCTGTGAGTCACAAGTGGAAGGAGCAAGGAGACTGGCTATATAGAACTCCTCCCACAGCCGCACACTGATTTGCCCCCTAAACAGTAGAAAGTACAATATTGGGAGCAGGGGAGCTCTGAACTTTGTTTTAGATGTTCTCCTTTAAATCTTTAAATCTAGAGCAGATCATTAAGCAGAGAGTCTGTGAATATCTGGAAGATAATTCCATAATCACAAAAAGCCAACATGGGTTTCAGAGAAACAAGTCATGCCAGACAAATCTGATCTCTTTTTTTGATAAAATTACCAGCTTGGTAGATGAAGGGAATGCTGTGGATATAGTATATCTTGACTTCAGTAAGGCCTTTGACAAGGTTCCCCATGACATCCTTGCAAACAAGCTTGCAAAATGTGGACTAGACAAGGTAACCGTTACATGGATTTGTAACTGGTTGACTGACCGAACCCAAAGGGTGCTCAACAATGGTTCCTTTTCATCCTGGAAAGAAGTGACAAGTGGGGTGCCACAGGGTTCTGTCCTGGGCCCAGTGCTATTCAACATCTTTATTAATGACTTGGATGACAGTATTGAGAGCCTAGTTATCAAATTTGCAGATGACACCAAATTGGGAGGAGTAGCTAATACCCCAAAGGACAGGATCAAAATTCAAAATGACCTGAATAGACTAGAAAGCTGGGCCAAAGCTAACAAAATGAAATTTAACACAGAAATGTAAGGTCCTACACGTAGGGCGGAAAAATGAAATGCACAAATATAGGATGGGGGACACCTGGCTGAATGAGACAACATGTGAAAGGGATCTAGGAGTCCAAGTAGACCACAAGTTGAACATGAGTCAACAGTGTGATGCAGCAGCTAAAAAGGCCAATGCAATTTTAGGTTGCATCAATAGAAGTATAGTGTCTAGATCAAGGGAAGTAATAGTGCCACTCTATTCTGCATTGGTCAGGCCCCACCTGGAATACTGTGTCCAGTTCTGGGCACCACAATTCAAAAAGGATGTGGAGAAACTGGAGCGGGTCCAAAGGAGGGCGACTAAAATGGTGAAGGGTCTGGAGACCTTGCCCTATGAAGAACGCCTTAGGGAGCTGGGAATGTTTAGCCTGGAGAAGAGAAGGTTAAGAGGTGATATGATCGCCCTGTTTAAATACTTGAAGGGATGTCACATTGAGGAGGGAGCAAGCTTGTTTTCTGCTGCTCCAGAGAACAGAACTCGGAACAATGGATGCAAACTGCAGGAAAAAAGATTCCACCTCAACATTAGGAGGAACTTCCTGACAGTAAGAGCTGTTCGACAGTGGAACACACTCCCTCGGAGGGTGGTGGAGTCTCCTTCCTTGGAGGTTTTTAAGCAGAGGCTGGATGGCCATCTGTCGGGTATGCTTTGATTGGGAGTTCCTGCATGGCAGGGGGTTGGACTGGATGGCCCTTGTGGTCTCTTCCAACTCTAAATTTCTATGATTCTATGATTCTATGATTCTATCTTTTCCTTTTCAAAAGTACTTTTGAGGGTTCCTGCCCACCTCAGAGGAAGTGAGTACAAGTTACAACCAGAAGATCTCTAAAAAGTTATTTTCCCAGTAGATTTTGCTCACTGACAGAAATTGGTGAAATAGGCCAGGCCATCAGGGGGCTTTAACTTTGCTGTTTACCGGGGTATTTTCTTTGAGGAGGAAGCCCACACTCCTGTTTCAGTGATTACTTTACACTTCTCGGTATGGACACTGAGGGAACTTCTGCAATCACCTGCAACACTTGTGTGATGTTTGTCTTCTTGCCTACAGATGTGGGGAACTTCACATGCCCCAAGTGCAAGTTGGTAGCATTCTGGGAGGAGAAAGCACAGCAGCTGCAATCCAGGGTAGTGACGCTTCAACATATCAGGGAGCAAGAGGTTTTCCTGGACAGAACGGAAGGAATGATCTTGGATGGGGGACCACACAGAGGAAGTCACTGGGGATGAGAAGGTCACTTCATGTACATAGGAGGCAGACAGCTGAAGGAATGTCACACAGAGAAGCAGGGAATTCAGGGAAAGCTGTGGGAGCTTTCAGGTACAGAATCGTTTTGAAGCCCTTTCACTTGTTGAGGATGTGGAAGACCAGCATGGACAGACTTCAGGGACAGAGCAGGGGACCCTGGGAGTTCCATCGCAGAGGACAGTCGCTGCTAAGCCTCGGAGGAGGTGTGTGGTCGTGATGGGGGACTCCTTGCTGTAGGGTACAGAAGCAGTGATTTGTGGGCCTGACAAGATGTCTCGGGAGGTGTGTTGTCTCCCTGAGGCAAAGATCTGTGATGTGATGGAGAGGCTGACAAGACTGGTGAAACCTACTGACCAATACCCCTTCCTTTTGGTCCACGTGGGAACGAATGACACAGCAAGACACAGTCTTCAGAATATCAGAAGGGATTACGAGGCTCAGGGTCAGAAGCTGAAGGAAATGGACGCACAGATTGTCATCTCATCTCTTCTGCCAGTTGAAGGGCATGGTCGAGGAAAAGAGAGGAAAATAGCAGATGTCAACAACTGGCTCCACAGATGATGTCGCCAAGAACAATTTGGATTCTTGGATCATGGGCTGCGGTTCCATGAGGAAGAACTTCTGGCAAGTGATGGGCTGCATCTCACACCAGTGGGCAGAAACGTTTTTGCCAAAAGTTTGAAGAATCTGATCAGGAGGGCTTTAAGCTGAGTTATGTGGGGAAGGGAGTCAGCATTCTGGAAGGCAAAAGGGCTGGAAAAAATACTCAAACTGAGATAGAGGGAACAAGGCAAACAGTGCAAGGACCCAACAGTAGGTGGCAAAAAAACTTGCACAGGCAGCAGGTAAAGAGGACACGTGTTCTTAACTGTCTCTACACTAATGCACAGAGCAGGGGAAATAAGCAAGATAAACTTGAACTCCTAGCACAGCAAGGGAAATATGATATAATAGGCAACACTGAAACCTAGTGGGATGAGTCTCATGATTGGAATGTAGAAACAGAGGGATATAACCTTTTAAAGAGAAACAGGCCAAACAAGAAAGGAGGAGGAATAGCATTATATGTGAGGGATATTTATACCAGTGAAGAGATGCAGGACATAAATACTGTAAGCCAGGTGGGGAGCATCTGGATAAAAATTAAAGGAGAGGGAAACAACAAGGATGTTATTGTGGGAGTCTAATACAGACCCCCAAGTCAGACAGAGGAATTGGATTATGCCTTTCTAGAACAGATGACCACACACTCAGATAAAAGAAATATAACAGTAATGGTTGACTTCAACTATCCTGATATTTTCTGGAATTCAAATTCTGCCAAATCCTCAAGGTCTAGCAAATTCCTCACTTGCTTTGAAGATAATTATATTGTCCAAAAGGTTGAAGAGGCAACAAGGGAGTCAGCTATTTTGGATCTGATCTTAACCAACAGGGATTACCTAGTTAATGGCGTGCAAGTAGTTGGCAGTGACCATGTTCTCCTGGAGTTTGTTATACAGTGGAAAGGAGAAGCTAGGCATATTCAGACACAAATTGTAGACTTTAGGAGAGCTGATTTCAATAACCTTAGAGAAATTCTGGGGGTGATTCCATGATCAGGTATACTAAAAGAGAAGGGAGTTCAAGACGGATGGGAGTTCCTCAAAAGGGAGATACTGAAGGCACAATTTCAAACAGTTACAATGAGAAAGAAAAATGGGAGATGTCTCAAGAAACCAGTATGGATGACTAAGAAATCACCAAAGAGGAATTCAAACAAATAGCCAGCATGTGTAGGGATAAAATCAGAAACGCTAAAGCGAAGAATGAACTCAGGCTTGCTAGAGAGGTTAAGAACAATAAAAAGGACTTTTATGGGTATGTCCACAGCAAAAGGAAGAAGAAGGAAATGGTAGGGCCATTGTGTGGTGAAGATGGCAAAATGCTAACAGGGGACAGAGAAAAGGCAGAATTACTCAACACCTTCTTTGATTCAGTCTTTTCAGAAAAGGCAAAGGAGGTTCAACCTGAGGACAGTGGAGCAGGGGACAGAATAGGAGAATTTCAGCACAGAATAAGTAAAGAGATAGTACAGGAATACCTGGTTAACCTAAATGAATACAAGTCTCCAGGACCAGATGAATTACATCCAAGGGTATTAAAAAGAACTGGCAAATGTAATATCGGAACCATTGGCAATAATCTTTGAGAAATCCTGGAGAACAGAAGTCCCAGCAGACTGGAGGAGGGCAAACGTTGTCCCCGTCTTCAAAAAGGGGGAAAAAGAGGATCCCAACAATTATCGTCTAGTTTAGTCTGACATCAATTCCTGGAAAGATTCTGGAACAGATAATTAAACAGAGTCTGTCAATATCTAGAAGATAATTCCATAATCACAAAAAGTCTACATGGGTTTCAGAGAAACAAATCATGCCAGACAAATCTGATCTCTCTTTTTTTTTTTTTTTTTTTTTTGATAAAACTACCACCTTGGTTAATGAAGGGAATGCTGTGGATATAGTATATCTTGATTTCAGTAAGGCCTTTGATAAGGTTCTCCATGACATTCTTGCAAACAAGCTTGCAAAATGTGAACTAGACAAGGTAACCATTACATGAATTTGTAATTGGTTGACTGGCCACACCCAAAGGGTGCTCAACAATGGTTCCTTTTCATCCTGGAGAGAAGTGACCAGTGGGGTCCCACAGGTTTCTGTCCTGGTCCCAGTGCTATTCAATATCTTTATTAATGACTTGGATGAAATTACTGAGAGCCTAGTTATCAAATTTGCAGACGACACCAAATTAGGAGGTATAGCTAATACTCCAGAGGACAGGATCAAAATTCAAAATGACCTGAATAGACTAGAAAGCTGGGCCAAAGCTAACAAAATGAAATTCAACACGGAGAAATGTAAGGCTCTGCACTTAGTGCAGAAAAATGAAATGCACAGATATAAAATGGGGTACACCTGGCTGAATGAGACCACATGTGAAAGGGATCTAGGAGTCCAAGTAGACCACAAGTTGAACATGAGTCAACAGTGCTATGCAGCAGCTAAAAAGGCCAATGCAATTTTAGGAATACTGTGGAATACTGGAATACTGTGTACAGTTCTGGGCACCACAATTCCAAAAGGATGTGGAGAAACTGGAGTGTGTCCAAAGGAGGGCAACTAAGATGGTGAAGGGTCTGGAAACCGTGCCCTATGAGGAATGAGTTAGGGAGCTGGGGATGTTTAGCCTGGAGAAGAGAAGGTTAAGAGGTGATATGATAGCCCTGTTTAAATACTTGAAGGGATGTCACATGGAGGAGGGAGCAAGCTTGTTTTCTGGTGCTCCAGAGAACACAACACAGAACAGTGGGTTCAAGCTCCAGGAAAAGAGATTCCATCTCATCATTAGGAGGAACTTCCTGACAGTGAGGGCTGTCTTGACAGTGGAACACACTCCCTCGGAGAGTCGTGGAGTCTCCATCCTTGGAGGTTTTTAAGCAGAGGCTGGATGGCCATTTGTCGGGTATGCTTTGATCCTGCATGTCAGGGGGTTGGACTGGATGGCCCTTGTGGTCTCTTCCAACTCTGTGATTCTGTGATTTTGTGAAATTGTTTATGATTATAAGAATGATACCATTTCTGCTTTAGAATGTACCATTTCTGCCTATAGGAAAAGAGTTGTTTGCGTAAAGCCTGCCACCTGCCTTATAACGATAGTGTTGAAGAAGATTTGGCCTTTCAAATGTTGTTGTTATACAGCTTTCGTTCTCCTTCAACATTGGCTATGCTGGTTGGAGCAGATTGGAGTTGCAGTCTAACGTATGGAAATCTACCTTTTCCTCATTCCTGTTGTCTGCAGAGGTGGTGGGGATTTTAGAAAGGGAGACTGACACATTTGCAAGATTGACAGAGTCATGGTTCCTCTTCCACAATATTCTGGAGAAGATTTACTGTTCTTTGCTTTGTATATGTCAATTTTTATCTAGTTAGAATTTACCTTTTTGGTCACCTCAGTTTCCAAGGCTACAAACAACAGTATGGTCTGACAGAGAGATGAACATCAGGCTTTCCTTTAAGATTATCTTATACTTTGGAGTATCATGAATTACAGAATACAGGTGAATAGATGTGCAGCTTTATAACAAATATTTATTGCAGGAGCCTCATTCTTGCTGCAATTACATCAGTAAATAAAATTGGAAACTTAGTGGTTTCAGAGCAGCCATTATTGCACATTTTGTCAATTGCACAACTGGGGCTGTTTCTGGCATTACACACTCTTCTTGACTCTCCCTTACCCTTCCTCCCTGTCCTATGACCTACACAGTATGTATTTTTTTTTTTTGTATTTTTATTTTAACTTTTTCATACAATTCTGGTGTTCTTGTTCATGCAGTTTAAGTTTTAAAAAAGAAAAGAAAAATAGAAAACATTTTAAAGCCAATCAGCTTGGTTGGGTATATGGGGGGGGGGGTGGAGAGAGAAGGAGACACTGACACCAAATGTCTGCCAATCTTACAACTGCTCCAGCAAAGACATTTCACACCTGGGGATTTGCATGATTAAAGTGCCTAACCATGCTTCAGGGACACGGCAGCTGGGGTTGGAGGTGTTGTCATACAATAAGTATTGTCAAAGCCACTTTTTTCCAGCTCTAATTGTAGTTTAAAAGCCACGTGGAGTAATCTCCTAAATCACACACTCCTTTTGGAGGAATTTTTTTACCTAAGGACATAGTTTGGGAAAGGCTGATTCATCTCCCCTTCTCCAGCCCAGCAGCTGAAGTGCTACAATTCCAATTGGCTTTTAAAATGTTCTCAAACTGTCTATTGCCTCACTCTTTTGGAAAGTGGTGGTGTTGCCTTCTTTGGAGGTCTTTACACAGATGCTGTATGGCCATCTATTGGAGATGCTTTGATTGTGAGTTCCTGCATGGCTGGGGTTTGGACTTGATGGCCTTTGTGGTATCTTACAAATCCAGGGGGATTTACAGACTGCCCAAAAAGGGTGGTCTATTGCTGCCCCTTTGAGTGGCAGATAAGGGCCAGAGCAGCCTCACTGGCTGCCCCAGAGGGCCCAATCTGCCGCTTATCCAGGCCACAGAAAAGGGGCAAAATGCCCCTTCTCCACAGCCTGGAAAGGGCTGTCCTTGGGGCTTCATGCCCCAAGGACAACCTGACTGGCAGAGGCAAGGGAGAAAAGGGCCTCCTGGCCCCTTTCTCCCTCGCTTTGTTCCTGTGGCAATCTGGTTGGTTAAAAATGGTGCCATCCATATGTGTTAGAGGTGGGGAGCATGCAAATGCTGTGCTCTCCCCAGCCCTATTCACGCTGCGGGGATGGCCCAAAAGGGCCGTCTGTACCGTGCCTATGATTCTATGATTGCCCTGGAGAAATGGGAGTTCTTCATTTATCATTGGGTATGAGTAATCAATGAAATTTGCACAGGAGATCCTCCTAGTGAACTTGCCCCTATATAATGAACTTGCCCCTATATAATGCCCTAGTGAACTTGCCCCTATATAATCTGAAGGGTCTGGAAACCTTGCCCTATGAAGAACGCCTTAGGGAGCTGGGGATGTTTAGCCTGGAGAAGAGAAGGTTAAGAGGTGATATGATAGCCCTGTTTAAATATTTGAAAGGATGTCATATTGAGGAGGGAGCAAGCTTGTTTTCTGCTGCTGCAGAGACTAGAACGCGGAACAATGGATGCAAACTGCAGGAAAAGAGATTCCACCTCAACATTAGGAGGAACTTCCTGACAGTAAGGGCTGTTCGACAGTGGAACACTCTCCCTCGGAGTGTGGTGGAGTCTCCTTCCTTGGAGGTCTTTAAGCAGAGGATGGATGGCCATCTGTCAGGGATGCTTTGACTTGGAGTTCCTGCATGGCAGGGGGTTGGACTGGATGGCCCTTGTGGTCTCTTCCAACTCTATGATTCTATGATTCTATGATTCTAATCCCCACACACCCCACACAACCTGCCATAAATAAGAAAGACTTAAGATTGCTCTCCTAAGTGCATTACAGAGTTCTCAAGTCCTTCGTCTCTTTGAGAGAGAAAAACCTTGTGGAAGTTTTTGAAAGTAGTTGCCAAATAATTTAAGATAGAGTTTTTCCCACCCTGTTGTGTTTCCCCAGAACTAATATACAAATAAGCTCCCTCCCATTCCCTGTGATGTTGGTGGTTGTGCTGACGGTGGCAAAGGCGGTGGTTGGGGCTGGTCTCTTCTAATTTGCCACTCACCATTATTGCTAACTGAGCTTTGGCTTGCTGTTTTCCTTTTAGACATAAATAATTTCCAGTGGTCAAAGCAGCAAGATTGACTAGAGGTCAGTCAGGGACACTTGGAATACTTCCAGCATGGGTGTGCATAATGTTGTCTAGGATGGCTGTTGCCCTCTGATGAGGTCTAGATTGGCAGGATGGGCTGATTCAGATGTTAAATTAAGACAGAACCAAATGTATGATGTGTTTTTATGAAATACACACTTTTCAGTTCAGATTAGAGCCAGGATATGCTTTTAACATTGAAAGGAGTACAAAGGAGAAAAGAGTGAAACACACCTTGCTTTCCCATCACCACATTGCAGCCTTAGTTCCATGTTTCAGAACTTCAGAGGAATTTCTTTCCCTGGTAGCTCTAGAAAAAAGATCAGGCCTGGTGAATCAAGGATCCAACTTTATTGAAAGAAATGCATTCCTGTCCGAAACTTTGACAAACCAGAATCTTACGAGAAGGAAGGCCTGAGTTCAGCATCCCTTTCACTTCTTTCCTCAGCTAGCTAACTTTTGGTAGCACTTTAAGGTGAGTGTATGTTAATCTATGTGCATTATACATAAATAGTTTTTAGTGTAGCAGAGTTGCTTCACAGTGTTGAAGCATCAAGACTTTTTTTATTATTATTATAAAATCATAAAATCATAGAATCATAGATTTGGAAGAGACCACAAGGGCCATCCAGTCCAACCCCCTGCCATGCAGGAACTCTCCATCCAGCCTCTGCTTAAAGACCTCTAAGGAAGGAGACTCCACCACCCTCCGAGGGAGTGTGTTCCACTGTCGAACAGCCCTTACTGTCAGGAAGTTCCTCCTAATGTTGAGATGGAATCTCTTTTCCTGCAATTTGTATCCATTGTTCCACGTCCTAGTTTCTGGAAC
The DNA here is from genome assembly GCA_034509955.1 of Urosaurus nigricauda. NCBI lineage: Eukaryota > Metazoa > Chordata > Lepidosauria > Squamata > Phrynosomatidae > Urosaurus > Urosaurus nigricauda. The sequence continues at coordinate 3,713,802 of JAOEGL010000014.1, forward strand.
AGCAGAAAACAAGCTTGCTCCCTCCTCAATATGACATCCCTTCAAATATTTAAACAGGGCTATCATATCACCTCTTAACCTTCTCTTCTCCAGGCTAAACATCCCCAGCTCCCTAAGTCGTTCCTCATAGGGCATGATTTCTAGACCCTTCACCATCTTAGTTGCCCTCCTTTGGACATGCTCCAGTTTCTCCACATCTTTTTTGAATTGTGGTGCCCAGAAATGGACACAGTATTCCAGGTGGGGCCTGACCAAAGCACATATGCTGACATCCTGCCACCCTCCTTAGGCTTATTTGTCCTCTCTGATCCTGTTGCAATCCTTCCTGTAGCTTGCAGCCTCTGCTTAAAAACCTCCAAAGACGGAGACTCCACCACACTCAAATCAGCATATCCCACTGTCAGAATATCAGAATAGCTCTTACTGTCAGAAAATTCTCTCCAATGTTTAAGTGGAATCTCTTTTCCTATAATTTGAATGCATTGTCCATGTCCAGGTCTCTAGAACAGTAGAACACAAGCTTACTCCAGCCTCAATATGATATCCCTTCAAATATTTAAGCAGAGATATGGTTTCCAGACCCTTCACCATTTTGGTCACCCTCCTCTGGACATGCTCCAGCTTGTCAACATCCCTCTTGAATTGTGGTGACCAGAACTGGACACAATATTCCAGGCGAGGTTTTACTGAAACAAAATAAATTTTGAAAAATTATTCAAAATCAGCCTAAAGCAAAAACTCCCCCCTATTTTTCACTGGCTAAATCTCATGTGTACTAAAAAAGTGGTGAAGGGTCTGGAAACCATGCCCTATGAGGACCACCTTAGGGAGCTGGGGATGTTTAGCCTGGAGAAGAGAAGGTTAAGAGGTGATATGATCGCCCTGTTTAAATGGTTGAAGGGATGTCACATTGAGGAGGGATCAAGCTTGTTTTCTGCTGCTCCAGAGACTAGGACCCAGAATAATGGATGCAAGCTCCAGGAAAAGAGATTCCACCTCAACATTAGGAGGAACTTCCTGACAGTAAGAGCTGTTCGACAGTGGAACACACTCCCTCGTAGGGTGGCGGAGTCTCCTTCCTTAGTGGTCTTTAATCAGAGGCTGGATGGCCATCTGTCGGGGATGCTTTGATCCTGCATGGCAGAGGGTTGGACTGGATGGCCCTAGTGGTTTCTTCCAACTCTATGATTCTATGATTCTATGAGCCAACAGTGCGATGCGGCAGCTAGAAAAGCTAATGCAGTTTTAGGCTGCATCAATAGAAGTATAACCGAAGTAATAGTTCCACTCTATTCTGCTTTGGTCAGGTCCCACCAGGAATACTGTGTACAGTTCTGGGCACCACAGTTCAAAAAAGATGTGGAGAAACTGGAGCGTGTCCAAAGGAAGGCAGCTAAAATTGTGAAGGGTCTGGAAACCATGCCTTATGAGGAACGCCTTAGGGAGCTAGATATGTTTAGTATGGAGAAGAGAAGTTTAAGAGGTCATATGACAGCCCTGTTTAAACATTTGAAGGGATGTCATATTGAGGAAGGGAGCAAGCTTGTTTTATGCTGCTCCAGAGAACAGGACCTGGAACAATGGATGCAAGGTACAGGAAAAAAGATTCCACCTCAACATTAGGAGGAACTTCCTGACAGTAAGGGTTGTTCAACAGTGGAACACACTCCCTCAGAGAGTGGGGGAGTCTCCTTCCACAGAGGTCTTTAAGCAGAGGCTGGATGGCCATCTGTCGGGTATGCTTTGATTGTGATTTCCTGCATGGCAGGGGGTTGGACTGGATGGCCCTTGTGGTCTCTTCCAACTCTATGATTCTATTATTCTATGAACAGTAGGGCGCAGGGCTTATCTCTCTTACTACGCCAAAGAGCGAGTGTTGTCAAAGACAACTCTGTGGTCATATGGTCAGAATGACTGAGTGGGATGCTGTTAGCTTCCTACTGAAGTGGTACCTACTTATCTACTTCCGCTTTTACATTCTTTTGAACTATTAGATTAGCAGAAGCTGAGACTAATGACAGGAGCTCACTCCATCATGTGGCACTTGGCCCTGACCTGCCAATCTTGCAATAATCAGAGTCAGCGTCTTAACAGCTGAGCCACTACATCCCTTTTCCTCATCTATGTTCTAAAAATGAAGAAGAGCATCATCCTCTGAGACCTCAGATGTTTTCTGCTTGAGATCTTTGGATATAGGGTGGGATATAAATATTTTAAATAAATACAAAAATAAATTCAGAACTGCCCCAAGCTTGCCACACATTTTGCCTGTTTGGTATCTGAGCCTTTCATGATATTTTTCTTTCTTCTGTTTTCTGCACAGGTCATGAAAGCCCCTCTGGAGGCCACTGTGTGATCTCAGAGTTTATACGACCCGTACAGCTATCTGGTGACAAACCAGAGCAATTGTCCATCAAACCAACTTTTCTGTCCCGGTCACGATCTGGCAGCCCAAGATGCAGATTTGAACCAGATGTAAGCCATAAGTCCAGTAGGCTTGAATCTTCCTTGGTTTAGCTCAGAAAAGCTGGTGATATTGATACCATATTGGTGTGCAACAATTCCTAGGAAAGGGTACATATAAGGAACAAGCAGAGATCAGGATGTGGACAAACATGATAAGATGGGCAGACACAATAAGGTGGTTCTAGTTTGTATAGCACCACCATGGTTTGAATTAATGAAGAGTGCAATTGTGAGTCTCTCCTTCCTTCTTTTTCTCTGCCTGTGCTGAAATTTCTCGAAAATATAATATGCTGTTTTTTCCTGCAAGTCAGCCTCACAATGCAGGATCAAATACAGATTTGAAAGACCAGTACAAGTCATGCTTTATTGGTTTAGTTGAAATGGCAAATGATGGTTTGCCTCAGGCTAGAATTGGAGAGAGGGAATCATGATGTACAAATATGAGAGGGTATCCAAAAGTTTTAATGATCATCTTTTTAAAAAATTGACAGAAAGATTGTTTTGATTTGTAGTTGTTAACTTATCTCTATGTAGTCACTATCTAGATTTATACATTTCCTCCAGCGTATCTTGACCCTCAGAATACCTGATATTGTAGAAGTCTGTAGATTGTGCCTTACGAGTGGGTATCATAAAGTAATAATTATCACCCAGAAGTTATTATGGCATATTGATGAAATTTTGTCAGTGTCATCATTGGCCCCTAAAATGTACGTTGCTGAGAAAAATCAGCTAACTATGTCCTTTATTTTTGTGACTGGCTCTGCCAGAAATGACTAAAGTGAAAAATCCTCATCAGGTGCAATCTGCAGGCTTCTACAATATCAGGTATTTGGAGGGTCAAGATACGCTGGGAAAAATGTATAAATCTAGATAGTGATCACATAGAGATAAGTTAACAACTACAAATCAAAACAAACTTTCTGTCAATTTTTTAGAAAGGTGATCATTAAAACTTTTGGATACCTCCTCGCAGTAGAGGAAATGTGCAATCTCAGGGCTCCTTCTTGCTCACTCAAGTAACACAAAATCATGCTTTGCCAGTGCTGAACCACTCATTTTTTTCAGAGCAATTTCCACCTAACTTTTATGACTAATTCCACCTCAGTTTTAATGAGTGAATAGTTAGATACAGATAATGTAGATCAGAGGGAACCTAAGTTCAATAGGAACATCCTGCAGAAGAAAGAAACCCCAAAATTGTACTTGTTCTTTAAACAAAGCCATGTCTTTAAAACCTAAGAGATGTTAGCTGTAGAGTTGGAACAGGGTTTGTAAGTTACTTTTAAGAATAATGAACAAGTTGATGTGAAATTATCCAAAACTGAGCAGTGGTAGGATGATGCTGTGGAACCCATTGTTCAGCTATGGATGGCTTAGTAATTTCCCAGGTGCTGGAGGTAAATGGCACACTCCACATGATAAAAAAGGAAATATTCCAAAGGTTACACTGCTTTTGTCATTTTTAGAAGAGTAATATATGTTTGAAGCTACCACTTTCCTTTATTTTTTTAAAAAAATAAACACTTTATTTCTTTAGTTTTTGTGGGATTTTCAGGCTATTTGTCCGTGTTCTGGAATAATTTATTCCTGACATTTCACCAGCATTTGTGGCTGGCATCTTCAGAAAGACTTTATGTCTTTTTTAAAAGATCCAAAATCTATATTGATGTCATGCCTTCATTTGTTGCTATGCGCCTGTAATTGTTTCTAACTCATGACAACCCTAAGGCAAACCTATCACAGGATTTTCTTGACAATACTTGTTCAGCTGGGTGGAGGTTACCTTTGCCTTCCTTGGAGGCTAAGAGAGTGTGATTTATTCAAGGTTACCCAGTAGGTTTCCATGACCAAGTGGGGATTCAAAACCTGGTCTCCAGAGTCTTAGTTCTTAAACCACTATGGGGCTTTACAGACTGCCAGGAGAAGGTGACATGAAGTTGCATTTTCCCAAATGCTTAGCAGCTACACTGCAGGTCCCGGGGTGTATTTAAAAGGTATAGGGCAGCTACACTGAGGGGGTGTGGGGACGACTTATCTGAAGTCTTGTCTCTTGCTCAGCAACTACATTGGAAGCTGTCAGAATGCTAGAAACACACGGAAAATTTGCATGGGCGGCAATGAACGGGGCTTTTGGCTGCACTGAACCTTTAATTTTGTTGTTGTTGTTATTGTTGTTGTTGCCGGCTGCGAACTGTGCAGTTGCACTGGTACATCCTACAGACAATTGTATTGCCGGATGTGAACTGTGCAGTTGCGCAGGTACATCACACATAAATTGTGCAGTTATGAAGCTCTGTCAAATTACCATTGCTGTTTCACTTCCCTTTTTTAACTGCACAATTGAACCGGTGCACCATGAATGAACCCCTTTATTTATTTATCTATATGAATAAATGTCTTTATTTTATGAATAAATTGACATTTTATGCACAGTTGCATAACGGTTACAGCATCCCAGAGTCCCTTCGACACATGTCTAGGGTTCGGATTAGGGATGGAGCTAGGGTTTGGGAGCTTTAAAAAAAATGTACAGTTGCACCGTAGCATTTAGACGCAGCTGCGCAGTTACACCCTTTTTTAAAAAGAAGTGGGGGAAAGCAGCTCCTTTAAAGCTGCTTTTCCCCCACTAAAATGCAAAAGAAGCGAGTTCATGCCAAACTTTCAGTGTGGGTCATCTAAAGGCCACACTTTCCTGCAGGCATGAACACACCCCTTTTTACCTGTCTGTATCAGGCCTATGTGATACAGGGTCCCATGCCTTTAGTAGGCCACCTGAAAGAGCACAAGCTTTCCAGATCTCCAAGTTTGACATAAAGGGGCTTTACAGACTGCCCCTTCAGGGGCGAGTCTGTGCCGCCCCTTTGCGCACCAGATTGGGGCCAGGGCAACTGCAGCGGCAGCCCAGAGGCCCCAATCCGCCACTTTTCCAGGCCATGGAAAAGTGGCAAAATGCCACTTCTCCATGGCCTGGAAGGGGGTGTCCTTGGGGCTTTGTACCCCAAGGACACCCTGCCAGCCACAGCCATGGGAGAAAGGGGCTGTGCAGTCCCCTTTTCCCTGGCATCGCTTTGACAGCAATCTGGTTGCCACAACTCCTGCGAGAGCAACACCTTTTGTGGCACGGCAACAAAACGGAGCTGCCTAGAACAGCTCCTTCATTGTGGTGCCGCAACCAGAAGGTGGTGCCCTTGTGATGCCACTTCCTGTGTGCCCTGTTTGGGTGCTCAGTAGCAGCATCGGCATCATGGCGGCCCCCATGTGGACAGGAGGCTGCCATGAGGCCAGTGCCATACCGAACTAGGGTTAGGGACCTTGTAGTTGCTGTGTGGTCCCTAACCCTAATATTGCGGCCACCATGCCACAAAGTGCCCATCTGTATCAGGCCAAAGTCAGGTTTCTCTCCTTTCCCTTAGTCACTTGCTTATTGTAACATCATTCCTAGTTAAGCAATCTGGACTTCTCAAAGTTGGCACACCTTTTTGTCTCATTCTGGTTAACCTAATAAAGGCATTGCTCTAATATGGATTTTGGATTTTTTCTTCTTGCTAGCGCTGTATCTTTGTCTTAATAATACAGTGCCCAAACTAGTCCTGTGGTACAGATAGGGATGTATACTATATGGTTGCCATGATGGGTGTACTCCTCTCACCTTTCTGGAGGAAATAATTTTTTTCTAAATACAGAATTGGGGATGGAGTAAATCCCATGGAACATAATAGGATCTATGTCTGAGTGGAAGGACATAGAAATAAAAATAATAATAGTAATAATAAATAAATAAATAAATAAATAAAATAATTTATTTCTAGCCTGCCCCTCTGAACGAGCAGTCGGGGCGGGGTACAGCAAAAAGTTAAAAACAGACAACAAAATATCCAATCCCATCCCTACCTCCCCCCCCCCCCTTAAAAAAGGATTAAATGCATCATGCCTATACTGTACTATGGAAATGTTTTGTCCAGAGTTTGCAGTATGTCAGGAAAAATAATTAGGTGTGCTCCGTGAGGAATCATGGTCCCATTCTTTGGAAATGTGATGTTGGTAAAGAACCAACTTTTCTTGCTCTCCCTTTCCCACCAAAGCTCTTTCAGAATGAATTGCTCATTGTTTGCCTCTCCCCCCCCCCTTTTTTTTTCTTCCTTTTTTGTGTGGTAATTACAAGGTTCCACCATACCTTGTAGAAGAG